>CM052551.1:10966887-11029570 GCA_028533065.1 Trachops cirrhosus | reverse complement strand
TTCACCTAACTGTGCCCAGTGAGTTCACCGTTCACCTAACTGTGCCCAGTGAGTTCACCGTTCACCTAACTATGGACGCAGTAAGTTCACCATTCACCTAACTGTGCCCAGTGAGTTCACCGTTCACCTAACTGTGGACCCAGCTCTAAAGGACCTGTAGGGTGTTTACCAAACTCTGCGGGGAAGACTCTTTCAGTTTTCTCGTTCACTATATGCTTGTTGTGGGTTTTCATATATCTTTTATAAATTATTGGCTTTTCCTTTATTCCTGACTTGCTAAAATATTTATTAGGAATGGGCATTGAAGTTTTAACAAGTGCTTTTTAAGCATCTATCAAGATGGTCATATAATGTTTCTTCTTTAATCTAAGAAGTAGCAAAAAGTTTTCCCCATTTTTTTTGTTAACACAAACAAAAAATAAGCATATCTGTGAATCAATTATTTCCTGTCATTTGGATTCTGTCCTGAGGTCAAAAACCTTAACATTCTCATAAATGGAATCATTGGGTTGCCATTTTATTTTAAACTTTTTCGTTTTAAACTTTTCCCAAACGAAACACATTTAGGAAAAAAATGCAACTGAAACCGTAGCAGTCTCCCCCCCCCCAGGGGTCTGGGGGGGTCCGACACGTCTCCACCTCCTGGTGCCTCTCTCTGTCCCTGTCACAGACGTACTGGTCCCTCTCTCTGTCCCTGTCACAGACGTCCTGGTCCCTCTCTCTGTCCCTGTCACAGATGTGCGTGAGGGAGCCGCTGGTGGCCCTGACACTGTGATAACCATCGAACCTGATGCGGATTTTCACTACATTTTACGGGAAATAAAGAAAAATCCTCACATGTGGCAGGATTCTGTCGAGGGGACTTAACTACCACAGCATCCCCCAACCCCTCTGAGCGCTGCGGAACAGTAAAGTCGGCGCTTAGGGAGGAGAAACGGTGGCCACCCTACTGCGTTCTCGCCTCCTCCCCTGGTCCCCACTTCACCTGAGTTGGCCAGTGAACCCCCGCTGTCCGGCTCATGCACAGCTTCCATGCACCCCAACGCCAAAGAAGCAAAGTTTCAAAATAATATAAAATTAAGAACAGTTTTGTATTTAAGTTGTTCAAGATTTCTCCAGCACTAGCTGACACGGAGCACAATGAGATGGCACTTTTAGAAACAGTGGCTGCAGACCAGAAAAGGGTGATGAGTTTCCTATGGCTAAATCAGTGGCAAAAACATTAATTTTCTTTTCTCAGAAGTTACATTTTTAAAAGACCCAAACAGGATCAGCTGCATGATTTGTGGGGCCTCAGGAAAAATAAGACTTTAGAATCTCCTGTTCAAAATTTCTCAAGAATTCTGAGACAGCAGCAGCGGAGCACTGAACCGAGCGCAGGGCCCCTCCTGCACCGCTGTGCCCTCCCCGTGCCCACGGCGTCCCCCTGGGCCTGAAGCCGTGCACGAGCCAGAGAGCAGGGGTTCACTGGCCAACCTCGGTGAAGTGGGGACCAGGGGAGGAGGCGAAAACACAGTGGGGTGGAGATCGGAGGGGAGGTGAAGACCAGGAGAAAGCAGACTGGTGCCACGGGAGAAGGCTGGCGAACTCGGGGCAGAGAACAGAGTGGGAGGGGCTACAAGTGCCCCACGAACTCCTGCCCAGGCATTTTCTGTCCTTCTGTCCGGGGCCTGCTTGTGTGGGGGCGGCTTTCACGTAGGGCAGGGGAAGAGGGGCTGGGGTTGAGCGCTCCCCTCACCCATCACTGAGGCGCATGCCGCCAAACCAGGAGGGCGTGGAAGCAGAGAACCCTGCGTCAGGAAAGCCAAGTCAGACCCCAGTTCTGCTAGGGACCAGCAAAACTCTGAATCTCTGTCCCTTAGCTCCCCTGTCAGAGCAGGACAGCAAAACTTCTGTCACACAGTGTGTAAGGGTGACTCGCTGCAAGGGAAGGCAGGGCCCTTGTCCTCTGAGCAGACCCGCTCCTGGCCGTCCCTCTACCACCACTGACCCCAGCCCCTCGATACTGATTATAAGAGGATGTCAGCTTTCAGAGGTCCCATTCATTACACAACAATACTGCCGATACAAGTGGCGGGTGGGACGGCGCAGGGGGAGGGAAGACGTGTGTGTTTGTGTAAACCCACTCTGCTCGCTCCCTGCCCTGCCCTCACCGTCCCCTGGAGACCGGCTCCAGGCTGGTGCCGCCGGCCGATGTACACAGTGCTTCGGTGAGGTCACCCCCACCCATGCCAGCAGACAGAAATTTCATTTCCCAGAAGATGCGGCAGCCGGTAGCTTCTGGGCAAACAGTGACTCTAGAAATAAATACTGGCAGACGAGAGCTCTTTAATGGAAAAGCTTTATGAACTTAGAGCAGCCAGGCTGTAAATCCCAAAACAGAGAGGGATTTAATATTTTAGATCAGAAGACAGAATCATCAGATGCAATATAAATAATTCCGAAGCCCATTTGAAGGAAACAACTATTAAAATCTAAGTACTACATAAAAACCTCATCTAGCTGAAGTAAGAAACCATGGAAAAGAGGCAGAAGCCCCCCTATGCAGAGCTCTGTGACCCCGGCAGAGGGGCGTGTCCTCCCGAGGGGGAGAAGGCAGAGTCGACCAGGAGGTGGAGGGTGGAGCCTGCACTGGGGGCAGGGACAGGACCCCTAGAGCCCGAAAGGTTAGTGTCATACCCATGGAACTTGGCTGATGGGGACAAAACTGAAAGTGTGTGGGGAAGACAGCAAGACTAAAAAAGGACACATGGCAAGCTTAAATAAACATCAGAAAGTGTCCCCCAAATATCACTTGTCAACAAAATACATTGGGAAACTGAATTCTATGACATTCTAAGTGATTTAATGTGAATTTCAATTTGTATTCCTCTGCAGTGAGCTCACTCAAACACTGGCCGACTGAGGGGGGGCCGGGGGGGAGACGTCTGGGCACCTAACACTCTGGAAGGACGTGCTGGTCCTCTCAGGCGGTGACGCCAGAGCCCAGGGGCGAAGTCTTGGCCTACTTGACCTGGACCCCACGAGTCGCTCCAGGACTGGCCAAGGCCGAGAGAAGCCTAAACCAGGGAAGACAGAAGGACTCCCCACGGTGATGGCATGTCCACACTGTCCTGTGTCCATTGTTCTGAAATGTTTGCACCCAGGGAGGTAGACGGGCCATGACTGGCATTGTCCCCACTGTCCCCTCAGATAAGAAAATGGAAGTTCAAAGAGGTTAGGTGACTTTCTTAGGGTCCCCTAACCTAGGGCCTGTTGCTTCAAGTTTCAAGCTTTTCTCACTTTACTACGATGCGATGCCAAATTCCAACAAAGCACGAGGAACTCTGAGCTGGCATTCTGCCGCTGCAATGAGGGATTCCAATGTGTGCGGGTGGGTCGGCAATTCCTGAAGGTCCCCCCAAAGACCCTGACACGGAATCCCATTCTAGAATTGGCCCCAACACCTGGACAGAACATCATCGGAGGTCTGGAGCCCACCTGTCCCAGAGGGCTGCCTGTCTGAGCAGGCAGAGATGAGGGCGGGTGCTCAGCCCAGCGTGTTTGCCCCGTGAGAGTGCTTGCTCTGACCATAGATCCAGACACAGTCCATGAAAACTAGGCCCGGGAACTGTCATTACAGAGGTCTCTCAGGGGAGCCGATGACAAGGCAGGCTTGAGAACTGCATCTCAATGGTGACACCGTGAGGACAAGAATCAGGTATTAGTCCTCTTGCCAAGCACGTTGCGTAAAGCTAGTTTACTGAATAAATGAACAAATACACTTTGAATAAAATACCTGGATATGAGTGTCGTGTCAGCTCTGTCGCCCAAAGGCTGTGTGACAGTAAACAAATCCCCTAAGCTCGCTGAATTACAGTTTCTCAGTAAGGTGAACTAGACCTTACGGGCCTGTCAGGAATAAATGAACCATAAAGCACGTGGAAGAGCCTGATAAATTAAAATGCACTAACACATGTAAAACTTCAGGAAGAAGCAGTGCCAACACTACAAAGCCTTTTCTTGATCACCTATTGTTACTCCTTGCTACCCAGTCTCTCTCCCAGCTTCACGCCAAGTTATGGTCTCCCACCCTGGCCTAATATGCCTTGGAGTGGTGGTGGGTCAGGGAGGTAAAATGATAAATCAGCCTTAAGTCACTGACATCGCTCTCCTTTTTTAAAAAAATATTTTATTTATTTATTTTTAGAGAGGGGAAGGGAAGGAGAAAGAGAGGAAGAGAAACATCAATGTGTGGTAGTCTCTTGTGCGCCCCCTATTGGGGACCTGGCCTATGACCCAGGCACGTACCCTGACTGGGAATCGAACCTGTGACCCTTTGGTTCGCAGGCCAGTGCTTAACCCACTGAGCCACACCAGCCAGGGCTTTCTTTTACATGGAAGCAGAAACAGTCCTAAAAGTGTATCTGCAATTATCACAGCAACCTGGAGATTGCCCATCTCACACTCCGGTATCCAGAACAATGGCCAAGTGTGGGAAAGCTGTGTGTGCATGTGAGTGTGCAAACCAGAGAGGAGTGGGGTGATCCAGCTGTTGGGGCACTGTGAGCCCCATTGACAATTAAGAGACAAGATCTATGTTCACTCCCATTCGAAACAGAAAGTGGGCCTTTTGTGTGTGTTAGACCAGGGATCAGTAAACTACAACCCAAGGGCCATATCTGGCCTCTTGACTATTTTTGCACAGCCCATAAGCTAAGAATGATTTTTACATTTTTAAGTGGTTAAAAAAATCAACAGAAGACTATTTTATGACATGTTAAATTCAAATGTCAATGTCCATACAATAAAGTTTTATCAGAACATGGCCCACTCCTTAGTTTACATATTGTCTACAGCTGCCTTCATAGCCAGTACAGAGCTGTGATGGAGACCGCATGAGCCCCAAGGCCTAAAACATTTCCTATTGGGCCCTTTACAGGAAAAGTTTGCCCACCCCTGGTCTTGGCCTTCCATTCAACAAACTCTCCATGAGAGTGGCCCGTGCCAGGCTCTGGGTTCATCCCTGGGCACACTGATGAATGAAGCACCACCCCTGTCTTTGTGAGGGCCAAGGTCTAATAGAAGAGCACGTAGGCTGGACCCCTAGTTGCTGTGTTCCCAGAGAGGCCAGATGTATTCTGGGACCCCCAGTTTGTGTGGGGATCCCAGCATGAGGCAATGTGGCCCCTGCAAGGGGTCCTGGTCATTCATGATCCCTCAGAAGGCACAATTCTGAGGGGTGCATGCTGGTCCCTTGAGGCGTGTCCAGTGGTACCTCCTGGGGCTGGGTATGGGCTGACTGTCACATCCAGGTGCCATCCTGCACCAGCCTGTTCTGACTGGCTCTTTGCAAACAGGTGTGGGGAGATCCAGTCATGACAGGTTGAAGTCCCTCGGGCCAAGTCTCCAGCAGTCCACGGGGCGCCTGCCCTCTGTGTACAGCTGTGTCCCCCGTCCCTTCGGTGGACTGTTTTATTGTTGCGCTATTACTGTTTTATGGTGGGTACTGCCTGCAATCTGGTCTCTCCCTCTTCCTACTCACCCAGCCTCGGGATATGTAACGTCTCCTTCCCTGGGTGGACTCACCAAGTCTCTCCTGATGTCACCTTTGGTCAGAGGCTTCTCACGGAGGCAGAGCAGAGCCAGCAACATTTGGCGCTGAGCACAAAGTGCTAACAACGAAGCAGTGAATGCCGTTCCAAATGCCAGCAGCCTGAGCGTTGACCTGTTCGCTGCAGAACTAGAGGGCCCCTCAGCTGAGTGCAGGGGAGAAAGGCTAAACTTAAAAGTTATACAGGCCAAGGGGTTCTGCTCCTTTTAGTGCATTTACGGGGCTCTTCTAGAGGGTTTGAGGAGCTGAGCTCAAAGGTCACGGGTAGGGCTAACTCGGGTTTTGAAAGGGAGACTTAGAGATAACTAAGGAGGGAGGAGAAACTGCTCCTGCTGCTGGATGGCAGGGGCAGGAGATGGTCCAGGGACAGGCCCCGGAGCACTACCTGGCAAGGAAAGGGGGAAGAAGAGAAACGGATCATGAGAAGTGACCCTGTTGTGGAAGTGAATTCCGGACTAACCATACGAGGGCTCAATGCGGAGGGAGCAGGGCGTATGCATCGAGGAAGGAAGATTGTTATGGCAAGGGAATGGGGTGCTTGTGTGGCAGGATAGGAAGAAGCCAAGGAAGTTGCCTGGCAAGTGGAATGGGAAAACTGAGACGGATAGCAGATTCAAAGTGGCTTCATCCAGCCCCCCCGACTCACCTGCCTCCTTCTCCCCTGCACGACCATCCCCTTGGGCATTAAGCCCTGAGGACAGTGAGGTTCTGATCAACATCAAATAATCTTAGGAACAAAGCCTCCGGTCTGTTAACTACAGAGTTTTGGTCAAACTAGAGATAACAGCTAGGCCTCCAGGCTCAGAAAAACAGCAAAACCTGATGAAGCCACGCGGTGGCTGGTATCGGGACCAGACACAATGACGAATGACCCCCTGCCCCGGCTCTGACCAATTAGTAGAGGCCGTGACCTTTACCCTCTGTGTTCGTGATGAATCAGTGTATTAGAGGGGACACTTGGAAAGGTGATGAATATTCCATTGAGATCCTTCCCTGAAACCTCCCCTAAAATTCCTGCGTTTAGAAAACAGATTAAAACCCTGAAGACAAAGGACCCAGTGTGTGCGCACTCTCTCTCTAGCGCATGCCACCGCCTTTCTCCTTCAGGCGTGTAACTTTGCTTTCTTCCTCCTAAGCTCTAAGGGCCCTTCTCTGTCACTTGTTTCCCGAGTCCAAGCAGCCAGCTGGCTCACTGCTACTGCCTCCGTGACTTTCTCTCTACAAGGCCAAGGCAACCTGACTTGGGCGGGTGGTGAGCACACGATACAATATACAGGTGGTGTGTTATGGAACTATACCCCTGAAACCTATATAGTTTTATTAACCAACGTCACCCCAATGAAATCAATTCAGAAAAAGTAAAGGAGAAAAGCAAACGAAGTGGATTGTAGACCTAAGTGGAGCACACACAGGCACGGAGCCACCAGAGTGAGGCCTAACTTCCCGAGCGTGGGATGCGCAGAGTCCTTGGACAGGACACAAAAAGCACAGAGCATTAAGTATAATAAGTTGGATATCACCAAAATTTAAAACTTCAGCTCCTGCAAAGACACTATCAAGAAAATGAATGGGCAAGCCTCGGACTGGGAAAAAATACAACACACATATCTGACGAAGAACTTGTATCCAGTCTGCATAAGAAATGCTTACAAATCAACGATAAACACGCAGACAACCCAATTAAAAATGGCAGAAGACTTGGGCAGACGCTTCACAAAAGGTGCGTGAATGGCCAGTAAAATCCACACAAAAATGTGTTGAAAAAAATTAAAAACGAAAAGGCCCGGGCAGCTCTCTCAGCAGCCCGCTCTAACCTTCTCTTCGAGTGTACTTTCACTTTGCGTGCTAAATAAACTTTGCACTAGGGTCCTTGACTCTGAATTCTTTCTCTGCCGAACTCAAGAACCGAGGGCCCACATTGCCAGTAACACTTGCTTTGGCAGGGGGCCACTCAGAATGAAATTTGTCATCTCATGCAGAGAGTTGAAATGAGCTGTGAAATTTAGAAGCAGGTGAAAGATTTCGATGGGGCGAGAGGAGGCAGTGCGTCGGGCTCTGGAATTCGCTCCTTTGCACTTGCGTTCGGGGCCTGTGTTGCCCGGCTGCACTGCAGAGGGCCCCGGGTGTGACGAGCAGCGAGGGAGCAGCCGCGTTTACACCGGAGCCTCTGTCTGTGAGGTCCGGGGCCAGGCTGGCAGCCTGAAAGAAAGGATTCACACTGGGACAGACCATTTGACCTTGGAGGACCCTGAGGAAGTCCCTAACGCATTGGTGCCTTCACCGTCACCATACCTCACTTTCTAGAGAATTAGGTATGAACAAAATGCTATCATGCTAATCAACATGCAAATGCACAAATAGAAATTACACTTGCAACTTGCATTTGTAGGGTGCTTTACCACGGTAGACGCCGTTTTCAAAGCCTGATCTTCCCTCAGTCTGTATAACAGGCATGGGAGGTGGCTGTCCCGGTTTTGGCAGTTCACAGATAGGGGCAGTGAGGCTGAGTGTGAGTACGCTGCCTCACGTAACAGTAAGCCCACCGGTGGGGAAGCTCTAGGCTAGTGCGGGGGCTCAACAGCATTGCCAGTGATTCTGGCTCCTTCCCTTTCCACTCGGCCCTCCTTGCCTCTCAGCCTTGTCCCAGGCTATCGTCATGGGTCAGAAGTTGGCTGCCACATCCTGACACCACAAAACCCAGCGGCATAAAGGGACCATCTTCATTGAGCTTATTTTTAAGATTGAGGAAATCTTCAGGTGAAACCCTTCCCTGCAGACTTCTCCTGCCACATTAGCCGGAACAGGGATGTATGTCAGCTCCTAATGAAGCCACTACAGCAGGGAAATCACTAGGATGATCAGGATGGGCTGGGATGAAACCCATGACTGGTTTCACCCTAAATTCATGACCACCTTGCAGCATCCCGTAATGCCCCAGACTGGTGCTTCTCCACCCTAAGTGTTCCTCAGAGTCACCTGGCAGCACACGGATGGCTGGGCTTGGTGCCAGAGTTTCGGATGCAGGGGTTCTAGAGCGGCACCTGAGAACCTGCATTTCTGACACGCTCTCAGGGGGCACCGAACGGTGGGTCCTGGGACCGCACTCTGAGAAACACCGCTCCTCATTGTTGACTCACCTACTGCCCTAGACAACACCATCGGCCTCCTTTTTCCTCAAATGTCTAGCACCCCCACTATTGGCTCCCCAGTCTCAACAGACACCTTGCTGCGCATTTCTTGGAGAAGAGAGGACAGCGGGCTCCTGCGATCACAGCTAACACTGCCTGTAAACGTCGGTTTCCTTCCGGTTCCCAGGAGTGAACGGCCACGCTCCTTTTAAAGGCCACTCCCTGCATCTGTGCACTTGACTTCGGCTCCTCTCACCGACCCAAGAACATCCCTCCCCTGCAAACGTGCTCTGGTATTTCCATTCCAAAACTAACTAAAGAGAAAACAACAGCAGCAACAACTAACAGTGAAAAGCAAAATGATCTTAATTCTATTTCCCTTTACAAAAAAAAAACCTCTGGAGAGCTCCATCCCTGCTCACCTCACTCCCCTTCCTTCCTTCCCTCTGAGCCTGGTCCAATCCCACTTTCGCTCCCATTGGTCCATTGCTGCTGCTCTCATCAAGGTTGATGACGACTTTCTAGTCCGTCATTCCAGTAGCGAAGTTTCAGTTCCCATCTCACGCAGCCCATTAGCAGCCTCTGACTCATCTGTCATTTCTCTCTGGGGACAGTCTCCACTGGCTCTGGCCATTGCTCTCCCTCAGCTGCCCCTCCCCTGTGGACGTTCCTTCTCCGTCTTTTTTTTTTTCACTAGGTTTTCTTTAAGTCACTGACCTCTGAAGGTTGCTGTGTCCTACAGCTCAGACCTGTTTATCTACACCCTCTCTCTACGTAATTTCGTCTAGTGTCAGGATTTTAAATGCCATCCACATGCCGAGACTCCCAGATTCATGTCTTCAGCCGAGATCACTCCGCTGAATCGCAGACCCCTGTGCCCCAAGGCCTACCTGCCACCTCCCGACATATAATGGGCATGTCAACATTAACACCTCCACACTGGGCTCCTGCTGCTCCCCGGCAACACACACACACACACACACACACACACACACAGAGCAAGTGGAGATGTTGTGCTTCCAGATGCTCACACCAGAATCTCAGAGTCATCCTTGACCTCACTCCTCTCTCTCACACCACACCAGAACCATCAGCATATACCACTGCATGTCCCTTCCAAATGGAACTACCATCTGACCCAGGTCCCAGCTTCTGCTGCCACCCACTGCGGTCCAAGTCACTCTCACTTCCTGCCCCCACTACCGGGAAGGACCTTAGCTGGTCGCCCTGCCTCTTCCCCTGCCTCTCTCTCCCCACCCACCATCTTCAACACAGCCAGCCACCGTGATGCCACTGAAATGTGCATCACATTATGCCACATCTCAGCTTGCAGTCTCACCCAGAGTAAAAGCCAAGACCCTCAGGAAGGCCTGCGGGGCTCTGGCCCTGGGCGCGGCTGGGCCATCACCCCCTGCCCCGCCCTCTCATTCTCTGCAGCCACATGGCCCGCTGGCAGTTCCCAACACACAGCCGGGGCTCACCTTCACACTCGCTGCAGAAACCCCTGGGTCTAGCTCCTCCAGGTTTCTGCCCAGATGTCCCCTGAAAGAGACACCTCAGAAAGGCACCCGACATCCCAAATGACACAGGAGCAACCCCCAGTCTTCACTCCTTCCCCAGCACCACCTCTTCCCCTCAGCCCACCTTGATTTCCAGCACATATAACTCCCTGGTGTGTTGCACACATATCTGCTCATCGTATGTCTCTCCTCCTAGAAAGTGTGCGGCCCGAGGGCAGGGAACCTGAGCCGTATCAGGCACTCAGTAAAATTTGTAAGTAATGGAAAGAGGAGCTCTCCCATTGTAAACTGACTAACTGGCAACTAAGTTACCCCATATTTCGATGTGTATAACGCACACTTTTTTGCCCAAATTCTTGAGGGAAAAATAAGGATGTGCATTATACGTGGATAGTACTAATTCCATATCTATATGTGTTTTTAATTCTTTTATTTATGCTTATGCATAAAAGAGTAACTCTAGAGAGCAGTAAGAATATCTGTATGCAAAATAATACCCCAGAATATGCTAATCAGTTTTGTTTCTACATATAAATAAATAAATAATTGAATTTAAAAATTAAAAGAAACGATTTTTCCCCCCTGAAAGTTTGGGCCAAAAACGTGGGTGCACGTTACACATGGTGAAATATGGTATGCTTTGGACTCCGATGCGTTAGGTTAGTGGTAGTCAATCCTAGAGTCCCATCCACTCTGTATTTCCAGACTGAGCTTCTGGATCTTCAAGTCCAAGAGCCAGACTCTGCACTATGTTATCCCTCTGTAGTTCATTCCTAGAGACCCAGCCAGCCGGGTCCTCTCATGGGGGCTCCATCTTTCCTCGGATTCTCCAAGTCCTGGGTCCTCAGTTTTTAAAGGCCTCTGTGGCCAGGTCTTATCTGTGCAGATAACTCCTCTCTGATCGATCAAGTCCACAACCATTCATTTTTGCACATTGTTTTTCCAAAGCCGGCTACACAGGTATGCACCCACAAAGAAACCTACCGGCTTCAGATTACACGCCACAGGTAACTCGCACTCGGTTAAAACCACCTGAGGAGCCGGACCGGATCCCTCGGCTGACCGCGTCTGGTCGCCGTGCAGCCACCTGTGCTGCGACAAGAAAATGGATTAGTCTATCCGGCGCCCTCTCTCTTTCATTGTGTTGATGCGACTTTCTCCTGTGATTCGAGCCAACATTTTTCTCATCCCCAGACAATGATGTTCTTTGGTTAAAAATAGCAAAATACAGCATCCTGTGCAAACGGCAAGAAGGTCCGTGAGGAATTGTCTCGCTTGGAGCCTGGCCAGCGGGGATTTAACACAGGCCTGAGCGACCTGAAGTGACCTCCCCAGGTGATCTTCCCTCTTCTATGAAAGGCTGCCTTTCAGGTTTGGAAGCAGGCCAACAGATTTCGAGATTGGCACAGAGAGGCAGAGGCACCCGGCTGGAAATGAGGCAGGGGGTTGGCCTGACCCCGCTGCACCGCGATGCTTAAATTGGACTAATTGGATCAGAAGCTAAGGCAAGGGTTCTGGGATGCTGGAGGGGGTGAGGAAGGCTTTTACTATCTTGCTGATGGTAACGTACAGGTGTCCCTGGGCTGGAATAAGCCACCTGAAAATAAGGCGAATTCCAAACCCACTGGGTGAAATCTTAGCGGAATGTATCATTAATTCTCCACCCCCTTCGGCAAGAAACTAAGAGCCAGTTGGGAACATTTAGTTTTGAGCAGGTAGCAGAGCCGTGCGAAAGAGGCAATCAACATCCAATTCAAAAGAGCAGGGTCCCCCTGCCTGGAACTTGGCCAAATGCTGTGAAAATGGCCCGGGGCCACCGACTGGCAGGCGTGAAGGAAAGAAAAGTAAACTAGCAGGTAGTCTTGTGAGTTAAGGGATTACGGTTTGTTCTCTTCTATTTGTGCTAGACTTGGGTGTTTTAACATTTTTCAATAGATGTACAACTAGTCACAGCTGAAAGTGCCTCATAAACTGCAGGAGGCCAAAAAAAGAGCAGCTGTTGTAAATTTTGTCACCTAGCTGCTATTATCCAAATTCATAATTCATATATTAAATTGTTCGGGTGAGTTCCTGAGTCACCTACATCTCATTACTCAGGTAAGGCGTTATTGCTGCCATGCCTGGGGACCTTGCTCATCTGACTAGACTCCCAAGGTGCTCGGGAGGAATTAACACTCAGAATTTAGCTCAAATCACCAGGGCAACCTTGTTAAGATGAGGATCCTGCTTCAGTAGGTCTGGGGTGCAGCCTGAGATTCTGCATTTCTAACTAGCGCCCAGGTGCTGCCAGAGCCGCTGGTCCAGGGGCCACTCTGAGTAGCAGGGCTCTGAGCTACGCGGTCTGCAACTTCAGTGTCTTTCAGTGATGGGATTTCCAAGGAGATGGACTCGGTGTGCAGATGGTCAGGTCGCTTGTCTGGAGCAGTGGCTCTCAAAGTGTGGTCCCGGGACTGGCAGCACGGACATCACCTGGAACCTTGTCAGAGAAGCTAAATCTTGGGCTCTACCCCCGAAGGCAGGAACTCTGGGTTGGGAGAGCAACGTGTGTGTTGATAAGCCCTCCGTGTGCTGCCGAGCTCACTGGCATCTGAGAAGCACTGCTCCAGCACGTTAAATCACCTAGGGAGTTTAGGAAGAAATCAAGACCTGGGTCCCCTCCTGCAGACCCTAACTTGGTCATTCTAGGGCAGGGCTCAGGTACTGGGAGAGCTGAAACTCTTCCCACCTGTGGTATGCTGGCTGCATGCCGCCCAGGATGGCTGTGAATGCGGCCCAACACAAAATCGTAAATTTACTTAGAACATTATGAGATTTTTTTGGTGATTACATGTTGCAATGTCTTTAATGTGCGGCCCAAGACAACGCTTCTTCTTCCAGTGTGGCCCAGAGATGCCAAAAGGTTGGACATCCCTGGAAAGGCTTCCAGGGAGATTATAAGGGGCAGCCAGTGCCGAGAACAGCTCCCCTTGGACAGAAAGCTGATCCTGCTCACCTGGAAGGACAGCTCGTTGTAGAGCAGCTCGGTAACCACCACGGGCTGGGTGCACGTCCCCACATCTGACGGACCAGTGTGCACCCTGGCTCTCCAGGGTGACTGGGATACGGAGTGCGGATGATGCAGAATTCGGCCTCGCCCCTCACCCTGATGCTCACCCTCATCCCGGGTAGTCTGTGCCTCACCCTTTGCTCACAGTGTGCTTTGGCTGAAACACCCTCCTGCTACACTGTCACCCGTCAAAGGTGCACCCATCCTTCAGAGCCCATTTCAAACCCGGGTCTTCAGAAGCCCCTTCGTAAAACTCCTCACTACAGTGAGCCTTCCACAGAGTCTCATGGCATGTTATTTGCACCTTATTTTACCTAAATCGAGGTTATTTCTTGACTCTCCCCGCCACTGAACTATAAACTCTTGGGCACCACAAATGACATAACACTCAACTTTGTCTCTCTTCAGTGAAAGTGCCACACTTTCCATGAATGTATCCTTGATTCCCGGTCAGAACACGGGGTCTGAGGCGAGCCTCTGCCGTCGGTGGGTGTGTGACCCAGGTGGTCAGCTCTCGCTCGGCCTGGCTCATCTCATCTGTAAAAGTGGTGTGTTGAACTAGATGATCTTTAAAGTCCCTTCCAAACTGCAGAGTCAGTGATTCTAAGAGGTCTGTTTTGGTCCCTGCAGAAACTAGCCTGCGTGTGGCCGGCAGCCAAACGGCCACCAGAGGAGCAAGGACAACGGGCCAGGCATGGACGGGCACCGGGGCAGGGAGCCCTGGGGGGCTGCAAAGGCAAACTTGGGCTGGGACCTGTGCCCCAGGGTGACCTTTCCTCCCCTAGCGTATCACTGGGCACGCAGTGTAGACCCCCTGGCCTTTCATATCCTGGTCATGCAGCTCGGACCCTCCCCGGACCTCTCCTCCATGGTCATGGTCATTGCTAGTCATGCGGGTTAGACCCCTCAGACAGGGAAAGGGCGGGAGGGCTGGAGAAGAGCCCTGAAGCATGGAGCCCCCAGGACAGTGAGGTTCTGACCCGTGTCACGTACATCCAGGCCTCGGGTGGGCTTCAGCTCCAGCCCCAGAAAAGCAGCAAAACCAGACAAGGGGACGCCATGGCTGAGCTCAGGGCCAGCTGCACTGGCGAATGAGCCCCTGCTCTGACTCCGACCAATCAGCAGATACAATGGGGACACAACTGGAACACTGATGAGTATTGTTGAGATCCTCCCCTGAGACCTCTAGACAAAACTCCTCATGACTAAGGACCCAGCATTCTCTTCCTCTCTCCGTTTTTCCCTCTTTCCCTCCTTCTCCTCCTACCTGTTCCCCCCTCCTTTTGGCACGCCCATGCTTTTCCCCACCCTCTTCTGAGTGCATTCCTCGCCTCTCTCTTTCTCCTAAACTCCAAGGGCCCTGCCTTTGTCTCTGTAACTCATTTCCTGAGCCCATTTCTTCTACAGCTCACTGCTTCTACCTCTGTGACTTTCTAAATAAACTTTCTCTTATAATTTGAGCCTCGGAGAGACTACGCGGAGAGACCTACCTATATGCAAATACACGCATATGTAATGTGGGCTTATGGAAATGCATGACCTCTTGTGCTAGTGCCACTGCTTTTGATTTCTTGAGTCTATTAAATAGCCTGTGGATACATTTCTAGAGGAAAATGCTCAGCCACTGAAAATAAGTGCCTACTTGACAGTTGTGCTCAAGACCTATGACACAGCACCAAACGCAATGTCGGGACTTGCTAAGTGGACGTGGGAGGAGCCGGGGAACTGTACGAAGGCTCTGGAAGGTGGAGCCCTTGCACAAAGAGGGCTCTGTCGGCTCCCGAACACGGCGTGGCCATTGCCTGGGGCGGCGTGTTCAGTTTGGGAGAGATCGGCAATCTGAAATGAGGGGTTTTGTTTCCTCCTCTCCCGGACTGATTTAAACCTTCTCTGATCCCGAGGGAGCTTTTCAGTGAAGCATAATAAGGACATTTTCGGAATCACAGCCTCTTTTTCTGAATGTGTTTCTTATGTAAATGCTGCATGAGAGAAAGTTCCCTCTGCTTTACACTTTAGTTCTGCATTTAAAACCTGCGAAACAGAAACACAGGGAAAGACACGTTGAAAATACTTTGAGTTTCATCTGTTTTCCATTTTTACCTCAGGTTCCCACTTTTTAAAAAATCCTTGTTCTTTAAGTTAAGCATATTTTAAAATCATCTTCTATGGAACTGGGAAAGAAAGAAAAGAAAGAAAAAGAGAGAAAATGGTGATTCTTGCCCAAAGGTACTAAGAGACACAAGACACTTCATAATGATTTAATAATCCTCAAAATGCCACAGTTAAGCCCGGTGGCCCAGAGCACAGGGGTCACAAACCGAAGGGGCCGTGGGTTGGTCGCTGCTCAGGGCACATGCCTGGGCTGCGGTTCGTCCCTGGTGGTGAGGCCTACGAGAGGCAACCAACGGATGTTGTCCCTCACACTGGTGTTTCTCTCCTTCTCTCCCTCCCTTTCCCTCTCTCTAAAATCAATAAGCATGTTCTCCGGTGAGGATAATAAGTTAATTAATTAATTAGTTAAAGAGGCCCGATCTGAGGCCTCTGTGCCCCCTGCCCACGATGTACTTCTGGAGGCAGCAGGAGGAGGGGGAAGAAAAAGGCCAGCTCCACAGGTCTCTTTCAGAAAGGTTTTCTTTTTTTTTTGTCTGATTCCCTTCCACTTCCCCACCCCTGCCCTCAGGCAGACCTGGCCAGGTACTTAGAGTCTGCGGCCCACCCACGGTCCCCAACAGGGCGACTACTGGACTACCACGCAACACCTTCCTGTACTGACCTGTACGGTCTACTCCCGCTTGGGAACACAGAGCAAAGTAATAGCTACAGAAGAATGAATGAATGAATGAATGAATAATATGCTTGGGAACACAGGGAGAAATAATAGTTAAAGATACACTTCACTTCCTCGCACAACCAAAGAAGGATGACATCCAATTAAAAAAAATAACAACCACCAGAACTGCCAGAAAACTGAACTGTATGGAAGTCTGACAACCAAGGAGTTAAAGAAGAAACATTCATCCAAACTGGTAGGAGGGGCAGAGACAGGCAGGCAGGGCAGAGAGGACACGTGGCAAGGTGGTAGCTGGAGGACCAGGGGGTCCCACATTTGCATGTGGATAAACCAGGAGGAACAACTGGGGAGCGAGGCAGACCACACAATGCAGGGTTCCAGCATGGGAAATAAAGATTCAAAACCTGTGGCTGTAAAAATCTGTGGGGGTTGAGGCAGCAGGAGAAAATTCCAGTCTCACAGGAGACTGTTAGAGGGACCCACAGGGCCCTAGAAAGTACACAAACCCACCCACCGGGGAATCGGCACTAGAAAGAGCCCAATTCACTTGTGGGCAGCGGGGGAAGTAACTGAAAGTGGGGCAAGAGCCGAGCAAGCGGCACTGTTCCCTCTCTGACCCCTCCCCCACAGACAGCGCCATAAAGCAGCCAAATGGGTTGCCCCGCCCTGGAGAATACCTAAGGCTCCGCCCCTTACAACGTAACAGGTGTGCTGAGACAAAGACATACGGCCCTAATGAAAGAACAGGTCAAAACTCCAGAAAAAGAACTAAGCAACAACAAGGAGATACCCAACCTATCAGATGCAGAGTTCAAAACACTGGTAATCAGGATGCTCACAGAAGTGATTGAGTACAGATGCAAAATAAAGGAAGAAGTGAAGGCTATACAAAGTGAAATAAAGCAAAATATATATATATAAAAGCTATCATTTAGAACAGAAGGGCAGATAAAGTGCTTCCCAGATAAAGTCAGTTTAAAGGAGTTCATCATCACCCAGCCCTTCTTATATGAAAACGTTAAAGGGATTTATCTAAGAAAAAGGTCAAAAATACAAATAGTAAAATGACAACAAACTCACAACTATCAACAACTGAACCTAAAAACCAAACCAAGCAAACAACTAGAGCAGGAAGAGAATCACAGAAATGGAGGTCACATGGAGGGTTATCAGTGGTGAGGAAGCGGGAGAATGGGGGAAAAGGTACAGAGAATAAGAAGCATAATTGGAAGGTACAAAATAGACAGGGGGAGGTTAGGAAGAGTACAGGAAACGGAGAAGCCAAGGAGCTTACATGTACGACCCATGGACATGAACTAAGGGCAGGGGGAGTGCTGGAGGGAGATGCAGGGCAGAGGGGGATAACGGGGAGAAAAACGGGGCAACTGCAACTGTAATAGCATAATGAATAAAATATACAAAAAAGAATAAAAATATGCGTAATGAAGGAATGACTGAATGAATGGGTTTGAATTCCACTCAGGCACTTAGGAGAAGCACTTCCTCAGGCAAGTTCCTTCATCCCTAAGGAGACCCTGGTTTCCTTTCCTGAGATGTGGAGACAGCGACCACCCCGCGGGCTGCTGTGAGGTGTAAAGGGGGTAGCGTTTGTGAAGCGTGTGGCGGAGTGTGCCAGGCACGCGGTGCGTCCTCGGCCGAGGTTTGCTCTCTCCTCTTCTCCAGACCCACCGCCTCCTACAGCTGCGGTGGGGGCTGGGGAGGGACGGAGTGGGCCTTGCCTGTGTGCTGTGGGGGTGCCTGTGGCCTCCACTTTTTTGCGTCACCAGAGTTAATTCTCTTAAGAACTTGTCCTTGGACTTGAAGTTTAGATTCTACTCACAATGCGCATCCTGGGGGCAGAGGAGGAGGACACTTCAGGCCAGTGTCAGGCCCTGGAAACCCCTGTGAAGTAGCCCCAGGTCCCCCTCACAGGACACGCCGTGATGCAGTGAGGCGCAGAGTGCGAGTGTCTGAGGCAGGCCTAGGGACGGGATGAGGGGACGGAGGGTGAGGGGGACAGTGGCAATCGGGGAACCCTAAAGGAAAGGATCAGGAGGGACTGCCTGGGATGTGGGAGACCATCGCAAAGGTGGAGACCAGGGTTCAAATCTGAGCTCTCCCTGCCGCCGCCGCCAGTGTGACTTGTAAGCAGGTAACATAATCTGTTAGAACTGTCGTTTTCTGCCCCCGTAAAGTGGGGCTAACTGCTAATGTATGGGGCGACTCTGGGGGCTAAGTGAGGCAATATATATAAAATGCCCAGAGGATGCTGGGTGCGCCCCCACCCCAGGCTCTGTGGCTGTAGGGGGAGGACCCTGCAGGGCTGGGTGGCCCCACCTCTTAAGTGGGTGAAGTCCCACCTGGGCTGTGGTTATTCTTTCCCCTCCCGCACCTCAATTTCTCAGGCTCTTCTCTTCACCTGGGGCCAGCGGTGACCACGGTGACAGCCGTCTAAATTAATTATGAGAGAATGCAGCTTCTCCATCCTCAAATCCCAAACCAGAGCTGGGAGCGAGAACAACAACGATCCGTCATTCTAGCGAGACAGCCGGCCTCAGCCCCGGCTCCGGGAGAAAACGCTCTGCGGAAAGCTGGAGACACCAGCAGGTGGGAGGCAGTTCAGCGGGTGGGGCTGGGACTGGCCTGGCGCTGGGTACCGGGTGCTCAGGGCACAGGGGGGACCCCCACCCCCCAGACCAGACTCTTGGGTCCCAGCGACGAGCTCCGGCCCCTTTGTTTTTCTCCTCAGCGCCTTCCTTGTCCTCCCACCCCAGCCCTGCCGGCCACCCGAGCGCCCCCTCTCCAGGAGCCACAGTGGAGCACAGCGACCCCCACATTGAGGTGGGGGACAGGAGCTCCGAGCGCCAGAGAGGTGCCGCCTGTGTGGTCCTCTCCCCAGCCCCTCACCCCTGGCTCCTCCTCCTTTTCCTTTCCCTTTCCCCTCCTTTCTCCTCCTCCCTTCTCCTTCCCCTTCCTCTCATCCCACCCCTGCAGCCCACCCCAGTCTGGACTGCCCCTGGAGCAGGCTGGTGTCACCGCCCTCAGTCCCAGCACCCCGCTGATCTTTTCTCGCTTTGCAGTGAGAAGGAGCGGGGACGACATCTCCGCACCGGGCCTGCGTGGAGAGGAGCCAGGGCCCTGCTCGTGGGCAGTCCAACGTGGGCGCTGCCCTGTGTGCTCAGTGTAGGCTGGTCCCTGGGCCCTGTCAGACAGGTTCCATGGCCCCCAGACACCACCTCCAGAGCCACAGGCTCGGGGGGGGGGGGGCGGGAAGAAATGTAAAAAGCGAAGCCACCTCCCCAGTCTCCACTTGTCTGTAGGTACAGAAATAGCCCATTTGGGGGGAGGGGCAGGAGTGTGGGTACACCCAGGGCTGGGGCTGGGGCTGGGGCTGGCAGGGGGCTCCTCACACTGAGTCTGCAGGTCCTTCGGCCAAGGCCAGCCCAGAGCCCAGCGCAGCCTCATCCAGAGTCAGTCTTGCTCTCCGAGGCCTTTGACATTTCCCCTGGGGTGGGCTGCACTTCAGGTTGGTTGCTCTTGGAAAGAAACAACCATGATCTGAATTGTGGAGGAAAGCGCTTAATTAAAATCTTGTTAAGGTTTATTTTTAGAGCCTAGGGCTACTGGCCTCATCACCAGATACAAATTATAGAGGGTCTCCGCTCCGCTGACCTTTAAGAAGAGACCCTTGGGAGAACAGGTCTCGCTGTCTGCAACCCTCCCCTGCCTGGGCTGGGAGGGAGCCCTGGGCTGGGCTGCGAGCATCCCAGATGCAGCCCATAATGCCAGAACAGTGGGACCTCTTTCCAGGCTTGAACGCATTGCCCCTCCCTCCTCCCAAGCCTAGGAACTGCAAAAGACAAATCTCCCTGCCCCCTGCCCCCCCCCCATGCCCAGCGGACCATGGGGGAAGGCCAGATCGACCTCTGGGACAGTCTCATAATAGGAAACCATTACTGAGCGCTTTCTACATGTCAGATACTGTTGCAACTGCTTTACATACAGTAACTCATTCAATTCTCACCGTAACCCTATTCCATTCCCAGTTTACAGATGAAAAATGGAGGCACAGAGGGCTTAAGTAACTTGTCCAGAGCTTTCTGATTGTTTTTGTCATCATGAGAGAGTCCCTGCCGGAAGGCACCCCGCATAAGCCCTACTGGGCAAAGGGCACAATGGAGGGTGGTCACACCTGGAGACCTGGGTCCAGGCGCTGAGGACGGGAAAGGAAACGTGGTGCTGAGGAGGAGGACACAGGAGGCAGGGCTGCTGCAGAGGGAGTGACTCTGCATCATCATCCTGGAGCCGCGCCCAGAGCTGCCTCTCCCTGCTGGGCTGCCGAGCCCATCTCCCTGTGTCCTCTCCCCGGAGCCCACCAGCAGCGGAGCATCGCCCTGCCCATCAGCCTCCCAGTGGTCCCAGGTGCCAACAGTCCCACAGCCCCCAATTCACCCAGCTTTGCAGGGCGATGTGGAGGCTGTGAGTGAAGCCCCCAGAGACCCAGACGGGAGCCTGTAGCTGTCAGAGAGTGGTGCTACTCCCCACTCGGAAACAACCAGAGGCAGAAAGACTAGAGAGGGAAGAGCCCTCCCCCATTCGTTTGCCTGCCTGTGGTGGGGGAGAGGCTCTGGTCAGAAGGGGGGATGCAGAAAGATCCGGTCCTGCCATGGCTCTGGGGACTCCTGGGCACCATCTTTCTTCGGCTCAAAAACTATCTGAACCAAACATTTGTCAGTTCCCTTCCGATGTGGCCAGGGGTCGGCCCACATGGTTGGGGCAGAGCAGGACAGGGCAGCAGAAAGCAAAACGAGCAGAATGTGAGCAAGGGGGAAGCTGGAGGGACAGAGTCAGGCTCACAGAGAACCAGCTACCCCGTCTGCAGGCAGGGCCCGGGGCACCTTGGAGCATTGCTGGGGAGCCTCGGAGAAGCGAAGATGGAGTGCCGGGCGGCTCGGAGCCATGACTGTGTCAAGGGCCACCAGGAACATGTGCCCATGCACACACATGTGGCCACACAGCTGTGTACCTCTGGCCTGTGCTCTTCCACACATACACTGACATGCTTTATGCTCACACTGATACATGCCCATATTTAGACATGAGCCCTGACACACACATACACACACACACCAACAACCCAGTGAGGCACATCTTCATGAGATACACACGTGTCCAGTCACACCCACAGACAGGCCCAGACCCAGAGATACGCTGTGACAGACTCCAAGACATGGACAGGACATTCCTGGGAGGGTCCTGGTGGCCCACTGCTGGCCATGCCCAGACAGCTGGCCTCTGAGCCCGGGTATCTGGTATCTGGTACCCGGTGCTACAGCTCAAACCCAGGCGGCTTCTGGGGGGCTCCGGGGACCCCAGGAATGACTCTGGAGGTGCTAGACTTCCCGTAGGAATTCCAGATACTCACACTATAGGGCGACCCGAGAAACTCAGATGAGAAAGGACAAATCTGACTCCTTTAACAACCTAGAGCTTCCACGGACTCCTCCTGTCACCGGGACAGTGGTCAGTGCGCCTCGGTTCCACAGTGTCCACGGGCCGGGACACCAGGTGTCCAGGTGCCCACAGCTTGTTCTGTATCTAGGTCCATACAGACCCGGAGGCCGAACAGCGCGAGGCCGACAGCAGGAAACACGGAGTGAGACAGCCAGGGTTGGAGTCTGCGCTCAGCCTCTCACCTGCTGTGCGACCCTGGGCACCTGACCGAACCTCTCCAGGCCTGGGTTTCCTCAGCTGTGAAATGAGAACCACCATAACATCTACCTCCGGGGCTGTCGTCAGAACTCAGTGCGAACATTCAAGCGAAGGCTGAACTTCGCTGCGTGCCCTTCAGGGTCCTCCCAGGAGCGCAGTGGCCTGGCCCGGGCAGGCGACAGGTGGCAGAGGAGGAGAGGAGGGTGGGGTGGGGAAATGGTGTGGAAATGACCACAGACCTGTGTCTCTGTGCTGTCAACTCATATTATGGAGGGAAAATAAATAAGGGCTTGGAACACAGTGTGCTCAGAACACAGGAACATTTTCTCATTATTATATAATCATATGGAAGATAATGTCCTCCTCTCAAAGCAGCCCAGGGCACTTAGAGATTGCATAGCCAGAGTCCGACTAGCACAAGCGCTGGGCTGCGGGGCAGAGGCCACCAGCTGCCACCACCTGGCTGTCCCCACCGTGGGGACCGCAGAACCTGGGCCCAGGACATCGCGGAGAGCTGCCCCCACCCCGCACGGGGGCCCCTCCCCCGAAACACGCACTCAGAGCCCCGCCCTCAGGGCCCCTGCCGCAGGTTTGCCGCACCGTGGCCCATAAGCACAGGCTGGCCACCAACCGTGGCGGTCACCATCAGCTTAGAAGCCACAGAAGGAGGGGCCCTCCTCTACTCACCGCTGCACGGTCACAGGACAAACCGGGAGGAGGGGGGACATGGCGCAGGTCTGCCTGCTGCATATTGGCGCTTACCCGCGCCCTCCCCCCCCCGGCCTCCCTCGTGGGCTGTGCCCGTGTCTGAGAAGGCCCACGGGCTGGGGCAGAGCCGCTGGAGGGAGGCTCCACAGGCGGGGCAGGAGGAGACTCCTCTTCCACACGAGCTGTCACTGCACGTGGACTCCGTTTTCAGGGCTTACGTGGCGGACTGAACTGGGCATGCGCAGCAAGCGGTGCTCTCCAACCCGCAGAAAAGCGCAGCCCCGCTGGGGTCCTGCGCGAGTCCAGAGGAGTCTCCGGGAGGCCGCGACTGGGTGGGGCCGCTGGGGCAGAGAAAAGCTAAGCGGTCCGGGGTCAAGTGTGAGTCTGGTGCAGTGAAGACTTGACGCTTTTGTCTGCTGTTCAGCCATAGTTGGAATGCTCCTTTCAGGAGAGCCAGAGAAGCGTGTGCCTCCCGACTTTCCGGACCTCCTGCCCGCCTGGGCTCTCAGAAGGCAAACACCCGGCCTGGCAGCAGGCTGCTCCGCACCGTCCGTGAAGGATGAACGGGCCTCTGGCATTTCCTGAGCACTCTGCCAGTGGCACCAGGGAACGATCGTCATAACACTTTCCGCCTGGATCTCTGCAAGGTCTAGTTCTCATGAGGATGTCGTAAGACTCGGTTAGAGCCGAGCACGTGGTAGGTGCTCACAGTTTTTCCAGGCCTTCTCATCGCTGACAGCATGATAAGGGCAAAGAACCCGACAGCGACCGCAATCACCAACATCGGCTGAGTGCTGATTATGGGCTGGCCCAGTTCTGCATGCTTCGTGTATTATCTCATTTAATGTTCTCAGCGACACTATGAGACAGGCAGTCTTCTTAACCACAGATGAGGAAGTTGAGGCACAGAAAGGTTAAGTGCTATACTTAAGGCCATAGAGCTGTCAAGTGATGGAGCCAGCACTAGACCCTGGGTAAAGTCCAAGCACTTCACTGGGAGACCCTAAATCTTCTGGAACAGGCCTCAACCCCCTCTCCAGCTCTAGCTCCTGCCTGTTGCTCTCCTTGTCCTGGCTAATCCCTGCTTGTCCTTCCAGAGCCTTGTCCCCTCGTTTTGGAAGGCTCCCCTGATCTGAACTCCCTAAGTCCCTAGGGCTGAGCCGGATGCCCCTCTTTGTGAGTCTCCATAGCACCACTTGTACATACGTATGACCTCATCGTGGTGCACGCTGCACTTGCTACTACGGGGCATTTATTTTCTGTCCCACACGTAACTGTCGCTTCCTCGGGACACCAATGGTGCCATCCATTGCCTCCTCCGCACCTGGCAGGCTGGCTGGTACTTGGCCATTGCTTGCTGAGTTGTGAACTTTACCTTTAAAGGGCCAGAAGGTAAATACAGACTTTGCAGACCACACACAGAGCCTATCATTTCCTCTTCTCCTTCTCCTCCCAACCCTTTAAAATTACAAAAACCATCCTTAGCACGAAGATCACATGAAATCAGGCCGTGGGCCAAAGTGTGCCGTGGTTCGTGGTTTGCCAGCTCCACTGTCCCTGGGTGAGGTATCACTAAACAAAAATGACTAGTCACACCAATCCCGTGTTTCTTGTGAGGGCCATTCGGGCATTTCAAAATGGGGGGAGGGGTGGGCAGACAGGTGTGGCTGTCGCAGGGACTCGGGGGAGAGGCGAGCCACCTGCGGTGCCCAGAGCCCAGGATGCCAGTGCCCAGGGCGGTCCTACAGGACTGTGACGGCGACTCACACAGGCTGCACGTTGCTGCTTCTCTCTGCTTTCCCGCGGCGATGAAACTGCCTTGGGCATTCACGGAAAGAAAGACATTAGAGGACCAGCCCCTCCTCAGAGCCGATCGCTTAGGTAGTTAGGAGAAATGTGAACGCACGCCCTGAGGCAAGGCCCCCCTCATGGATTCTTCATGGGACCCCTGGCACGGCACCAGCACACGTGGGCCCCCGAGTCTGAGAACCTCGCCCAGCGGTGCTCTGAGACTCGGCAGGGGGCGCCACGCCGCAGGAGCTGCCTCCGCTTTCTGTGTCTTCCGAGCTGCGCCCAGAGCAGAGCTGGCCCTGAGGAGCTGGATGACCACCTAACGAGTCTGAAAGAGTCGTAACCTGTCTGGAGCCGGCTGGATCCACCTGGGAGGCCTGCTGAGTTTCGGGAGGCTCTAAGCTGCATGTTGGCAGGCGTCACTGAAAATGCATGAGCAAGCCGTGTAGTGCAGAGGCTTGGTCACTGAGCCACCCAGTGAGCCCCGAGCACCCTGCCAAAGGCCCGATCGACTCTCTTTCTACTTACTTCATCCCCGTTTTACATCCGGACTTTATGTCCCTGTCACAACTGAAATCACTTAGGTAGAAATCTCGGATACTCCCATCATGAAAACATCAAATGTTAGTGTAAACCATTATTCATGGGCTTGCAGGCACTTTAGAAAAATGTGCCAGTAAGTCCAGAAGGGTTCAGTCTTCCTTTCGAATGGCTTTAATTGGTGTCCTCGGGGCCACAGAGATCTGTGAGAATTGAACAGAGAAGACAGGGTTCGAGGCTACTTCCGGCCCCTCTTAGCAACGGGTGAGTTCTTCACTGGCTTAGTCTCTTCATTTTCCAGCCTTTTTTTCCGGGTGTGATGTTGGTAATCCAAAAGTGATGAGGCATGCTAAAGAGCTTTTACAAACTATAAAGCATCAGAACAATATAAAATCCCTTAGGATGTCTTGTTTTTAAATAAATCAATCTGGTTCTTTCCGAAAATTCCTTCAGCCTTGGAGTCACAGTCATTCTCCTTCAAAACAAACTTGTTATTTGTATGAGAAAACGGGTCACAGTGACCGGTCGTTATGAGGCCGATAATAAGGCACCAGGATTAGGTCCAATTTCATGGCCCTATTTGGGAGTTCCAGGACAGACTTTCCTAAAGCGCTGGGGGTGACTGTCACCCGTGTATTCGGGCAGCCCGTATCCATAGCAAGGGCTCCACACGTGCCCAGCAGGGCTAGACGCCCTTCAGACGGCTAACTCCCGTTCCCCGTATCCTGGCAACCCATGAGGTCGGTAGGCGTTAGCTCTCTTTAACCGATGAGGAAACTGAGACTGGGAGAGTTTAAGTAACTGTCCAAGGAAATTCAACAAGAAATTAACCATTTCGTTTAAGATTTTTTTCTACGAAATTAAATCTAATGACTTTGATCTTTGCTAAGAGACGTAAAACACGTATTTTCTTCTTAGTAAACCACCCATATAGGCACAATCATTCTTCAGTAAAAACCCAAATATGGAAGTGCAGGATAAATTGATGGGAAAATGCAAATTCCAAAATTTCAGAAATACTGCTATTAGTCCAGTTTTACTGAAAGCAGACCATGCAAACCAATTTTTGAAGTAAATAGAGAAGGAAGTGAAATACGTCTGAAAACTTCAGGAAGAATGGAAAACTTGGTTACAAGGGCTGGGAGCTGTTAATTCTCACTCCCCCCAGAATTCTTTCTTGTTGGTCGATCCCTCCTATCTCTCAAAGGCAGGGGAGCTATTTTTACCTCCGTCAATGAGCAAGAGTCCTCAGGCTGAAGCGAACGTGAATGCTTTCTCTCCCACCCCTGGGCATTCCACTCTCTTGGCTTCAGCGACTCCAGCGCTTCCCTGGCTTCTGGAGGCCAGAATGGCCAAAATCCCAAAGCTAATCCGACTCCTGTTCGCAACAACAGGCAGAGTGCTCCAGGATCCGCCCATGAGTTGCTTTATTGTCCTGAGTGAGTCCTTGACTACAGTTTCTTGGCTTAATTTCTGACAAAGCAGAAGACCAGCCTACACCTGTGAGGTTGCAAGATGTGAGGGAAGTCGAAAACTCTTTCTACATTAACCTTGTTTTTGTCCCCCCGCCTTCGCCTCTGCTGGTCCAGAAAACAGCGAACAATACCTATGTCTCTAATGGCTTTCAGAGCTGCCTTCAACTTTTGCAAGAGCCTTAATCTCGTGGGTCTGATGAGTTCACGCCCCAGAGGAGTGCGAGTCTTGCAGGCCACGTGCTCTGAGTAGCAGCAGGCTCAGCTGGGCACTGGGAGCAGAGGGGCCCCAGGACACGAGCTACTGCCACTGGCAGGCCAAGTTCCCTCTGAGTGGAAACGGCCCTCGCCTAAGTCCTTCACAATAGAAATCCTACCCACCCTCAAGGCCCACCTCACACTCTTGACCTTGACCGTCCCAGCTGGAAGAGACCCCAGTCACCACGCTGCTCTGCACCACAACGAAGGGTGTATCACCGACCACCGTGAATCCCACTTGTTTGCATGAGCATCTGGGGTTCCCTCCTGGACGGTCAGTTCCTGGAAGGTTGGAGCTAAATCTCATGCAGCATGGTCCCAGGGCAGCACTTACCCTAGTACTCTGCACCAGGAAGTGCTCAGTAAGTTACTTAGTTTTCAAAATAATGGCTTCTCTGGATACCTGCAGCTTTCCTAGGTTTAATGGTTATAAAAGCATATGTGGGGAAAAGTCTCTAAACACTTAGAAATTAAACAAAACACTTAAAAGAATCCATTAGTCTGAGAGGAAGTCTCAAGGAAAATGAGAAAATATTTTGAACTGAATGAAAATGAAAACAGAACATTTCGAAATGCATGTGTTGTACCTAATGAAGGGCTCAGGGAATCCAGGATTGAGTGTTTATGTTAGAAGAGAAGGTAGGCTTCCAATCAGTCATCTAAGCTTACACCTGCAGAGACCAGGACAGGAGGAGCACAGTCAGCCTAAAGCAAGCAGAAGGAAGGAAACGACCAGACAAGGGCAGGCACCAACGAAACCGAGCCCAGAACAGCAACAGGGAAAATCAGTGAAACCAAAAGATGGATCTTCGGAAAGATCAGCAGAGTTGATAAACATCTGAGAAAAAAGGAAAGAGGGTACGAGGCACTAGCACCAGGAACAAGAGAAGGACGCCCCTCCAGACGTCACAGGCAGCAATGAAGGGCATGCTAAGGGAGCGCTGCAGACAACTCCACACTCACAGACCTGACTGTCCGGATGAAACGGACCAGCTCCTTGAAAACCACAAACTACAGTTCAGTGACGATGAAACAGAAGATCTAAATAGTCCTAAAA
Organism: Trachops cirrhosus; assembly: GCA_028533065.1. Lineage (NCBI taxonomy): Eukaryota > Metazoa > Chordata > Mammalia > Chiroptera > Phyllostomidae > Trachops > Trachops cirrhosus. The sequence continues at coordinate 11,001,954 of CM052551.1, read as the reverse complement.
TGGTGAAAGACAACGCATCCGTAGTTAAAAACCCTGTAAAAAACAGATCTCCAGGCCCACGTGGTCTCACTGGTGAATTCTAGCAGACATTTTAAGAAGAAATAGGAGGAAATAGTAGAGGAACACACGAGACTTACCAGGGCGATCGCTTTGTAAGGTATATAAATGTCTAATTACTAGGTTGTGCATCTAAAATAAATATAGTATGTATGTCAACTGTATAATTGAAAATTTAAAAACTAAAACGAATGAACAAGAGAAACTCTTCCCAGCCCATCCTATGAGCCAGCATTATTACCCTGATACCGAAACCACACAAAGGCGGCAGAAGAAAACTTCAGATCAATATCCCTCACAAACATAGATGCAAAATGTTAGCAAATTAAACCCAGTGACAGTAAAACCACGTACCGGGACTAAAGTCCTTCACTGGGTGCATGATGGCACTCTTCCACATTCTCACGGTGGTGATGGTTGCACAAATGTGTGCGTGCTTTACGAGTCATGGAACTGTACACACACACACACACACACACACACACACACACACACCAGTCAGTTTTACTGTAAGGTAATTCCTAAAACCAAGTTTTGAAAATTGCGTGTTTTGTGCATGTGTTAGCTCGGTGAGGATGGCACCCAGCACTGGCTCTGTGCTTTCAACACGAAGTGCTTTCAAGCACCTTCCCCGTGGCTTTCTCAGCAACACCCACACGGGGTGAGCATTATCGGTCTCCTTTTCCCAGGTGGGGCGACTGCGTCTTACAGAGGTGAAAGGTCCTCGCACACGTTAGTGAGCAGAGCCGAGCCACAGGCCTGGGCCCTCAGCGGGCGGTCCCTGTCGGCAGAGGGTCCCAGGAACTCCCTCCTGGCTCTGGGCGTCCACCGGCAGATGGCCAGGGCAAGAAACTGTGCGTCTCCCGGGTGGAAAGTGAATGCAGGCGCAGCTCTGCCCAAGGCCAGGGGCTGCGGGGGCCTGGCCGGAGGAGGTGTTCCGCACGACCCGGCGCGCCCCGGCAGCAACGACACAGCTCCTGGCGACCGCGGTAACTCTCCGCAACACCGCGAGCCTGGGGCGCCCGCAGCAGAGGCTTCCACCACTCCTCAAATATCGCTCCGCAGACTTTTTTCTCATGCTGTGATTATTTCTGCTGTAAGGTGAGGTAGTATTTCTACCACAGTCCAAGTATGCAGGGGGAGGGCGTGTGGAGGAGCAAGAACGGAGATTGTTGAGCATTCCATTCTACTTGCTCCGATTCCCTGTAATTTTAAAACATTTATTGAGCATTCCATTCTACTTGCTCCGATTCCCTGTAATTTTAAAACATTTATTGAGCATTCCATTCTACTTGCTCCGATTCCCTGTAATTTTAAAACATTTATCCGAAAGACCCTCTACCCCCATTCCCACCCTCTTCAAACAAGCACATGGGTGAGCAGAGGAGGAGAGAGCAGAAACTGGGGAAGAGGCCCACCGGACTCTGACTGATGGACGTGGTCAGGAAGGCCGGGCGATGTGCCAGGGACACAGTGACGAGAACTGTGCTCCTAAAGGGCCGCCCTGCACCTGCATCTCTCCTCCCTTTCTCAGTTCAGGGAGCACACAGCATGTCCCCGCAGGGGAGTGTGAGCGAGCAACCGGGCAACCGCTCGTATCCTCGCTTCACCCAACAAGTAGATCTTGCTGATGGCCAAGGGCCATTTTGAGGGCACATTTTGCGTGATCTTGCACAAGCCGGGGGCAAGTTTCCCACCGGTGACCGGCGCAGGCCTGGCCCTACTGAAATCACTTCACGTTGGCTTCCAGAGGCCTGATTCGGGCCGTGACAACCCCAGGCTGAGTCACGCACGTCCTACCACCGCAGCCCCGTGGGAACTGCATGGGGAGGGGGGTTGAAGGCACAGAAGATGTAAAACTGAGCGTGAGCCTGTGTCGGAAGGGGGCAGCGGGCTAAGGGGGAAGTCTGTGGGGCCCCTGCAATCTGCTCGGTGCGCAGAGCCCTGACACTAGCAAAGCATGGCACAGGGCGAGCGATGATCCATCGTATTTCCTCTGGGAATGTGAGGCATCGGGCATGCTTTTTAGGGAAGCGACTGCGGGCTCCTAGGCTTGAAGCAATAAAGCCTGATGGTTGGAAGAGGGGCAACCCTACAGGGACGAGTTTTAGGGAGAGTAAGAAAGAATCAGTTCTCCCTTCCTTTTACACACACACACACACACACACACACACACACGCGGAGGGGCTGCTACACAGAGGAGATGAGACTCAACGACGTGGACCTCACAGAAATGAGTGAGACTCGGATTCTGCCCTCTGAGGGTTTGCAGGTCGGATTTGCTCACAGAGGGCCGTGTTACCAGTAGATCGTAGTGAAGGCCCGTGAATCGAGAAGTTCTTCTCTAGTACTTACTGGAACCTACAATTTGTGTTTGTTTGTTTGTTTGTTTGCGTGCCTGCTTAGGTTCTGTCACCCTCCATCAGTAAGCTCCCTGAGAGCAGGAACTCGTCCCATTCGCCATCAAAATCCCAGTGCCAGGCTCATAGCTGATGCTCTGTCAACGTTCATGGACTGAATGAATGAATGAGAAATGGATCCTCACTGGGACTCCAGGAACGTTTCAGGGAAAGAGCAGCATCTGCAGTGGGCCTTGATGAAGAGGCAGTTTTATAGCCAGCTATGGGGGCTCTGCATGCTGCAGGCAGAACACGAAGAACGTGGGGACAGACAGAACGGCTGGGCTGCGAGTGAGGGGCGTCAGTGCGGCTGAAGTGCAGGGTAAGGCTGGCAGGGGAGGGAGGCTGGGCCTGCATCACAGAGGCCCTGGATGGCAGCTGAGTGTTCAGTTGGCCACAGAAATCCACTCAAAGGTCTGCAGAGGGGACAGGCTGACCAGGGCTGTGGGTCAGTGCAATAGATCTGGTGGTGACACTTTGCATGAGTCAGCGTAAAGAATGAAAGCAGGGATACTGCTGAGGGTGTTCAGGGCAGCGGCCAAGCCCATGTGAGAGGTGACAAGGGCCTGGACTAGGCAGAAGCTGAGAGCACTTCACCACCAGAATGTTCGAGTCTCAGGAGCCAAGTGAATGTGAGACTAAAGGATACGAGACTTCAAAGACATTACTGAGGTTCCCAGCTCGGGGGCCAGGGAGATAAAAGAGGTAATCAGAGGAGTTGGCTAAGAAGAGGGGAGGAAGAGAGGGGTGGTGCGTTTGGTTGGAGCATCTTCAGTCTGAATGCTCAGCGGGATGCCTGGTGAAAGCGTCCAGCCGGCTGTCAGGACGTCGGGGACATGGGTGTGGCAGACAAGCTCTCTCATCACTGGGCCAAAAATAGTCAGTGGAGCCTGGTTTGCCTTTGATAACAGCCTGCAGGATTGCAGGCTGCAGAGCACCAACCTGGGGGGGAGCTTGGAGCCCACTGTACAGCTCACTGCTCCTCTGCACGGAGGGGAAATCTGAGACCTAGAGAGGCTGGGTGACTTGCCCGAGGTCACACAGCCAACTTGCCTGCCCTAACTTCGATAGGAGGGTAATTAACTTTCAGGTGAGTGGGATGTTAAAAATGAAAAGCCTCTAACTTGTATCTCCTGTGTGCAAAGCTGACTAGGGAACTGTAGCAATGAAATAGAATGATCTCTGGACTGACAGCTGTCAGAGGGGAGGGGGCGGGGGCTGGTGAAAAAGGTGAGGGAGTTAAACAAAAATAAGTCACAGATACAGAACAATATGGTGCTTAGCAAAGGGAAAAGGGGGTGGGGGAGGTAGAAGAAGGAAAAACGTGGTGGAAGAAGACTTCAATTGGAGTGGTGAACACACAATATGACATACAGATAATGTGTTGTGGAATTGTACCCCTGAAACCTATATAATTTTGTTAACCAATGTCATCCCAATAAAGTCAATAAAAAAATAAAGGGAGAATGATCTCCACTGGTGAAATTAGCTGCCACCCAGACGAGAGCAAACCCTAAAGGAACCAAGGGCAGGGTGGTGGTCACTTGGACTGCCCTCCCACCCTGCATGGGCTACAGCTACAGAGCAGAACTCAGAACCTCTCACTGAGAAGTGCTCCCAGACTCCTGGGAGACAGAAGGCAGGGAGAAGACCAAGCCTCGTATCGCACCCCAAACGCCCCTCTGCCTCACCTAAAGGACACTGGTCCAACCACGCGGACTCCAGGACTTTTAAGAAAAGCGAACAAAACGCCAAGCACATGGCAAAGGTCACCTGGCCCGTGCAGAAAGTGAATGATTAACTCCTGTGAAAGTGAGTTTTGAGGATTCTTTTTACAGGGGTCAAAGGTGCAACTGGAAAATTTTAGCCCGGGGCAAATTCTAAGACAGGCTCCCTCTCCCACCCTCGCCCCATGTGCTCCACCGGCCCCCTTCCCTGAGGACCTTGACCCACGTCCATGGAGGAGTGTCCAGGTCAAGATCAGAGGTCCCTCCCTGCCAGCTCCCTCTCTCTTGGTGCCTTCCATTTTGGTTGGCTGCAAGGCCAGCGGGCAGGGCCTGGTGCACTTGGCCTGTCCTCTGTCTGTCTCCCCGCTCTCTCTGGTCACTGGTGCTGGGAGAAATTCGCTAGGACAAATGCACGAAACATGCCTCCGCTCATATCCAGCTGAGTGACCTTGGGGGGGCCTCCAGATGCTCACCAGCAAAAGGGGTTCCGATGCCTCCAGACCTCAAAGGGTTGTTGAGGGGATTAAATGAGATAACGCATGGAGCGCCCCCAGAGTGCGCCTGGCACATGGGAAGTATCAGCGCCTGTGAGGACCTCTCCTTTCCTGGAGCAGCTTCCCCAGCCCCCAGTCCTCTCCTCCACCCTTCTCTCAGGACACCCTGGGGTCTCCCTCTCCTTTCCCTCCTGACTTTATCTAAGAAAACGGGGCCCTCAAGGATGTGGCAGCTTTCCTCCCTTTCCTGGGTGCCCCCTAATCCTGCAGGGGAGCTGACTGAGCTCACTGCAGTGACATAGATGTATACGCAGGAAGGAGGGCATGCCTGCTCTGGGGTGGCCTTGACCGCCTTCGTGCAATAAACCCCTCCCCACACACACTGAAAAGAGGGGCCGCAGGGAGCCCAGTCAACGACCGGTAAGTTGTAGGGTCACACCGAAGGTGTTGGGACTCGGATAGGGGCCGCTGTGGGCGGGCGCAGCGCACCCCCTGGAAAACTGAGAGCTGGCAGGGGCGGAGGCCGCCCAGCGAGCACCCGCAGGGGCGCGGTGACTCCGCAGGGTGCGGGCTGGCGAGGCCCGCAGTGTCCCCGCCTGCTCCTCGATGGCGGAATTTTCCCTGTGGTCTGAGCTCTGCAGCCTGCTTGGTTCCTGCAAACAGGAGCCGCGGGCGCCACCTGCTGCTTCAGATACGCAGCGCCCGCAGACCTGTCCCTTTCCATCTCTTCCTCCAGCCCAGCCTTCTAGGACCTGACCAGGACCGACCTGTGCAGGGGGAGGTGGACACCCACGCCCCGCTCCCACCTCTTGTCCCTCATCACTCTTCGAAGGGCCCACGTCCTGGTCATCAGGCGCACAGGCCAGTCACGTAGCCCCTAATCAGAGAGCCAAGGGCAGCGAGCTTTGTTGATGCCCCTTGGTCTCACTGTGCGGACAAAGACACCTTGGAAGGAGGCCGGAGAGGAGAGGAAAGAACTAGATGAGAGGATGGCCCCACCGAGGCCTGTGATGATGGAGAGAAGCTCAGGAGCCCAGTGCTCAGCTCCTTGGTCCCCTCACCCCACTGCCACCACCACCTAATGTCCCAAACCATGCTGTTCTCCACCCCAGCACAGCCTGGCTTGTCCACCTGGTCCCAGGTCGGAAACCACACGTCGGGGCCCTCCTTCGGGACCATGCCACGTGTCGGCACTCCACCCAGTACCCTAATGTCCCTCTGCGCCCTGAAGAGGGAGGTGACTAATTAATTACATGATCATCAGGAGTCTGCACCAGATCGTTAAGACACTTTGTTCCTTTACCCCGACACAGGTTCCCGTCTCACTTGGTCGTTCATGTTCCGTGTCCAAGAGCCGGGCCCCGACAGGAGAGGCACAGGTGAGAAGTCTGGGAGCCGAATGTCCAAGCGCACACGAGAAAGTCACACGGCCGAAAACAAAGCTGGCTCAATGAGAGGAAATGAACGGTCTAGACCCAGAGACAAAGAGGAGGCAACAGAGTCCCTCCGCCAAGACCACCAGCTATTGTCACCACCGCTTGGCAGGAAGGGAGGGGCAAACCCGAACTCCTTTCTGATATGCTTTGTTTAAATGCAAAATGTGTGTGCGCGTCTGTGTGTGTGTGTGGTGCGCAAACAGTGCACAGGCGCCGGGGTGGGACCGGCTGAGCTGGCTGCGTCCAGCAGCCGTGGCCGCAGCGAGTGTGCCACAGCGCCCCCCATTGGTGGTGGCCCCTCCGCAGCGTAAGTGTGGGCGCTGCTGCAGGGAGGGCCAGGCCCTTCCTGGAAAAGAGGCTGCCGGAGCCAGAGGTAATTCTTCTTCCTCTACAGCTGAAGAGGTGATTCTTCAACCTTCAAAATGTTACTCCATAGAGGGAAAAGCCTGGCCTGAGAGTCAGAAGACCCGGGTTTGAGTCCAGGCCCTGCTATGAAGCAGAGGTCTTCATGGAGTAGCATCATTCACTCCTTTATCCAATGATCCATTCGGCATATTCACTGGGCACTTGCTCTGCACCGGCCGTTGTTCCAGGTGCGGGAGACACAGTGGTGGACGAGGCAACTCTGTGCCCACCGGGAGCTCACATTCTAACAGGGGCCTGGGTGCCCCCCACGGGGAAGGGACAGATGAGGGGTTAGCCTGCCAGGGACGGGTGGGCTTGGTGGTTTTGTGGGGATGAAGTGAAGGACAGGATGGGAGGCAAGGGCAGAGAGACGGGCAGGAGGAAGACCCTATGGGCCTGTAGAGTTTCAAACTTTTTAAAGAGGAATGGGAAACTATTTGAAGGATTTGGGCAGGGATTTGCTGTGCGTGTTGAAAAGACTACTCTGGCCCTGGCCGGGTGGATCAGTTGTTTGAAGTGCCGTCCGAAATACCGAAAGGTTGCAGGTTCGATCCCAGGTCAGGGCACATACCCAGGCTGTGGGTTTGGTCCCTGGTTGGGGCATGTATGGGAGTTGATTGGTTGGTGTTTCTCTCTCACATCAATGTCTCTCTCTTTCTTCCTCCCTCTAAAAATCAATAAGCATTTCCTTGGGTGAGGATTTAAAAAAGACCACTCTGGCTCTTGTGTGGGGAACACTTTGGTGGGATGGGGTGAGAGCGGGTTCGAGGAAGCCTGTGAGGAAGTCCCTGCAGGCCTGGGGGTGGCGGCAGCCGAGGGCGTGGGCGTCAGACTCGCACCGTGTTTAGAAGGCGGAGCCCAGAGGACTTGCTGCGGATCGAAGGCAGCGGGAGGTGGAAAGAAGGGGCTGGAGGATAAATCCTGGGTTCTCGCTGAAGTGAGCAGTTGGAGAATGACCCCACTTACTCAGGCGAGGGGCACGTTTGAGAGGGGGCATCAAGGGTTCCATTTGGGATGAGAAAAATTTGTGCAAATTGGTTTTTCTCTTCTTTTGGCCTCTGCCTTCTCTTTGTGGTGATTAGGGTTATTTTTTCCAATTTTCCTCCATTCCCCTGTCTTTTAAACCCACCAATATATTCCAAATTCAGAGAGCAGAAGGGGCTGGCCTCTTTTCGTTTTCCTTTTGGGGGGTGGAGGAGAGATCGCACGCACGTCCCCACGCCCAGAGGGGCCCCGCCCGTGTGATGTCGGCAACCCGGAAAGAGGAAACAGGGTGGAGGGCTAGCGGCCGGGTACGGAGCAGAGGGCGCCGAGGAGGAAGAAGCACCGAAAAATGTATGTCTGGCCAAAGTTCAAGTTAGAGGTCATGTCCCACATTTCTTGGGTTTGCAGTTTAGAAGTTTCAGGGGCTTCTGAAAGGAAAGGCATTTAGACTTCAATTGCAAACGGCCTCATGTCTGGGGTCTGAACCTCAGTCTCCTCCACTCTCGGTGTCAGGGCCTCGTCCAGCTCCTCAAGCTAGAAAATTCTAGGATTCTGTTGCTTTTAAGGAAAGAAGAAACAACAACAAATACATGTGAAAGCCCAAGAACCTTGAAACCCAAATGGATGGTATTTGAAGGAGTTTTGCAAACATTTTCATTCAATACACTATGTACTGGACACTTACTATATGCCCAAGGTTGCACATGTACAACCCTGAAAACACAGATAAAGTCCCTTCCTCATGAAGCTTTCACTCTGGTGGGTGTGAGTTAGCCAAACAGACAGACAGACCATCCAGGTGGTGCCAAGTGCTACAGAGAGAAATCAAGCAGAGAACCAGGGCAGACCCTGTCAACACCGGGGGCAGAAGGGGGCGGGGACCAAGGGTGCTATTTTATATGGGAAACTAGGGCAGGTCTCCAGACAGAGGGAGTGGCAGGCACAGAAGACCCGAGTTGTGTGCGGAGTGTTCTAGGAAGAGCAAGGACGCAGTCTGACTGAAGATGAGTGTGAGGGACAGGAGGCAGGCTCCCAGCTGGGGCTCCCGGTTTCCCAGGGCTTTGGATTTTAGCGTGAGAGCGATGGGAGATGGTTGGAGGGCTGTGAGCAGAGGGCTGACGTGCTCTGACCGACTGATCCTCGAAGACAAGGCAGTCCCTGGGATATCAGATACTGCATCAAGACGCTTGAAGCTCTAACGTAATTGAGCATGTCTGTTCCAGCAGAGGCTTAAACCAAAATTGTTGGCCTTGGTGAGAAACCCATACCATCCCTGTTGGAAGCGTCACTTGCTCACCCGCTGTAGGGCTAGTGATCCCCGGGGGTTCCACGGGATAAAAGACATAATCTCTGCCCAGTCTACAGACAAAGAACTTGAGGTCTTGCCAGGTTGAGTCATAACCAAAGCTACAGGCTAGTGAGTGGCAGAGCCGAAATTCCATTCCAGGGCTGGGTGACTCTAGACAAGCCCACCCACGTTTGGAAGGCTAGTGGTACTCAGGTGAAGAAGAGCATTTTCAGAGATGAAGAGACTCGAACAAGATCCAGAGCTATGAGTGGCCGAGCTGGGTCCCCCCCGGACGCAGTGGACTCGGCCCATTGGTCGTAGCTCGGGCTCCCCGGAGGGCAGCTCTGGGACAGAGACCGAAACAAGATGTCAGGTCGACGCCGATCAACAGAACGTGTCAGGGAAATGAGGATGCAGGACCGAGGGGAGGAAAAAACTGAGCTGTGACAAAGGCCCGACAGAGGCCTCGGCCATCTCCCCGGGAATGCTGGAGGGGTCCCCAGAGGCGTCCCAAGGGCCGGGCTTCTGCACACCCACATCACGTCGGCCAGTCCCGGGCCTGGCCTGCCCTGGGCAGCGGGGAGTGACCTTGGACCAGGCAGTTTGCGAGCCGAGGCTATCCCCAAAGCGGATGGCAGCGAAGGGCCACCCTCCCAGTACCTGGGAAGGTGAATCCTCATTCCTGTATTCCATCCGGAAGGACCTGGGCGGCCCATCACGGAGTCCACCACCCCTGTTGTCTCTCATCACGTGGTCCCTCGGGGACATTGCTGGGCCTCATTCAAGTTACAGAAATATCACAGAATCACGGCTTCTCTGTGACTGTAAAAAACTCTCCTTAGTCTGACTTTCCCACCATATTTTCCACTTTAAATTGTTTTTCTAGTTTTCCTCTCATTTTTGTTGCCCATTCCCCCTCCCCCCACGCCCACCCACATTTGACCAATCTGTTTTTCTCCACTCCCTGGAGATGTTGGGCAATGAGGAGAGTGATGCTCAGGGCTTTTGTTTTTTAAAAGAGATTCCTTTTGTATAATTAGGGAAAAAATAGAAATGTTTCCTCTTATATATTAAAGCTACTGATGACCAGTAGAGTGTCAGCTTGCGGAAGCTTCTGTAAGAATCCTGTGAGGCCACCGGAGCCAAGTTGGGGGCAGTCACACACGAACTTGGAACTGCCCGCGGAACATCGGGAGTTCTGCAGGAGTTCCTGGAGCACACGGGGCCGGCCGGCCTGGCGCTGGAGGCTTGGACACCCGGGGCTTAGAGGTGGCATTTGGGGCCACAGGAGTGCGTAACATTGTCTAGGCTGAGTGTGTGGAGTCTGAAAAGCAGAGGGCCCGGGACTGAGCCCTGGAGGGAGGGGTGACAACATTGGGGGGGTAGGGGACAGAGAAGGGATGGGAAGGGAGACCAAGGAGCAGAACAAGAAGTGAGAGAGCAGTTTCACGGGGCCCTAGAGGAGAGGGGAGTGAGGAGGGGAGTGAGGAGGAAAGGCCAGCGGTGTCGAGGGCCTTGGGGCAGTTGTGTGAGATGGGAACCGAGAAGTGACATTCGGCGTGGCATGGAGGGTGGGGCGGGAGCCACATCTGAGTTCGTACTGGAATAAAATTCCCAGCTGGCTTCGGTCCGGCCATGACGTACATGGTGGGTTAGTACATTAAGCACTCCGGATGACCCTCCCACTGACAGAGCTAAAATCCTGGGTTAAATATGTATTTCGAAACCTTCATAAATATCTCTGAGATAGAATGACAGTAACAAATTCACTGACTCCAAAAATGCAGCAGCACTAGGAGCCCTGGCAGGTGAGTGAACATTAAAGTTTGCTTTCGCCCCGAGGAGTCAGGACTTTCAGAGACGTGGGCCCTGCACGGGCAGCTGGGCGAGTCTGGAGGATGGCGCGCGCATCCAGGGCCTGCCCACGTGGGGAGTCCGGCGGTGCTTCTCTGCATAAACTGGGAGCTGGAAGGCTATGCCCTCAGAATAGGGTGAACAAGGAATAAATCTGCCAAGAAAAAGGCAACTGACTTGCCTGACCTTGTCCGTGAGTGAGGGAAACCCCTCCTCCCCGAGTTCGCAATTGCAAGCTAGTCCCAAATGTTTTCTGAGTTCATCTATCTGTTGGCTTGAAAAATCTCTAACATTTAAATATGATTTCAATGGTTTTGGGTTGTTTTAATAAAGTTTTAAGAAAAAAGAACAATTCACATTAAAAATTTATAAAACACACAGAAGCCCTATGGCTGACAATCAGCAAAATAATAACAACAACAACAACAACAAACAAAAAACAGACAGCAGAAACAACTGGTCAAAGATTTTGGGTATTAGGATTTCAGCGTGGAATAAAAAACAATTCTATTTCTTATGTTTAAACAAATAAAAGGGAAGCTATAAAGCATGAGCAGGAACAAGAGATTTTAAGGAATGTACAGCGAGGTTTGAGAAATAACCAAACAGGCCTCCTAAAAATTTAATGTGCAGTAGATGGATTAACTATTTAATGAGATTCAGCTGAAGAAGGAATTAGTCAACAAGAAGATAGGACCACATAAATTATTGAGAATGCAGGTTTGGGTGACAAAAAGATGCATATTATAAAAGAGAAGTTTAAAAGATACAGAGGATAGAATGATGGATCTACTATACACCTAAATTTCATTTCCTTCTAGAATAAAATATAGAGAGAATGGGCAACATTTAGTGTTAAATACTGATAATTTTCCAGAAATACTGGAAGCCTAAGAGACTGGGGGTGGGTAGAGAAGAAGGAAAAGGGGGAGAGAGACAGAGACAGAGAGGAGGAGGAGAAATTAAAAGCAGTCAGAGAGAAAAGCAGACACCCTACAAAGAAACCACAAATAGGTCCATGTTTAACTAACAGACAGCAAAAAATGGAAGCCAGAAGACAGTGGAAAAACATGTTCAATGTGGTGAGAAAATGGTTGTGAACCCACAGTTGAATGCTCAGAGAAACTATCTTGCAAGAATGAGGGTGAAGAAGGACCATCTCCCACAAATAGACGCGGACCGACTCTCGCACACCCACGGCGGGGAGTGCTGGGGCACACGGCCCAGCAGGAGGGGAAGGGGACCGATGCCTGGCAGAAGGTCTGAGATTCCAGAAAGACTGGTAGTGCGTGTGCCAGATCTGTAAATAAAATAAGGAAATAAGAACTTTACAAAATAGCAATATCCACGTTATATACGTGCGTGTGTGTGTGCGTGTGTGTGTGTGTGAGGAGCTGGCAAACAGGCTGGAACCACAATCCCGGATCACAATGGCAGGAAACCTCAGAGGGGGAGTTGTAGGGGCCAAGCCTTCCAGGACCCTTTCAAAGAAGAGAATAAAGGTCATCAGTCAACATCTGACTTCATTCTATGTAAGTCAGTCCACATGTGCAAACAGCCCTGGTAAAACCATTCAGAAGACAGAGGCTGGATACGAGTTCTGGGCGGGAAGATGAATGCAAAAGCGGAAGAAAGCACATTGCTTTTTTCAAAGGCAGGAAGGTGGGGCAAGAAGCGGAGGAAGACTTACAAAATGGGCAAATGGGAAGTGAATGGCAACAGAGTAGCAGGGAATCCAAGTGCGTGGCCCATGGGAAGAGATGCTGACACACTAAACTTTGGAGTCCACGACCTCAGCTTCAGGCGGGGCGTTTTAGAAAATCAGTAGTGTTTACAGGAGACACAGTCATCAGCCACATGAAGACACACGTTGACAGAAAGTGAAGGGACTGGAAAAAGACACACTAGCCAAGCAGCGCGAGTGGGGTCACTATGTTACCACCAGAAAAAAGTCAGTGTTTCGGCAACATGTTTATAGTAGTTAAACAGGTCACCTAGTAACAAGAAAAGCTTCAGTTAACTGGGAGGACATAAAAATTCTGAACCTGTATGCCCCTAATAATATAGCCTCAAAGTACAGTAAGCCAACGTTTGCCAGAACTACACAGAAAACGTTTTAAAACAACCCTCTCTCAGCAGATGTTGGAAAATGCAGCCATTCGGAAATCTGTGACCTACAGAGAATCAGGAGTGCGTGATCTAGTGGACGCGCCCTGGGCATTGCGTCTGCATTCGCACACCCGACCCTGGCTGGTGTGGCTCAGCGCGTTGAATTCGCCGGACCCTCCGTACACGCAGAGCGCAGCGCAGAAATGCTACGTGGGAAACTGGCCTCAGCAAATACCCAAGGGTGGGGCCTTTTCAGGCCACTTCCTCTGACTACAGTGCAATTGACTTAGAAATCAACAGCAAAAACGTGACTAGGAAACCCAATATATTTGTTTAAAAAAATTCGGAGCCCCTCATGGGTCAAAAAAGGAAAATGGTAGAAATTAGAAAATGAATAGGACTGAGAGATGAAAATACAATACACCAAAACCTGCGGGATTCCACAAAAATGGTGTTAATAGGAAGGCTACATACTTAGGAAACAAAAAAGGATGAGAATTTCTGAGCTAAGCGTTTAAGTAGTTATAGAAAAGAGAGTACCAGAATAAACCTAAAGAAAGTAGAGGGAAAAGACCAAAGACATAAATAGAAACTAATGAAATAGAAAAGAAATACATGTAATGATCAACAAAACAAGTGCTTCTTTGATAAGTGTCTAAAAGATTTATCGAGAGAGATGAATACAGATGCATCAGAATTCAAATAGATAATAATAAAACATTGTGAATAGAAAATAACATTATAAATAATAAAACATTTTATTATTTAAATAGATAATACAACATGAACATAATTTAAATTAATAATAAAACATTATGAACATTTTATGCCAGTCAATTTGAAAACTTAGATGAAATGGATAAATTCCTAGAGAAATAGAAATTAATAACACCTGCTCAAGAAGAAACAGAAAACTAGAACATCCTTTGTCCCTAAAAGAAAATGAATTAATAGTTTAAAATCTTCTGACAAAGAAAATACAAGGCCCAAGTGTGGATGAGTGTTACCAAGCTTTCAAACAAAGAGACTATTCTGACATTTTTGGAGTAGAAAAATAGGGCACTTCCTAACTCTGGTGAAAGGCATTACTATAACATTTCAGGAAACAGTATGGGGTCATGTCCCCACGACCCAGAGAGAAAGAGAAGGATATTTGAAAAAGACACAAAATGCACTCCATTATAGTGGAGAAATTTACCACAAATTCACCTACATTAAAATGGTGAATCACTTTAGAAACTATGTTGACATTACTTCGTAAATTTTAAGATGTATATATTCTTTGAACCTAAAATTTCACTCTTATGTATATTCCCTTAAAAAACTTGAGTGCATCAGAAGACATATATAAGAATGAATGTGTATCAAAACAGCTCAAATCACTAAAGCTAGAAACAACTGAAATGCCCAATTAGAATAACATAAATATATAAAGTGGCATAATCTCACAGTGGAATATTACACAGCAGTAAAAAGGAACATACCACCACCACATGCGTCCATGTGGGAGAGTATAAAATGCAGTCTGTAGACATAAGAAGCAAATCAAAGAGGACTTCATCAGTATGATTCAATTTAGTCAAAGCTCAAAATCAGGCAAAACTAAAAAGACACTGGGAGGACATGGGTCCTTTTTTGTTGATACTAAAATATACCTTTCACATTTTAATCTAAAATCGGGATGCGTCTCATAATTGGTGGTGCCTGGCAATTACATTTAGTATCACCCTTCCTTTCTCAGACATGAAAGAGTGGTGCATCTTACAATTGCTGAGGGCTTACGGTTAATGCAATATGGTAGGCAGTAAAACTGAAAAAAGAAGCAAAATGATGTACATGAGATTTGGGATTGCGGGTCCCTATGTCAGGAAGGGAGGGGTCAGGGAACGGAGGGGGCACCTAGGAGAAATCCGAAGTACTGGCAATGTGCTATTCTCCCCACCTAGTGAGCATGTTTGTGTTTATTGTTTTTCTTTAAACAGCTTAGACTCTCTCCTGTATGAGTTTTCACAATAAACAGAAGTGTGAAAAGCTGAGGAAGTGTAGATACATGTGTAATAATAGCTCAAGAGACTGGAGGAGGAGAGAGGCAGGGGGCTGCGGGAGGCGGCTGCACAAATCAAGGGAAGATGGCGCCGAGAGGCTCGAAGGCGTCCGCCCACCGCATGCGGAGAAGTCGGGAGACGTGCTTCCTCCATGTTGGCCAGAGGGAGAAGGGAAAAGACGGGTTTCTGGAATTTGTGGTGATGGAATGTTGTGCATGTTTCCCTGTGATGGTGTCTAATTTCTTCCTGAAGGACTTATCTGTGGGGTGGGGGTAGTTACCAGGAATAGCAGAGATGGACGGATGGCCACGGGGGACAGGCGTCTATAACACCAAACACGAGCCTTTTGCATCCATCACTTATCACAGAAGAGAATGATATTCCATTCATTCTCTTCATCACAGGGAGGCAGGACGGATTCTCTCAGGAAGCCCGCAGTGGTTTCCCCAGGGCACCGTAACAAAGTACTGCCGACTGCGTGGCTGAAACGACAGAAAAGTATTTTCTCACAGCTCTGGAGCCTGGAAGGCCAAGGTCAAGGTGCCAGCAGGGTTGGTTTCTCCTGAGGCCTCTCTCCTTGGGCTTGCAGACGGCCTTTTGTCTTTGCACGCCTGCCCGTGACCTCTCTTCCTCTACTTGCAGGGACTCCTGTCCTGTTGGTGAGGGCGCCACCCGCCCCCAACAGCCTCATCTTAATGCAATCACCTCTTTGAAGAGCCTGTCTCCAAAACAGTCACATTCTGACGTTTTGGGAGTTGGGGCTTCAACATGGGAATTTAGAAGGATACAATTCGGCCCGTACCGGTGTCCACAAAGAAACAGAGATTTAGCGTTAAGAAGCTGAACAGCTGGCTAACATATGAGCAGGTCAGTTCCTGGGGCTGAATACCAAGCATTCTACGAAGGAGACCATAAAGCAGCCCTGTGCCTAGAAGATTGTAGATGGATAGAAAAGACCTTTTGGAGAATTTAAAAAAAAATGCTGACCATAATAGAAGAATAATATTATCAGGCTTTTCAAAACTATGAGCCGAATATTCCACAGTCCCCAGGATAGGGAATACTTGCTTAGGCTCTCTTTTTAAATCTGAGCTATAAGCAGAACGACTGTGAATTTTTGCCGAAATGGCAGGAAAGGTAAACAATTTAGCATCAGCTGGAATCCTCTGACCCTGAATCCCGTTTTTTTATTGTTGTCGTTTTTGTTTTGTTTTGTTTTGTTTTTTTGAAGCCAGGTTAAGTTACAGGCTGAGGTTAAGTGACACCTGCTGGGCTGAAGAGGAACTGGGTAGGAGCGGGACTATTTTCATGTGTGGTCCTCTACTGCCCTCTGCTGGTCAGTACTAGGAACACTCAGGAATTTCCAGACAGCCCTACTCCAAAAAGCACAGATCTGCAGGGAAAGGTGGGAAGAATCTACCCCAACTGGACTGGAGTATGCAGGTCCCACCCTCTCCAAACACACGCACACACTGTCAATCAACGGTACAATCAACGTGCACTTTCTGGCATTCTGTGACTGCAGAGCTATTTTGAAATTTGCTTCAGTTCTTTTCATCATTAAAATTTTAAAAACTCACTAATATCCGCCACCTTCTCAAAAATATTTCCCAAGATCTAAGTATATGAGAATTTGAATGCAAGTGTTGATGATTTAATAAAACGTTGGGTTCCTCATCCGTTCATGTTTTCAAAATTTTAAACTTATTGTATGCTTGGGAAGATTATTGTTTTTCAACATTTTAAAACCATGACTTCCTGTGTAATAGTCCAGGGACCCCACCATTTGGCTACAGTGTTTTTGCAAAATTAATGTTTTCATTTTCAAATGTGACTTTTCTTTTTGCAAAATCAGTAGTTCATGCTTTGGGGAGTTTCACTGTGCCATATTTGGGGAGCATGTTCTAAGTTATAAAGTATTCCCTTGAGTTGAGAAGCTGCTGATGTCACCCAGCACTCCGCACTCCTACAGTTCCTGGCTGATGTCAGGCTGGGTGGCCTTGAACACAGTGAAGTTCACAACGCAGGGCTGGAGAGCTTTCTGCACCCCCGACCCCCCTCGTGGGAGCCCCAGCACCTCTCTGTGCAGACACGAGGGTGGGCACACATTTAAAATGCAGCTGAGAGCATGATACCATGCCTTTGATTTTAGAATAAAATGCAAATTCCTTACCAGCTAGCCTCCCAAGGCCAAGTGACCTGACTCCTGCGGCCCCTCCAAGACTGACTTGGCTCCCTTTCCTTCGCCTCCCGCCGTTTGCATCTTCATCCTTCGAGGATCTCTCTGTGGCTCCGTTTCGGGACTGTTTATTTCTCCAGGGCACCTGCTATAATTTACAGCAACCGTGTTTATGTACCTGCTGTTCATGTGCCGTCTGCACCACAAGGCATCAGCCATCAGGGAAGTCGCTCTCGCTCTCGGCTGATTCCCAGTGCCTACCGAGCACGTATTTATCAATGAACGAGGGAGTGAATGTAGTGCACAAAGGAAGGTGTTGAGAGGTGAGTGGCACCCAAGTCATTCCGTGCGGGTCACAGCAACGAGCTCCTTCATAAACACAGGGCAGCCCCACCCCTGAGTCAGGGTCTGCAGAGCCAGGAGAGGCCAGGGGCTGGGAGCAGGGGGCGGACAGAGCTGCCCTGACATCTGACCGGCCCCCATCATCTAACCCTAACCTTTCCCTACTGAGGGGACACCAGCAAAGCAGGCAGAGCCCCAAGCCTCGCACCACCGCTCTGGGGACCTGGCAGGAAAGACACGTGCGAGCGCGTCAGAAGCCATCATTTAATCAGTGGTTAGGTGCTGATCCAGGATGCAAACTCTGGTCGCTGACCAACCAGAGGCACTTGTGCTCGTCCAGTGCCGTCTCCTAGAAAGGGCAGCAGCTCGGGCGCACAGCCCTGCCCGCAGGGAGGCACACGGACAGTCCCATTTTACAAATGGAAAAATGACGAACCCGGGGTCGGGCTGGAGGCCCACGGCGGGGCTGCAGGCTGATGCCCGGCCTTCCAGGGGTTCTGTCTCCAACCTCCCCGACAGCACCTGAGCAGGGGAAAACAAACTCAGAAATGTCATCGGTTTGCAGTCTGTGGCTTGGGGAGGCTTGATGAGAGCTGTCCCCGAGAGAGGTAGGTAGCGAGGGCTGAAACACCCGCTCGGCTCCGGGGAGGCCGCGCAGACACCTGCCAGTGCAGCTTTTCCTGCTGACGCGCTCCTGGGCCGATGTGAGTTCCTCTGCCACAGTAGCTCTGTCCTGGGCGGGAACCTGGCACCTGACCGGAACAGTCCAGGGGTCCAGCCAGACGGAATGTCCGAGAGCCCCCGGGGCTGGCGCAGCCTCAGGGCAGGCTGATCTGGGGGTCCTTGAGGAAGAAGGCCAGTTTCTGGGCCACCGCGTCCAGTTCGGCCGCGTCGGCATGCTGCAGGAGGTTGCAGCTTTGCACGAAGAAGTGCTTCAGAAAGTGCTGGCTCACACACCTGTGCAGCTTCCTCGCCAGGCGCAGGAACCCTCTGCTGAAGACCTGCCAGTCCTTCGAGCGGGGATACTTCTCACAGGTCCAAAAAAGCACTGTCTGCGGGAGGAAGAGGCGGGGTCAGACATTGCGGAGGCAAATGGGGAGAGTCCTCAGGAGCACTGAGTTCACGTGACCTTGGAAGGGGGCAGGAAAGGGCCACCCAGGACAAGCTGGTTCTGACCTCAGTTCCTGCTCCCCGGCCTCCGTGTGTGCTCTCAGCCTTGTCCTGCTGGTCCCCTACGCCTCTCTGTTCATTTACTCGCTCTCCACCGACGTGTCTAACAATCACGACTCTTCCTAAAGCTGATTCCCCACCCGCAGCACGTGCCTTTGCCTCTGCTTTACAGGGAAAATGGAAGCCCTGGTGCCCACAGACCAGACAGCTCTGCCCACACTGGCACCCTCCTCTCTGCCTCTCTGCCACAGCCATGCCTCCTAGCAGCCGAATCCTCTCTCCTTCCCGAAAGCGTGTATGATCGTCTTCCTCTTTCTCATTGGCTTTTAAACCTTCTCAAAGCACTGCTGTGCCCCCAGCCCCACATCTCCTTAACTCTCACCCCTGCTGATCCAGGTTTCTCCAAACACCCCCTCAGTTCTCCGTCATCACTTCCTCTGCTCTGCCTCCCCGCCTCGGCCCACCCCGGTAGGCACTCTTCTGCGGTCAGGCCACAAACGCTGCTCTTCTGAAGGCCCGGCAATCTGCATGTTGCCAAACCCAACAGCCTTGTCCAGCCCGCACTTCACCTGGCCATTCAGCAGACTCTTTCTCTCCTCCTCATCCTCCCTCTTGAGTTAAGCTGCCCTTGGCTTCCAAGCCAACACACTCTCTAGGTTTCTCCAGCACTACAGCTACTCCCTGGGAGGCTTCTCCTCCTCCTTTACCTGCCTTTAAATGTTGGCCTTTCTCAGCCCCAGGCCCGCTTACACTGTCTTCCTTCCACAACAGTAGCTTGAACTCCCATGAGACACAGTGACTCCCAGTTCTCCTTCACCAGCCCAGGTTCTCCACTGACTTTTTCTCCTGGTATTTCTTGGAAACCCAAAAGTCATCCGTCAGCATGTCCAGACTGAACTCACAGCCTTCCCCGCAAACCGGTCAGCTGCCAGCGTTGCTCATCCGGCGGTTAGGCAAACTCAGGCGTCATCCCCTCCCCCGCCAACCCCAACCAAGCCTGCCCATTCTCCTGCGCAAGTATTGGGCTGGCCAAAAAGTCTGTTTAGCTTTTTCAATACAGTGGGTCTAGTACTGCTTAGTTGTCTTTCACTTAATTCAAAACGATTTTGTTAGACTGTATTGTGACAGCTGTCATATCAGCGTGCATTTAAAA
The DNA here is from genome assembly GCA_028533065.1 of Trachops cirrhosus. Taxonomy (NCBI): domain Eukaryota; kingdom Metazoa; phylum Chordata; class Mammalia; order Chiroptera; family Phyllostomidae; genus Trachops; species Trachops cirrhosus. Next base: position 10,982,312 of record CM052551.1, on the reverse strand, counting down.
AATTTATCAAAATAGGTGAATTTTTGTGCAGCCATTTTTATATTGAAGATGGAAGAAAATACACATTTTCATCATACTATGCTTTATTATTTCAAGAAAGTTAAAAACACAACTGAAATGCCAAAAGAAAAAAGAAAAAGAAAAGATTTGTGCCCTGGATGGTGTAGCTCAGTGGATTGAGCACTGGCCTGCAAACCAAAGGGTCGCTGGTTTGATTCCCAGTCAGGGCACATGCCTGGGATGGGGGCCAGGTCCCCAGTTGAGGGCATGTGAGGGGCAAACATACACTGATGCTTCTCTTCCTCTCTTTCTCCTGCCCTTCCCCTCTCTCTAAAAAATAAATAAAATCTGTTTTTAAAATAAAATAATTCTTATTAAAACAATTAAAAAAGATTTGTACAGTGTTTGGAGAAGGTGCTGTGACTGATCAAATGTGTCAAAAGTGGTTTGCCAAGTTTCTTGGTATATTGACATTTTGGCCAAATACTTCTTTGCTGTGGGGTGGCCTTATGCATTGGAAGGTGTTTAGCAGCACCCCGGCCTCTGCCCACTAGAAACCAATAGCGGGAGATAGACAACATGCTCAACATTCAAATCAATAAAGTTATTGGTGAAAATGATAATGTGTCCTTCATTTTACAGAAAAAACTAAATAGATTCTTTGGCCAACCCAGTAGTTCTCAAATCTATCCACTGACCTTCATCTCCGATGTCACCGATGTCACCGTCGGCTCCCACCCCGCCCTCCGCAACAGCTGTCTCAGCAGCCTGCGCCTGTTTTGGTCACGTTCTAATCTGTCACCATCCCCATGGAAGACAGCGTGATGTTTTGGAAATATAAATCTAAGTTTCTGCTTATCTAAAGCACCTCCAAGTCTTCCCATTGTGTGTTAATTAGACACACAAGCCTTAAGCAGTGTGGTTTGCCAGGTTCCGTCCCACCCCCTCTCCAGCCCCACCGGCCCTGCATTCTCACTGGCTCCTCCTGCTGGCCACCCGGCCTCAGGTCACGCCCTCTCCCATCTCAGGGCCTCTCCCAGCCGCACTGCTGTGGCCCACGGAACTCCTCCTCCTCTCCGTCCAGGAAACTCCTTCCTCGGGTCCTAGTTCCCTTGACACACATTAGACATCCTCTTAGCCGCCCATTTCTCACGAGCGGCAGTGCGCACAGGAGCAGCCGTTTTCACATTTATTTACACGACCACAGACTGTCAGCTCCGGGAGAGCTGAGGACGAGGCCGGTTTTCATTCGCTCCTCCGTCAGTCACCGGCGCTCAGCGGAGGGACTGGCCCACCCTCCGGCGGGCGCTCAGTGCACATTTACTGACGGAGTAAAATCATGACTAGCCAGGGGAGTCCAACCTGCGGCCCGCAGGCGCACGCAGCCCAGGACGGCTATGAACGCGGTCCAACGGAAAATCACAAATTCACTTAAAACATTATGAGATTTTTTTGTGATTATGTGTAGCAATGTATTGAATGTGTGGCCCAAGACAACTCTGCCTCTCCCAGTGTGGCGCAGGGACGCCCAAAGGTTGGACACCCCTGGTCGATGCTGAGCAGGTTTAAAATACAGTCTTTACTAAAAAGGAAAAGAACATTCTCAGGCTCACAGCAAGATACTGAGTATGTTTTTAGATTAAATTGTTTGGAGCAGATGAGTTGGAGATCATTCCATTCTAGTCAAGATAACCTAGACACGAAACCAAAATGTATTAATCCCACCCTTTCAGTTAACTTTTTATTTCCCTAAGGAAGCTGAAGCCGTGAAGCCTATTATATTCAAGGCCCTGTGCCTTTGACTGGGTTTTAGAAACACCGCATTTTGGTGTGTATAATGCGCACTTGTTTTGTCCAAAAATTTGAGGGAAAAATAAGGATGCGCATTATACATGGGTAGTCCCCGAAATACCTTGTACCTGTTCTTGTGGTTTGTAATCATTTGTTACATAAAATTCCTTATACCTTACTATGTTCGAGAATAAATAATAAAATTCCTTTATAATACAAAAAACAAATATCTAAATATAAATAAATAAATAATTGAATTAAATATTAAAACAAAAGATTTTTTTGAAAGACACCGGAGATCTCTTGTTTCCAGTGAAATCACTTTGGGGGAGAGCATCTTTGGGGAGGAGGTGAGGACCCTACAGAACAGTGTCAGACTTCAGGTGAGGTGACCACGGCGGGCTGTTTTGCAACCCAAACTCTCCCACCTTTCCCAGATGAAAGCCTTGGCCAAGACCCTGCACACTCAAGCCGCCATCGGGGATGACACCACACGGTCACCAGCCACATCCATCCCACTGCCTAAATTGAGAGGATCCTGCCCTCTGACCAAGCATGAAAAACTAGAGGGGAAGGCTCTTCTGTTTCTGCTTGTCCTGCCCTTTTCAACACATAACTCCCTTTTAAATGCCCAGTCTTGAGAATGCACAATTTTACTGGGCTGTGTACGTGGGTTAGGGAGGAGTGAAGCAGAGAACCTTTAAGGAGTTGCCCTAAAACTCTCAAGATGATTTAGATGCAGCTGGAATGAAAGGGATCCACTGGTGGAATGCAGTTTTGAGAACAGTTGGGGGCTGGGGGCCCACGGTGACCCTCTTCAACCTTGCCTAAAATATTCATGCCACTCAAAGTGTCCCATCCATCCTAATTGTGAGGCAGTGACGTCACTGGTTACGATGATGACGTTTTGCTATGAAACAGAGTGGAGTTTGCTTCTCAGCTTTAACTCTTCCTCATGTAGAAAGAAGCAAGGAAGAAGGGAACTTCATCAAACAAATTAGACAGCCTTCAGAGAGCACTTGCCCTTGACCCAGAACAGGTGTGTGCTTTTAGGGACATGTAGAAACTTCAGAGAAAGGTCCCAGTATGTGCAAACTAGATGCTACCAGATTCTCGACAGATGATCAGAAAAGATAAAAAAGCAAAGACTAGTGGTTTTATGAGGGGGTAAACAAAGTTGATAAAATGTGCAGTCATTCATTCATTTGACAACAAATATTTACTAAGCAACTACAAGGTACAAAGCACCGAGAGAGGTCGTAGGGTGCAGTGATGATAAGGCCAACAGGGTATTTGCCCTTAAAAAGATTCCATTAGAGCTGAGAGCAACACAGGGCTGGAAAACGGTTGTCCATTGAGTGAGAGGAGCCACAGGTAGGAGGAGCGTGCAAGGAAGGCACCACGTGGGTGACTAGCCCAGGGACCTGTGTGTAGTAGGCCAGGGAGAAGGGCTGAAACTCCCAGCAGACACTAGCTAGACTGGGGCTGCGCTGTCGTTAGCAGTCCGACCCCTGCCACCCCGACCTAGTGTGCTGCAGGGGACATTCCAGGAGCACCCAGTTCGCCAGGGGTCAGAAATGTGAGGAGGAGCTCAGTTTGATCAAAGGCCGCCTCTCCAAGATCAGGGCCCTGGGTGCCCGGTCCGGGTTGGGTTCTGCTGCCCTAACTCTCACGGAGCAACATCCTTCTTCTCCCTCATGCTCCCTGCACTGCGTGATTCCACACGCACCCGCAAAACGGTGAGCTCGACGTCTGTCTCCCCTGCTGGGCCGTGAGCTCCGTGAGAGCAGGACCCGTGTCTGTTTGCTCCCCACGTACCTCCAGGTGCAGAGCGCACAGCAGGTGCGGGGGCAGGGGTCAGGCGCACAGTGTCTAACCTCAGCTAGCACTTGCTGAGTGAGTGAGCGCGTTCGCGAATGGGCAGGGCTGGGTTTGGGGCCAGAGGAGGCGGGTGCGGGCAGAGCGAGGGCAGATCCAGGCTGGGTGCTGGAGCCCAGAAGTTCAGGTTTACAGCGACGCTCCCGGTTCCCCCCCTGTGCAGAGCTTGCGCATGTGCGTGCGCGAGCGGCTGCACTTGGACTCGAGTGGGGACTGAGTCCTGACCCAAGGAAAACCATGACTTTATCTGAGGTTTGGGCAACTCGCAAGATTTCACCAGAATGTAGGGCAGTCTCAAGGGCAGAGGCCACGTGCTGGATTCATTTCTAAAGCTCATCAGGGTTTGTGGCACACGGTGGGCACTGGTGTCGGCTTGTTGAGTAAAATAAAAGGAGGGGAGAGAGAGAAAGAGACAGAAAAAAAGAAGACACAAAGAAAAGGGAGGGGGGGAATGGGAAGGGAGAGAGGCACGAAGTTTGCCCTGCCAGGCAGGAGTGTTTCGGACACCTGCAGCCGGGTTATCTCGCTCCATGAAGAGTAAGTCATACTTTTCGGGATGACAAATACGGACTCCAGAGTCCCAGCCGGATCGCATCACAGGCACACCCAGGCCCCTTCCCCGGGGAAGGGAAGATACAGCGGGCCCACCGACAGGAGCTGCGGTGGCCGTCACTCACCTGCAGGTGGTGCGACGTGAGGACAGGCCTCTTGCCCGGACACCAGACGTCCTCCTTCATCTGCCGCAGCGCCCGGAAACACTGCCGGCGGCAGCCCCCGTCTTCGTCCAGCTGCTCCAGCAGCACCCGCTCGGCCTGCGAGAAGCTCAGCTGCCAGTGATAATTCGAACGGGCCAACAGGGTGAATCCAAAGGACTGGAAGGGAAAACAGGGGGTCACTGAGACGGATGACACTTGCAGGAGTGGATGCCGTCTCGGAAGCAGCCCACCAGTCTGGGGGACCGGCCCCCCGGGCAGGCAGTGCCTCCTGTGCGGAGGCAGAGGGAGCCTCAGGACGAGCCCCCGGCGCGTGGGCAGCTAACAAGCCACCTAGAGGGCTCATTAAAGCCAGATGGCCGGGCTCTGCCCACGGAGCCTCCTTCAGCAGGTTCAGAGCGCGGCCCAGGCAGCTGCATGTCTAACAGGGTCGCGGGGGCTACGTACGGCCGGTTCTGCAGCCCACACTTTGAGAACCGCTGATCTGTCTTCCTGAACAAGAGGCTAAGCTGTGAGGTCGGTGCTCTGGGGGGCCGGGGCCCTGCCTGCCGGTACCTTGATGCACTTCACTCTCTCTGGGGAGGGCCAGCACGTCAGACACCGAGGCCACCGGGCTTTCTTGGGCCAGGCGGTGGGGATCTCCACTGCGGGGGCCAGCTCTATCTCCACCGGACCTCTGGATGTTTCCATGGCAACCCGAACTGCAGCAGTGCTGTTTGTTAGCAAGCTGACCTTTCCTGGTGGGAAATGACGAACAGGCTCAGAAAAAGCATTCAAAGAGGGAATTTGGGGACAGTGGCTCTGATCAGCAACTTGTAACTGGAGGGGCGACTTTCGCAGTGTTAACAGCACAAGGTGGGGAGGGGATGGTGTTTATATCAAGACTGGACAACTAGCCAAATAAATATTGATAGAAGCATTGCTAGAAAAATATCACGGTTGCTGGGTTTTTCTTTTATCTTTCTCTTCCCTCCCCCCATAGTTATTATGGTACCTTTCCTTTTAAATTAATAGATTCTTTTCAGAAGGCTCAAGTGAAAGAAAGAGATGCTGAACACCAACAAAAGGTAGAGTGTTTGCTACTGCAAAATGAAATCCAACCATTCACGACCCCGCCTTGTCACCCTTGTTTATCACAGCTTCAGTCCCCTTACTTAGTCATCGGCCTTTGGTGGCATTCGGTTTAACTCATCTCTTATCTGAGTCACAAGTGCTCAGGTGGTGTTTGTCCCCACCACCCATTAAGCCTGCCTCGCCTCAGAGGCATTTATCATCACAAAATATTTCCCAGTGAGGCACTGGCTTAAGGAGTTGAGTGAGCAGAAAGAAGCCCCGACGTGGTCTTTTCCAACCAGGCAAAGAGAGGGAGAGAAAAGAAGCACGTTTGGTCAAGATTTCCCGCTCATATACTAGAGCCCGCCTCTAATTTCTTCCCCTTCTTTCAAAAGATACAGTCTTTTTTGTTTGTTTGTTGGCCTTCATCACAGGTAAGGATGAGCCCTCTCGGATGGGGATCTATTATTCTGCTTTTCCTCGCTCAGAGAAGAGAACCGACGCCCCCTCGTTCATGGTGCTGGGCTGTTCAAAAGCAGAACATTCTTCTCTCCTTGGGGGGCCGGGGTGTGATAAAGAGCATTGTCCGCCCCTCTCAGGGCCGTCCAGCCAGGAGCAGGCCGACGTCCGGCACTTCAGCGTTAACGCTGATGGCACCTCCCCAGCCGGCGCAGTTTGAATCTCTCACTCACTTCCCCGCGGACAGTGTCACAGAGCGACTAGTCAGGGAGTGCTGGAGCCAGCCTGCCCCGCCCATACCCTGCTCCGGCGGCTCGCTCCGCCCACTTCCTGTGTGGCCTCCGGCAAGTCACTTAATTTCTCCAAATCTCATTTTTTTCATTTGTAAAACAGGTAGAAAAATAATTCCTACTCTCTAGGATGCAACAAGTATTAAGTTAAATAATCTGCGGAAGCACCTGTCCAAGGTGACAATCCGCAGAACACGAGCTAGCTCCATGATGGCACCCTGCAGACTGTTCTGGCTACACAGGAAATGCACAATGAAATCCATTTCTTTCTGCACAAGTGCAATCGCGTATCGCTCAGCACTTCGGTTTTCCACTTACTTATCTAGCACAAGCATTTTCCACAACTGTGTGTGCGCGCACACACGCACACGCACCTCGTTCTTTTTAAAGGCCGCATAGTAGTCCGCCGGGCTGAAGCCTTCTGGTTTCCCGAGTCAGCTTTCCTGTTTCCACTTCATCCTTTCTAGCTACTGGCTACTGCGGAGCCTACGGCAGTGGGTGTCCTTGTGCGTATTTCTTCGTGTATCTGCGGGAATCTATTTCTAGAACCGGAACTACTGCACTGCCAAGTCATCACATTATAAAAGTAAAAGTGGACAAATTGCCCTTTAAAAAGTAGGCACCACTGTATACTTCCAAGAAAACGTGTTTCACCACGCCTGCCCTACACGGAGCGTGATCGGCGTTTTCACGTCTGGCAATCTGTTAGGTGCTTTAGGCTCATTTCTCAAAACACATGTTAGATGGGACATTTTTTCTTATTTTTACTAGCCCTTTATAATCTTTTTTATATTCTTTTATATATGACTTTTTTTGACCATTATTTCTATTGATCTGCTTATATGTTTTTTCTTATTGGTTTGTAAGTACTCTTGCCCAGTTGAGGGAATCAGCCATTTTTTCCAGTTGGAAATTCACCTTTTTACTCTGGGTGAACAAAATGCATGTGCGTGTGTGTGTGTGTGTGTGCATGAGCCACACGGTACTGTGACTTAAGATCTCGGGGTGAACTCAGTTCCCCATGGCTTCTGGGTTTTGTGTTTTGGTAAAAGTCAGCGGTTTCCACGTGTGCTGTCTCAGCCCGCCGGGGCACTCTGGTCGGTCGCCGAGGATTGTAGCAGAAACGTGCTTCATCACCAAGATCTGAGGTTTGTGAAGACTGTGCTTTTTAAAAAGTGCCCACGTTTTTTAAGCTGACATCTTGGAAAGGCTGCATGGCCCAAAGCCCATCCCGTCTGTGCCAGGGCAGGGACCGCTGAAATCCGCAGGAGTGTGTCGGTGCGGGGTGACTTCCGGTCTTCTGTGTGTGACACAGAAAGGGGGCTGATTCATGTCACGGGGATCGGGCAGGTGCAAAGAGCACATGATTGTTGTCTCAATTTAGGGGCCTGAGCTTCGGGTGACACCCCAGCAGAGGTTTGATCGAGCAAAATGAAAGTGCCTGAAATCCCCCTTCTACTTTCCTTGGTCCGCTCACCTGACAGGTGACAGGCATCAATGGCATCTTCTACCAGCGTCCGGAACACCCGGAGGACCTTGGCAGGGACAAGGTCCCCCTCGATGTTCACGTCAGCCTCGTGCCACAGCCACAGGCTCTTAGGAAACTGCCGCACCTCCAGCCACTGCTGCAGGCCCTCAGGGTTCCGCAGGGGGCAGGGGAGCCTGGCGCCCTGCAGGGTGTAGTAGCGCCAGCGCTGCTTCCTGGCCTCCCTGTACCCGGCCAGGCCTCTCACCGGGACCGTGACCAGGAACTGGCTGGGGGCCAAAACCTGGGGTCGGGAGAGGAAAGGGGGAGGTAAGATTAGTGCTCTGGGGCTGACCTGTTGCACCAGGTGGCTCAGTGAACCGACCGGGTGGACAGGGAACTGCACCTGTCTGTTGCGAGAGGGTCCACCTTTGTCCTGCCACTCACCCACTGTACTGCCTCGAGCAGGCAACTGACTCACTCAGCTCTCGGTTTCATGAATCTGCAAGGGGAAGGAGTGAACTAGACCTGGAACTTTACAGGGCACCTCATGTTTACGGCGAGAAGTTTTCTCCCAGGAGGAAATTTGCTGGGATATCGTTCTAGGAAAAGCGATGTTACATTTCTATTCCTAGCCCCTGATCTATTTTTATCTAATTCAGGTGGTAATAGAGGTGGGCAGATGATGTTCTGACATTCCAGGATCCAGTCCATTTTACAACTTTCATCCTGAGGTGAGCTTCCTAAGATCGAACACTCTTTCAAAATGCGCAAGTCCCAGAATCTTGCGGGTGTTTGCTATGCCCACCAATCTTGAATGCACTGGGCTGCCCATGCTCTTTTATTCATGGACTAATTTTGTTTTGCTCGTGCATTCATTCGACAGGAGCGAGAGTCTCCTGCAGGCCACCCACCCTGCTGGGGGCAAGGAATGGAGCAATCAATAAACACGACCCTTACACATGACCCAGGAGCTGAGTCTGGTGCGAGAAAAGGGGCATGAACACATGTAAGTGTGACACCAGTGGAAGGGGTTGTTCTGTGTCATGAGAAAAATCGAGACAAAGGAGCCTGGGGGTCCAGAATGATGCCGAGCCTCACTTCTCTCGTCTCAAAAAGGGGAAAGACCTCATGTCTGTCCCACAAGACTGTTGGCGGGTTTGAGTGAGACCATTTCTGCGAGAACGGCGTGGCACACCCCACAGTGTCACGTGAATGCTGGTCGTTATGTGCTGGCTCCGGTGGCTTACAGCTCGGCGGGGCTCCTCAGCAGGGACAGCGGTCCCAGGCTGCTCCTGTAGCTTCTCGAGGCTACTTCTTCTGCTTCCTTCCTTCCCGCCCCCTGCAACCCATAGACTATCACTTTCAACTATTCCCCATAATGCCCCAAGTTCCCTCTGCCCAGCGCCCAATCTGTGAAGCAGTTGCTTAATAAATGAACAGATGCTTCATGAAACGTGAATTGTTATAGTGGCACGTGCTTTGGGGTCAAGGGCCCCGTGCGAGTTCTGGCTTCAGTGCCTGCTAAAGCCGATCAAGTAATTTGACTTCCCTAAGTCTCAGTTCTTATCATCGATAGGAGAGCAGGAGTTTGAGAGCTCAAATGAGGTTGCGAATGGCAAGTACTACGAGTACCTGTGGGAACGGGAAGTATGATTAGTATTCATCCCAGCATGCGTGCCTGCCACTCACTGAGCCCCAGCCGCCCCAGTTTCCGGGCTGTCTGCACGGGCACCCGGAGACAAGTGAGACCCGCTCACCTTAATGTTCCCATTGTACGTGAAGGAGTAAGGGATGGCTTGGAATCGGATGTCTCGGTTGCTGGCTTCGGTGGTCAGATGGTAGATGGCTTTCTGCACCTCCTCCACAGTCTGGGAGACCCACTGGTGCCTCGATTCCACCTGCGGGGCAGGGAGCAGCACAGGGGTTACGTCCAGTCTGGCCGCCAGGCACTGGTGTAAAGACGTGAAGGACAGGACACAGTGGGGGTGACCTAAGGACTCTGGCTCCAGAGCCCCTGTCTTCCCCAGAACTCCAGGAGGGGTGCGTTTAGGTCTGATGGTGCTCCTCAGTGCTTGCCTCTAAAATAGAAGCGTTCGTCCCGTATCCATCTAGCACCTGCAGTGTGGGGGGTGCCCGTCCAGGTGTCGGGGCATGACTAAGAACAAGGCAACCTCGAACAGGATGGAGACACTTGCCCTCTAGTTGAACATACAGGACATAGGTATGTGTACATATACACACACATACATGTGTATGTACATACAGGGTGGGGCAAAAGGAGGCTGACAGTTGTTTGTATGGGAAAGTAACACAAAACTTAAACAATAATACAAGAGTGAACCCTCTTTCGCATACTCACACCTGTAAACCTCCTTTTGCCCTGCCCTGTATATGCGCCCACACGCACACCTGTGTGCACGGAATGTGCTATCGGTGTGGCATCCCATGAAGAAAATAGGAGGGTAAGGGGTTAGGGAGTAAAAGGGCTGCTATTTTGGGATCGGGGGCATGAAAACCATCTCTGAGGAGGTGGCATTTGAGTGAGCCCTGACGACAGCTGCGGAAAGTCTATTCCAAGCCCCCCGCAGCAGGGGCATGCCTGGTAAAGCTCGAGGACCAGCAGGGGTGTCCCTGGGGCTGGAGCCCGGGAAGGAGGGTGGTTGGGGGGCGGTGCTCAGTCCAGCATCCCGCAGGGTTTTGGGGACTGTGGTGAGAATACAGTGTGAAGGAACATGATGCCTGCTGGCCACGATGGTGAACATAAACCAGTTTCGTATGCGTGGATATTAAATGGTTTGCAGGGATGTCAAACTCATTTTCACTGGGGGCCACATCAGCCTCGCGATTGCCTTCCAAGGGCTGAATGTAATGTTAGGACTGTATAAACGTAACTACTCCTTAACTAGGGGCGAGGAGTTTGCTGCTGCTGCCGGGCAGAAACAAGGTGCCGGGCAGGATAAAACAAGGTGGAGGGTGGGACTCGGCCTGTGGGCCTTGCGTTCGCCGCCTGTGGTTTAAAGCAAGTGAACTTGCAGCGAGCGCCCCTCCTGCCCATGTCAGCAAACGGTGGTCCCCTTCTCCGGGAACGCAGCCCTCCTGCACCTGTGGGAGAATGCATGCAGATGTCTCTTCTGGCTCCGCCCAGCAGGTCTCCCAAAACTGGAAACTAACCACAGAAAACTGAACCCCCAAAAATACATACCTTAAGGGATACTTAAGGTTTAGGGAAACAGATGCTTGTGTTATATGGGAAATGCAAGGGAACTTTCAGTAAACTCCAGGAGGGACAGAAAAGTCCAGGTGATTTGGGGGCAGGAAGAGTCCATAGGATTTTTCTGAACTAGAGAACCTCTTTATTACGTTGCCCACGAGGCACGTGCAAGCTGGGACCAGCCAGATGCCCTGGAGCCTAGCCAGGCACTGACGGGAAGCATCCTCAGGGTGTCCAACCTGTGGCCTGCGGGCTGCACGTGGCCCAGGACGGCTGTGGATGCGGCCCAACACAAAATCGTAAATTTACTTAAGACATGAGATTTTTTTTGTGATTACATGTTGCAAGGTGTTTAATGTGTGGCCCAAAACAACTCTTCTTCTTCCACTGTGGCCCAGAGATGCCAAAAGGTTGGATGCCCCTGATAAATAATCGAAATGCAATGCCCACCCATGAATCTTTGTATTTCTTCCGAGTTTTGTGTAATGGCTGTTTCTAGACATTCTAGAGTAGTTTTTAGACACCCATAAACCAGGTTTATGGGTGTCAAGAAAAAAGCCCAGGTTTATGCGATTTCTGTTTTTCTAAACTTACTCATCAGTTTGTCCAGTCACCCAAGACCTCATACCTCCCACCAACCAACAAGCCAACCGCATATGGACACAGAACACACCGGTGCCTGTGTGTTTATTTGCACACGCACTGCATGTCACGTCTAGACTCAGTGCATCAGTAAACACGTATCTAGCTATGTGCCAGGCACTGTTACATGCTAGGGCACAGCAACAATAGCACAGACATGGCCATGACCTTAGAGCAGCAGGGACGACAGACGTAAGTACAAAACTTAAGGGAAGGGGGAGGTGCCGTCAGTACAATGAGGCAGCTTGAAACCTATTTGATGTGCACATAAAAAAGGTGCACCGAGAAGACTGGCTTTGAAGAACTGGTTCCTGATGCACTCCAGATTCCTAGGAGTAACAAGAAACAGCAGGCAAGTCTCTGACCTTCACCAGCTTACAATCTCACTGGAAATATATGATAGACATGAAGCTGTCTTTTCAGAATCCATGGGTCTTGCCTGAACTTAAATAATATGAGCACATCTTGACTTCTCTTTGCCACCAGCAGCCACCTCCCTGCACCCAAATGTTCATCCCACTGTGCTCATCATGAGAAAGGGGGCCAAAGCTACCGTTCTTGAACATTTGCAAACTGCCAAGACTCTGAATCTGCCAGAATGTGCAAGCGGAAGAGAGCAGGTGGTCACAGAGGTAAGGCTGTTTGCCAAAAGTCAAGGAGGATGCCCTCAGAGGCTGTGGTGAAGGGCCCTGGCCAGTGTAGGGCTTCCGTGACCTGTGACCCCACTCCATAGGGCCAGTTTTGTTGAATACCCACCGCACGCTGGGCTCTGTGCATACATGTTGTAAAGAGGTTTACAGATGAGGTGGGGAAAAAAGACAAAATGCAAACTGAAACTGCAGCCAGCTAAGGTAAATGTTTGCAAGGGATGCTTCCCTGGTTTGGAGACTGGTAGGCTCTTCCTGGAGGCATTGTGTACTGGAGTTACTGGAGTCATATCTTGAAAGATTAGTAGGAGTGAGCTAGAAGGAGAAGAGCAGGAAGGTTGTTCTCGAAAGAGAGCACAGCAGGTACCTAGTACGAAGAGCACAGTGGAGAGTTGTAATCATTCCTACACCCTTGGGGCAGGGATTGCCCTGTAGGAGGATGGTGAGGTGGGAGAATAAACAGGGAGAGCTCTGGAAGATAAAGCATGAATTTCCAGAACAAAGTCAACAGTAAATGGCTACGATAAGGCCTGAGCAGTGTCCCTAGGGTGTGGAGCTGGGACAGGAGGGAAGAGTCCAGGAACTCGCTGGGCATTCTGTCCGTGGCTTGACAGGGAGCGGAGACGAGCAAGTGAAGACAGAAGTGAGCAACTCCTCCGGGAAGCTGTCTCGGAAAGGAAAAGCAAACAAGGACACCAACAGGTTTTTTTTTTCAAAATGGCACACAGGTTGGAACACGTCAAAGGCTGACAGGAAAGAGCCGGTGGAGAAGGAAGAGACCACAGAGGGCAAAGCCAGTGAGTAAGGGTTTCCCGGCCGGGAACAGTTGTGCAAAAGCAGAAACCTGGTGAGGAGTTCGCCTTGGGGAGTCAGGGGGGAGGAACGGTGAGAGCAAACACAGACAAAAGGGTAGGGGATGGTGGGAATCAGAGAGCTTTCCTGTCGGCTGTCTGTTTTCTTGTTAGAGCAGGAGACTAGGCAATGTGCTGAGAGGGAGGTGGAGAGATGGAAGGCAGGGGACTTCAGGGTGACAGACTTCGGAAATGGCTCTAAGGAATGAGGGGCCACCTGGGCACAAGTGTAAGATTGCCAGGCAGGGCCGGAGACAGGTGTGGGAGGGTCCACAAGCTGGCAGATACCAGTGGGCTCAGCTGTAACATGTGCTCCAGCACCAGAGGTAATAGCTGAGGTGCTAAGATTCGAGTTTGCAGGGCAAGATCTGGAGATGGATAGAAGACACTGGATAAGTTCAGGGATCCAGAGTCTGATCAGGGGTAGCGGGGGAAAGGAACTGTATTCTCAAAGACCATTGGATTTGAGTATCTGAGCACTAAGGCGAATCTAACCCTTCCACTGCACCGACTGACCACGGATAAGTCATGCTACACTTGTGAACAGGCAGATTCAGTTACCCTGGTTAAGCAGAACTGATGCAAGAGCCGCCAGCAGAGGCACCCGCTCATTCAGGGCGTCATCCCTGTTCGGTGGCCTCCCTCTTTCCAGGGCACGTCTACGCGTCCGCAGGCCTGTACACGTCCCGTCCCGAGCTGCTTCCCCTCCCCACGAATCACACTGTCCTTCGCCCTGTGACTAGCTCCAGTTTGTGCACAGTTTTTACTGTTTCAAATGTAAATTACTGAGACGTCAAGGTTGTTCCCTACCGTAACAGTCTGACTCCTTTGCATTCCGACACGCTTCCTGGAGAGCGAGGTAGGGAAACGGCACCCGGCAGCGTGCCGGGAATGAAATGCCTCACCGGCTCGGTCACAGCCCTGAGCCTGCGGCCAGCGCAGTGTCATCCGTGATGGATGCCACTTCGGGGAACCGTGAGACCTTCTTTCCCGACAACAGGAAGTCAGCCTTTTAATTCTGGAGTCGCATCAAGTCCAATAATCAATGTACAGAAGGACAGACACCAACTCTGTCTTCCAGGGGTTACTAAGGGGAAGGGGTGGAGACTTAAATTCAGCAATACATATAATGAGACAGGTTTTCCGCCATCATGTCCCCATCTTTGCAGACTAATTCTTCCGTGAACCAGATGCTCGGGCCCCACGGGGTACTTGCAGCTCCCACGCGCAGCTGGCCTGCACCTGCCAGCCCCTCTTACACTATTCTTGCAGTATCTTCAGTAAACCCTGAAGATTTTCTGACCACGTATGTGCAAAGATACTGCGTGAACATCAAGGGGAATAAAGACATCCAAGACTCTCTTCTTCCCTCCAGAAACTTAGAGACAGTAAAACAATGTAATGTTTACAATAATGATTGTCAAATAAATATTATCAGTAATAATTATGAGGAGAATTCACAGGAAGGCAAAAATTATTTTGTGCTAAGGAAAATGCTTTGTGTCTGGGAAATTTTTTTGAGAAAGTGGACTCTGAGCTGAATTTGAAGGGTGGCTATGAGGCAGAAATGTGGGGGAGGAGAAGCTGTTCCCCCTCCGGCCTGTGAACTTCCCAGAGCACAGTTTCGTGGGGCAGGAGTGGCAGATACAACCGCTCCCAGGGGTGGGGTGGGGTGGGGGACACAGATGGGGGGATGGGGAGGGGTGGGTGTCGGGCTCAGCTCGCTGCAGCGCCGAGGGCCAGTGAGCCCCTGGTCCTGTTGGTCACGCGGCTCCAGCCCACGGTTGCCAGGCAAGAAACTGGGACCTGTGGTCGCCAGATATCTTGATTATTTTCCCCCCCAGAGAAGATAAAAATCTGGGTTTCTATTCAAAAATCTCTATTTTAAAATACAGGGTGGGTAAAAGTAGATTTACAGTTGTTCATATGGAAAATAATACAATAATTAATAAATAATAATACGAGAATAAACTCTATTTCGCATACTCACAATTGTAAACCTACTTTTGCCCATCCCATATTTGCTACAAACTTGAAAAAATTTTGCAATACTCAAAGAGGCTGCAGAAAGCACATGCACAGGCTGGGTTCAATGAACAGAGAGATGTTTGGAAGTCCCGTTGGAGATGCAGGGAGGTGGAGAGGAGAAAGACAAAAGCATCACTTGAAGGTTGGGCTAAAAAATGTACGGACTTCTTTCTTTTAGAAAACACAGGATAATGGGAAAATGTTGGCCAACACTCCTTCCATCGAATAGCCCCCAGAAGGAGAAATGATGGGAAATCATTTTGTTTGCTATAATTTTTCCCATTGTAAGTTTTCCTTATTTATCTTCTAGTAGTTTTGCCTAAGAAACCAACTTATGGCTATGATAATGAAGTCTGAGTCAAGATTTGTGGGGTGAGGGGGGGTCAGGAGGGGT
>CM052551.1:10890682-10966387 GCA_028533065.1 Trachops cirrhosus | reverse complement strand
AGGGGTAGGGAGGGGTGAGGGGGGTGGGGGGTGCGGAGAGGTGAAGGGGGTGTGGGAGACCAGTATCTGTCTTCACCTTGTCCAGTAGGCACTCTTCTAAGTTTTCCGCAGTCAGAGATTTCATTGCTTCTGGTTCAGTCCGGAGCAGAGCAGACGTCCGGCTTGCTTCCCTGGGAAGGACGGTGCTTGCAGTCGCTCTCCCACTACCGTCAGGCTCTCTGGGTTCAGTGTCTCTGGGCACGTGTACGGGGACCAGATACTTGCCTTCTCGATTCTTCACTTACACTCTTATTCCCAGATTGTGAGCATCCATCCATCTGTCAGCTTCGGGAGAATTAAAGAAAAAAAAACTTTAAAAAGAGAGTCGATGAAATGGAATTTGAGTCCAACCTTGTTTTCATTCCATTCAGCTCTGGTGCTGGGGCCAAAGAGCAGTTTTCCGAGTTGTGCTCCCCACTCAGACACCCCAGGGCAGAGATCCCTGCAGGCCGCCTCTCCCCACCTTCTCATGCGCTCATCCCAAGATGAGGCACACCCCAGAGCTCAGCATCTTTTATCTCCTTGCCCTTCTTCTGTTGACAGTAAATACCCCTTGCCCTCTGACCCAGAAAACCCCGCAGACTGATTTACCTTCTTTACAATAAACATAGGAAACTGCCAAACAGCCGGCCTGGCACCCATCACCGTGCCTGCGAACAGTGGGTCGGGGCCCGCCAACCGGATCGGGGCGCAACAAGCAGCGTGCAGGAGAGCGCACGCCTGCACAGGCACGCACACACGGGCACACCCAGCAGTGGCAGGACAGGGATCCTCCTGCTCACTGCTGACCTTTAACCCTCCTCCCACTTGAAAGCTGGCCGTAAAAGGTAAGTCACTGTGACCAGAACCCCTGAGAGTCGAGGAAACCATCACAGCTGGTTTGCCCAGCCAGACCATGTTGGGAAACAGCGCAGGCAGAAAGCTCCCCGTCTGGCTGGCTGGAGCAAGTTTCATGACAGGGAGAAAAAATCACAACAGTCTGATCCGATCTCCCCGACGCAGGTGAACATTACAGCACTCGATCATTCGATCTCAGGACGTGACAGCGATCTAGGTGCCCCGCTCGCTTCTGAGCAGTGTTCCCAACCCACCTCGGGGAGCTCAGCAAGGTGCTGGGGCGACTCTGCTTCCTGCAGCCCCAGAATTCGCCTGTCTCCCCTGCTCTGCTGGTGGCGTGAAAGCAACAGCACAGCTCCCAGGCCGCTGTGCTCCGCCCCCACCGCCCACCTCCTCAATCCCAGGGTTCAGTCCAGCCTCTTTCCACTGGTCCCGTCTGTGAAACTGCAGCCTGATACGAACCAGGGAGAGCCACCCTCCTCAGTACCGCCTTGAGCCCAGACTGGGGTGGCTCAGTGGGTGGGGTGTCATCCAGCAAACTGGAAGGTCATTGGTTCGATTCTACGTCAGGGCACATCCCTAGGTTGCTAGCCAGGTCCCCAGCAGCGGGGCTTGGAAGAGGCAACTGATTGATGTATCTCTCCCTTTCTTTCTCCCTTCCTTCCCCTTTCTCTAAAAACAAATACATAAAACCTTTTTAAAAAACTGCCTCAATGTTTCTATTTTCTTCCATTTGTCATTCTAAGTCTCTTCTTGCGGGGGAGCGGGGCTATCAAATGTTCCTGAATATTTCTCCATCTTCTTCCCTTGGCTGCTCTTACCACTCGTCAGGTGTCCCGAATGAGAATGATCTGCTTTTCACAGACGGAACGAGAGCCTCCCTCCCTCCGAGCTTCTTTGGATTCCGAATCCGGGACCCACCTCATTTTCAACGCAGCCCAGGCCCTCCAGTTAGTTTCTTCCCAGTGCTCTTGTTCCGGTCCTTCCTCCTGCGCCACTGCAGTCACTACCTGTGAGTGAGTCCCTTCCCTCTGGCGGGGCCTCCCCTCCCATGCTAAGGTTACCCCACGTTCTCGTCATCAGACCCGAAAACTTGCGTCATTTTTGCCGGTGGCTCTCCAACTGCAATTGCACCAGCACCGCAGCTGATGGAAACGATAAAACCGAATCCTCTCCTGTGCTGGGGCCAGTGACAGTTGCCAGACGTGAGGAGGGAAAGCAGGGCCCACGGAGGTGCCTGCAGAGGAAGGGAGAAGCTCGTGCCCAGGTGACTTACTGCAGTCTGTTTTTACCTGGGTGTCAGAACCGGGCAATAGGGGTGTTGTGTATGTAAACACAGCCCTTTTCTTACTCCAGGTTTCCAAATACAGGGCGGTCACAAACATGGTGGCCTCTGACAGGTTGGAAAAGACGGCTTTCTTTGCAGATACGGATCTCCAGTTAATTGGGGTATCGGGTCAGCAAATGTTTACTGAGCAGCAGTCTGCCTGAGGCGCTACGCTGGGCCGCTCGAGGGACTCAGAGCTGACTCAGAGTCTTCTCCTTCCTCAGGAGATGGGTCTCCTCACTTCCCCTGACTCACACCACATGCAGGTCTGCACAGGTAAACCAGCTTTGACACCTTCTGTTGTGAGGACCAAGAAGTTGTTTTTTAAAGGCAGTTCGACAAGCTCGTCCCAGCCCTCAGCCATCAGTGGGGGCAGTCCTGGGAAGACAGTCACCCTGGCCCACCAGGCGCCTGTTACTGATTTACCCAGGGGCCGGGATACTCATTCCAGGAAGGCGAAGGTTGGCTAGATCCAAATCAATCTTAAATGTACAAATGTGTTCAAGTTCACCAAGGTTACAAACTCGACTTATTCTTCCAAAGTTTTCCTTTGATGCTGGAGTGACTCACCTCTGACGGCTCAAAGGCTCAGACAGAGATGATTGTTCTCACTGTGAAGAGGCCCCAACAGGGAGCAAGGCAGGGACCCTGAGTGTTCCGTGTCCCCGGTGCAGCTGAGAAGCTAACACATAATCGACCCTCTACTAACAGTGGCGAATATTCGATTGCATTAAGCATTAAAGTGACATCCTTGTAAATAAAATGTTGCGATGTATAAAATCACTTTATAAATTATCAATTTAACTTCATACATGAATATATGATCTCTTTAAATTACTACCATCTTTTATAGAAAGGCCTGATACAAAAGAACTTAGCATGGTATCTGACACATGGTAGGACATCAATAAATATGTTTTATGCTCCACTTTCTTCTCTGAGGAAAAATAAGACCCTTCTTTTAACATATGTGACTAATTCTCCTAGTCTTATCTCCTGGATAAGATCTTTCACGGGGCTAGTCTTCATAATTCCATCAAAAAGCTAGTCGCCTTTCCTCTCCTACCCAAAATGGCAATTGAGATAGTTTGAACTTGACCTTTTATCAAAGTTCAGAGGTGGAGGATCCCAAATTCAAATGCCTACATGATCCTAGAAGGTGATAAGATAAATGGGGTAGAGCAGAACAATGGGAAAGGGTGGGGCCCATGGTGGGTTAGAGAACACACTCCCTCTCGAGGATATTCTAGGGCGTGTGTGTGTGTGTGTGTGTGTGCATGTGTGCGCATGCGTGTGTATGAGAAGCAGTACTGGATGACACAAAACCCAGCCCCGTGCTGCATGCTCCTGTAATACTAAACTTGTTGCAGTTTCCTAAAAAACCTTGACATCTTCTCTGGGCCCTTGTTCAGGCGATGTTCTGTGCATGGACACCCACTCTGCCTCTGACCCCCTCTGGGACTATTTCTACTCGTACTTGTCCTCCAAGACTCAGCTCAGCTGCCACCTGCTTCAGGGGCCTTCTCTGATTCTCAAGGCTGAGTGGGGGACCATGTGGTGTATCAAGGGTACATCGAGCATGAGCTCCTTAAAAGGCCAAGGTTTACCTTATTGGTTACAATACTTAACACGGAGTGAGTGTTCCATAAATGTCGCCAGAATGAATGTGAATGAACAAATGAGTAAATGAGGGTGGCCCCCTTTCCCACTCTATAATCCAATCCCATCTTACCTAGAGGCATCCGCTAAAGTGAGAAAAGTGAAAGGTAGATAGTGAGCAAATTCTCACTGCTTCACTTAGGCGCACGAAGAACAAACGCTGGAAAAGCTGACTTGAACCCAGAAAGAGCAGAGTGACGGGACCAGGTGTGTTTGCACCCGAAGGAAGCCGCCACTTCAGCCTACGCTGTCAGGGCTGCTGAAGAGCTGCCCAGGGGTTAGAATGCGCCATGTGGTCTTGGTACCCAAACACCCCTGTGTCTTTGTAAAAGTCGTGGCTCCACCTGGCCATTTCAATGAAAAGTACATTATTTCTTAGCAGTAATTCCCACCCTAATACACCCAGAAAAAGGAGTCCTCCAAGGTCATCCTGAATGGAGAAAACATGTTTACTTCACACCGACTCTACCACTTGCATGGCCTTTGATCAAAAGAAATAATGAGACGTGATTAGTGCTATGAACTCTAGCCTTCTATGCAGCAAAGATGACCTGTTTTCGTCATGACATAGTATGTATTACATGGCCCTAGTGTGTGCAAGGGAAAGGAAGGGAGACTATCTAGATCTGCGCCCATCTGTCTGTGTGTCCATCTATCTGTACTCCATGCACTGGAATGTCCTTCTGGGTCTTTCTCACTCAAACAGCCCATGCTGAAAGGCAACCCAGAAGACTATTTTCAATAGACACCCATTGTTGGTGTAATAAACCTCCTCTATGGCTTGGATGACACTTTAATTTACCAATTAAACAGTGAATGGTGCTTCCATGTTCATATCTCCCTACCATTTTCATCTGAAACTCTTTCTTAGGTCAGATGCTACTCCCTCCCCTCTGCTCTGAGTCACGTGAGGCTGGCCCAGTTCTCAGCTGAGAGTAAGGAGCACATGTACGAAAGGAGACGTTGGTGTTATTAGTTGGTTATACCCTGAAGCTAACTGGCACTGTACTGAGCTGTTCACCCCAGTTTCTGTGGTATCTGAGTTGGAAGCTGTCGGGAAATAGGCAATGGGCAGAATTAGTTGCTACTAGTTCTAGGACACACAGGTGACTGATCCCGCCTCCCCCCCACCCCATTGCTCATGAATATGACAAATTTGTCTTTTTTTTCTTTAGTTAAAAGAGACTCAAAGAGAAGATACAGACCCAGAGATCAATGGAACAAAATGGAAAGTCCAGAAAAGACTCACACAAATACACTCATTTGATCTTTGACAAAGTGTAAACACAATTCAATGGAGGAAAGATAGTATTTGTTGGAATAATTGGTCATCCATAAGAACAGAGTTAGACCTTGACAGAAAGCCCACACCTTATATAAAGGTGAACTCAAAATGGATCATAATCTAAATAAAAAACATAAAACTATACAGTGTTCAGAAAAAAACAGGATAAATCCTTGTGAACTGGGGTTAGGCAAAGAGTTCTTAGACTGACACCCAACAAAAGATGCATTAAAACAATGAAAAATCAGACTTCATCCAGCTCAAAATTTTAAACTTTTGTTCTTCCAAAGATGCTGTCGTGAGGATGAAAAGCCAAGATGTGGAGGAGGAGGACACATTTGAAAACTACAGATCCAGCAGAGGACTTGTATCCAGAATACACACAGAACTCTCCAACTCAACAATAAGAAAACAAGTAGCAATGAAAAGGGGCAAAGACTTGAAGAGACACTTTGCCAAAGAGGATATAGGATGACAAAAGAGCACGGGACTCGATCTCATTAGCCGTTAGGGAAATGCAAACTGAAATCACGATAAGATACAATCACTCACGTGCTTGTCTGAATGGCTAACATTAAAGAGAAATGCTGAAAACACCAAGTGCAGACAAGCACGCAGAGCAACTAGGAATGCCGTACCTTTCGGGTGGGAATGTAAAGCGGTGCAGCCACTGTGGAGAATGGTTCGGTAGGTTCTTACAAAGTTACGTGTATATCTGACCCCCAGCAACTCCACTCTCAGGCCTACCGCTCAGAGAAACAGAACCTTGGTTTGTACAAGAGCCTGTGCGTGACTGTCCGCAGCAGCTTTACTTGCGGTGGTCAGAATCCGGACACCCCCCAACACTCTTCAGTATGTGGCTGGATAAAGGACTGTAGTATAAGCATACCACCGAATCCTACGAAACAGTAAATGGGAACAAACTATATATCTACAACTTGGAGAAACCTTAAAGTGATTATGCTGAGCGAGAGAACCCACTTTCAAAAGGTTATATACTGCATGATTCCATTTATTTGGCATTCTCAGGAACTCTTAAAAAATATTAAGCTGCAATGGCGAAGAACAGATCAGTGGTTGCCAGGAGTCTGGGGTGTGGTGAGGATCCTACTTTATTCCTTTGTCTTCAACTTTTCCTTGCTTTGTAGTCTGTTCTTCCTCCAGTAAATACAGTCACTCCCCTGCCCCACTTTATAGCGTGATATGTTTTTATCCATCCATATACGTTTAATCTTTATGTCTTGTAGACAATATATAGTTGGGTCTAGTTTTTTTGACCCACTCCGACAATCTCTGTGTTTTATTTGGTGAATTTAGACCGTTCACATTCACAGCAATTACTGGTATATATCAGATCCATGCCTACCATGTTTGTTACTGTTTTCTTGCCTGCTGCACTGTGGCTGTAACTTGTACAGTATGAGGTGCAGCAGTAAAACTAGCATGAATTTCTTTTTCTTTCTTCACAAGTTCAGATGGATGAGATTTTCTTACCCATAGACCTTAGCAACCTCAGCACATGATGTTTCTTCCTTATCGAGAAACTTTCCACCTTTTCATTTAAGGGAAGCTTCTCCATGGGGTGTCTGAATTACCGGCATCACTACTCTTTTGCCCTAGGGCCATCACTAAGTAAGATAAGGGTGACCTGACCACAAGCACTGACGGATATAAGGAAACAGTTGATCTGATGACCCAGACAGCTACTAAGTGACTTAACAGGTGAGTCACGTATACTGTGGGGACATCCTGGACAAAGGGATGATTCCTGTCTCAGGCAGGACAGCGCCAATTTTCATCACACTACACAGAACAGCTCTCAATTTAAAACTTATACATCATTTATCTCTGGAAGTTTCCATTTAATATTTTCAGACAGAAGTTGACCACAGGTAATGGAAACTGCTCAAAGTGAAACCATAGCCAAGTGGGGAATATTGCACTTGGGGAAACTCTCAGTCATTATTGTTGCAAATATTTCTTCTGTTTCTCTGTCTGCTTCTTCCCCTTCCGGTATTCTCATTATGTGTGTTCCACCTTCTGCAGTTGTCCCACAATTCTTAGATACTTTGTTCTGCTTTTACAATCTGTGTGCTCTTTGCTATTCAGTTCGGAAGGTGTCTGTGTATTGAGATAGCCTCTAGCTCAGAGACTCTTTTCTCGGTCTACTAATAAGCCCAGCAAAGGCATCCCTCATTTCTTTCATACGCCTTATACATTGTTCCTGATAGTTGGACACAATGTACTCCTAAAGGGATCTGCCGTAAATAGGCCGTTGGCAATGTGGTGGAGAGGCGCAGGGGGAGGGGCCACATGCTGTAGCCCCGTGATAAGGTCTCCGTCTTGCAGTGAGCCTGCGCTTCTGGCCTGTGAACGCCACTAGTTGCTCAGGTTTTGCTTTTCCTCCCTCCTGAAGTGGGCCAGTATCGCCAGAGAGGGCTGGAGTCGGCTGTTTCCCTTCTCCCCTGCAGAAGGCTAGAACTTACTGGAGTTCTAGCTGGGAGTTCTCCCAGGTCAGCTGGGCTCTGGTAATACCCTAGCAACTTAGACTCCAGTTAACTAGTTTTGCCAACATTATTCTGCATAATAAGAAAACAGACCCGCCCTGGCTGGTGTGATTCAGTTGGTTGGAGTGCCGCCCGTAAACTGAAAGGTCATGGGTTCAATTCCCAGTCAGGGCACGTGCCTCAGTTGTGGGTTCAGTCCTTGGTTGGGGTGCTTACGAGAGGCAACTGATCGATGTTTCTCTCACATTGATGTTTCTCTCCCTCTCTCTCCCCTTTCCTTCCCCTCTCTCAAAAATCAATACGCATGTCCTTGGGTGAGGATAAAAAAAAAGAAAACAGACCCAATCTTATAACATAAACATTCAAAAGTTGGAAAATATTATTTGCACGACTGTAAAGTGGATATATTTCTGTATTGGTTTTCTTTATTGAGATGTATCATGCTGAGACAGGAAAGATATAAGCAGAGAAAATAAAAATATATGTAGGTCAGAGACAGTAAGAGAACATTCATAAATCATTTCATGGTATATATCTAACTTTTCAAGGTAGCTACACAATTTCAAGGGCAAGCATTTAACAGAAATGTTTGAAAGTACACTGGGAAATTTTAGAAAGAAGCTTCAGACTATACAAACTCACTGCCCTTCCTGCCTGATGCAAGTCTTGTGCCGGGTGCCCAGACACAAAGATCCTATGGATTCCATAGGTTCTTGCAGTGGGTCAAGTTAGAGTTCAGGCCCAAGTGTAAAGGGTGGCATCATCAGCTGTGTACCGATGGGCCAAGCTCTGCCACTGGCCCGGACGGGGACCGAGTGCACACTGAGAAGGTGAGGGCCAGAGAGGAAGGTGGGCACGGGCATCCTCGGCCAACGGTAACAGTGGGCCACAGGCACAGAGGCCCAGGCAAGCACTGGGGTCCCATCACAGCAGTTACCTGGAGGATGCCGGGTAAGTGTGGAGAGATGACACAGGGCACTGAATGCAAGGCGAAGGCATTTTCATTTCTCCCTGTAGGCAAGAGAGAGCCTTGAAGGATTTTGAATAATATACGGATATGATAGAAATTATTCTTTAGAGTGATCTACTTTGCAGCTGGTTGTCAACGGGATTATCCATCTCCACTAGCCTGTTAGCCTTGCAGGCGGAGACTGTCGGGTTCACTGTGGTCGTGGGACTCCCAGCTGACATACCAGCCACTCCGTCCCCACTGTGCCGCCAGGAAGGGCAGCCCTCTGGGTAGACCCAGTCCTCCAAGGCCAATGCTTGGTGAGCCAACGGCACCTGCGTGAGAAAGATTTTCCAGGAAGAGGCAGGAAGAGACATGAAGGACATGTGTGCACAGAGGAAGGGCCACGTGAGGACACAGTGAGAAGGTGGCCCTCTGCAAGCCAAGGAGAGAGGCCTCAGCAGACACCGAGCCTGTTGACATCTCGATCTTGGACTTCTAACCTCCACAACTGCGAGAAAATAAATTTCATGGTTTAAGCCACCCAGTCCCTGGTGTTTTGGTATAGCAGCCCCAGCAGACCAAGGTACCCTGCTGAAGAAGTCACTTGGGCTTCCCAGTGAAGACAGAGCTGGACAGAGAGACACCTTAGTGGCATCCTTGTTGCACTCCCTGCTACCAGTCAACCCGTTGCCCCAGGAAGGGGCAACAGCTTCTAGCTGGTGTCTTCTGAAGGGCGAGTTTCTTGCTTTTCTGGGACACATTTCTGCTCCTCTTCCCACCTGCACCAGAAGCTGGGCCAGCTTTATCTTTCCCTTTATCTCAAAAGTTTCAGCCCTAGAACCACTGAAAGCTCACTGCTCCAACCACCCTATTTCCTTCTTTGCTATTTTTCTTTAGGGGGCCAGCAGGCACTCTTCAAACGAGTTCTCTGATGATCAGCTTGAAAATAAGAGCTCTTGATTTAGGCATCCAGATCAGGAATCTACTAAAGTAAAATCTTCTGAGCTCTCCATAGGGTTAGGAAACCAAGAAAGCCCACAAAGGCTTTATCCACAAAGGAGTAACACCCTGTCCTTCCTCTGAGAAAGGAACATGCTGGAAGCATCACTGCCGAAAGGAACACTCAGACCTTGCCTCTCTGTCTCACTGCTCAAAACCACAATATTTGTTCTTGAAACATGATTAAGGAAACTGAATGCCAAGGAAAACATGGCCTTTTACCACAGGTTTATGGCAGTTTGTAATCTACGATCAATGTTGAGAAAATAAAATTTGACCCTTTGGGCACGTGCTCCTTCAGTAAAAGTGATCAAGGTCAAACCATCCAGACAAAACAATAACAACAATAATAAAGACTAGAAAAGAAGTAAGTGAAGTTTGATACCTAAACATCAGTGAGTCTTTATTAAACATTCCAGTAAAAAAAAAAAAAACTAAGCTGGTGGAATAAAATGCCAAATGACTGGTATCCGTTGAATTAACTCTTTTACATTGGGCTTTAGTGCCTAAACTTAATCATATAAATACTGATATTTTTCATGCTACCAAGTCTTCTCCTCGGTATCTGAGTCCCCTGGGGGTCATGGAAGAATGGAGCGTGGACAGAAACAAGTCTCATCTGTAGAGTGGGAGGATACTTCTACCACCTTCATTTTGCACTCGAGCATCAGGAAAGGCAACAGGATATTTCAAGCCCCAGTCAGAGGAAGGCTATAACAAAGTCCTATTAACAAAGGACATGCAGGTGAAGCCCCCTTCTTCCACGTTGCAATGCCTATCACAGCCACCTCCCAGTTCATTCTCTCTCATCTCCATGACAACCAGTCACAAGCAGCCAGAACACTATCAGCCAAGAAGAGTAAGCCTTTACCCCCAACTCTTGGGGCTTTTTTCAGATAATGCTCTTGTTTCTTGATAAATTCTGGCCTTAGTTCAACATCAAGTAGTCAGTTATTAGCACTAAACAGAGCTGAGGGCTCCTGGGCTCTTGGCACCAAGGGCTGCTTAGATCCCGGTTTTCTCTTCAATATCCAAGTAAGAGTGAGATTACATACATCCTCAGCTACGCAGCTCAGTCTAACTCTACCTCACACTAAAATAATTCAAGATAAAAGGCCATGTCGAGGGACACTGAACAGTAAGTTTATCACATACAGGCCCCAACAACAAGGAAATAAAAGAGCCCTGGCCGAGTAGCTCAGTTAAATTAGAGTGTCATCCCAGCACACCAAGGTTGCAGGTTCGATCCCTGGTCAGGACACATATAACAATCAACCAAATGAATGCATAAATAAGTGAAACAACAAATCGATGTCTCTCTCTCTCTCTAAAAGTCAATAAATAAGAAATTTTTTAAAGGAAATGAAAGAAATGGTATTTGGATCAACCATGTTTGCAGTTGTTTGTACCTCAGCTTGGGTGCCTAGTACAGCTCAACACAACTCCTTTTAATTAACTACCTCAGGAGTTTCCTAAACCGAAATATCTGTTATAAATACTTCAGGTTAATTGAGATGACCCAGCTAAAGATATAATAAACCATAGCTGTAATTACTAGGGAACTATAATAGCTTTTCTCTGCAAGCTGGGGACATAGTAATTATTCTTCATATAGTGTGTACTCCTGAATTGGATAAAAGCCAACTACTCCCAGAAAGACCGCCATGTAAGGTACACAGACGAATACATAACTGACAAATCTGTCTTCTGTTTGGAGGTCTCTCCATAACTTGGTTTTAATTTCTTGATAAGTGGATTTTGCACTTTCAACTTTAAAGTCTTAAGTAAAGTCTCTTGGAATAGATGTGTGCACTTTAGTTAAGCTAATCCTTTTAGTTAAGATAACACTTCTCTGGTGTAGACAGACCAGAGAATTGCAAATGAAAAAGAAACAAAAGGGCCCATTTTTAATGATGAGAGAAACACAGACACTTAATTGCAATAGAGGTTACAACAAATGATAGATATAAGTGACAGGTACAAGTAAAGGCAAATCAAATCAATATTTCCCAGCAGGTGAATGAAAACTTCACTGAAGAAGTAATATTTATACTGAGTCTTGAAAGGTAGGAAAGATTCGTGAGGAAGTTTAGTAAGGAAAGGGTGTCCCAGGAAAAGAAAATAGGTCCAAAAGTATGGATGCAAGTGATGTCAGTGAAAATAAAGACTGTCAAAAATTCTCTCCTCCATAAATGTAATGAGAAAACTGCAAAAGGGGGCAGAATCAACCTTTTCAGAAATCAGGAAATTAACCAGTCTTGCAGCAATTGGGAGAGCATCTATTATTTGAGGAAAACAAATAAATCTTGGTAAGAAGAGAGAGCTATGTGGTGTTTTAACTTTTTCTATGTTTCACTCTCTAGCTCCACAGTAGCCTTGAAAATGAACAGCCCATCCTCACGATGAAACCTAGTACCTTGGCAGGCACCAGAGGAGGCAGACAGGGATAGATGCCCTCTCAAACCTCATTCTAGAAAATTATCATTATGCAACTTGGCTAGTAGTACCCTGGAAGACCTGAGGTTGTCTATAAGGGGTCTAACTCAGGGCCCTCCCAGTACAAACAGACTTTTTCCTAAGGGCATTTGTGAAAACAATTACAGTTAATTATTTAATTTCATGGCTGTCTGAGAAGTGAGTAATAATTGGGGCAAACAATACAGTAACCAAGATCCTAAAAGAAAGAGCTGGGAATTAAATGTTCATAGAGGCTTTTGGAAAGCTCCTACACATTTCTGGGAATCTAGAAGGCATTGTGAAAATTCTTAGGGCTATAAACATGCTAAGGAAAAACCTGAAAAGGCCTTAATTTCTCACCTTTGTCTGATTTGAGGCTCTGCACAAGCAGGAATTGAAGGCTAGGGCAGAGTTGTAAACTCTGGGCATGCCCCAACACACAACAGAGCCCCTTTGCAAAGGCTGGGAGACATATACGTTGCAGATGGTTAAAAAAATCTCTGTCCAATCATTAGCTGACTACTAAACTCAATTAGCAGAGACTTCAGTGGCCATACACAACAAAGAACAGAATTAGTTCAGAAAAGCCACTGAACAATTATAACAAATAGAACCACCACCAACAAATCCTGGTGAGGAAAGGAATCTGATTTCCACAGTTGTCACATTATATATTTAAGATATATAGTTTTCAACAAAACATTTATGAGACATATAAAGAAATGAGGAAGTATGGAACAAATACAAGAAAAAAAACAATCAATAGAAACTCTCCCTGGGGAAGCCCACAATTTGGATTGATTGCACAAAGACTTTAAGTCAGCTATCTTAAATATATTCCAAAAATAAAGGAAACCATGTCTAAAAAACTAAATAAAAGTATGAAAACAATGTTTCATCATATAGAGAATATTAATAAAGATAATTTATAAAAGGAACCAAATAAAAATTCTGGAGTTGAAATGTTAAATAACTAAAATGAAAAATTCACTAGAGGGAATCAGTACAAAAAAATCAGCAAACCTGAGGACAGGTCAATTGAGATAATTCAGTCTGTCAAGGGAAAGAAAAAATAGATAAAAATTAACAGAGTATCAGAGACATATGGGACGCAATCAAGTATAACAACAAATGCGTTACAAAAGTCCAAGAAGAATAGAGAGAAAGTAGGAAGAAAGTATATTTGAAGAATTTCTAAATTCAGTGGAAAACATTATTCTATATAACCAAGAAGCTCAATGAACTCCAAGTAGGAAAAACTCAAAGAGATTTGAGTCATAATAATCAAATCAAATAATCATAATAATCACATCATAATCAAAGTTTTGAAAGAGAATCTCGAAAGCCTTAAGAGAGACTGGGTAAAGAAAATGTGGTACGTATATACAATAAAATACTACTCAGCCATTAGAAAGTATAAAAATACTGCCATTTGCAACAACATGGATGGATCTTGAGAGTGAAATAAGCAGATGGGAAAGGACCAGAACCATATGATTTCGCTCATTGGGGGGATATAAAACAGAAAGCAACAAATGAACAAAAAAACAAACTCATAAATGCAGATAACAGAATCAGGGTTACCAGAGGGGAAGAGGGGTACAGGGAGGATAAAGAGAGTAAAGGGGGTCAAATATACAGTTAAAGAAGGAGACTACACTTTAGGTAGTGAACACAGAATGCAATATACTGATGATGTATTATAGAATTTTACACTTGAAACTTATGCAAGTTATTAACCAATGTCACCCACTAAATTTAATAAAAAATAAAATAAAAAAGAGAGATGTGACTCATCATGTACAAGGGGCCCTGATAAGATTGGCTGCTGACTTCTCATAAAAAGTCATGGAGGCCAGGGAGCATTGGAATGACATTTATAAGGTGTTAAAGAAAAAAATATCTGCCAATCAAGAATTCTATATCAAGCAATGCTATCCTTCAAAAATGAAGAAATTACAATATTCACAGATAATCAAAAGCTGAGAGAATTTATCACTAGCAGACTTGCCTACAAGAAATACTAAAAGGAGTCCTTCAAGCCCTTTCAATTTGGAAAACTCCAATACCCCATGTTCAATAAAGGATAGAAGAACTAGACAGAAAATCAACAAGAAAACAGAAGACTTGAACAACATTACAAATCACTACACCTGGTAGACATCTACAGAACACTCAATTACTACAGAAGACTATACTTCTCTTCAAGTGCACGTAGGAAATTCTTCAAGATAGACAGTATGCATGTCTCAATAAATTTTAAAAATCAGAAATCATGCAAAGTATGTTTTTCAATCATAACAGAATTAAATTATAAATATATAAGAGTAAGAAATTTTGAAAATTTATAAATACATAAAAATTAAGCAAAAATTAAGCAACATATTCCCAAATAAAAAATGGACCAAAAATGAAATCACAAGGAAAATAAAAAATACTTTAAAATAAATGGAAATAAAAACACAATATACCAAATTATGCAATACAGGTAAAACAGTGATTAGAGGAAAATTTATGGCTGTGAATACTTATATTAAAAACAAAGAATGATCTCAAATCAATAACAAACTTCTACCTGAAGAAACTAGAAAAAAAGAACAAACTAAACCCAAAGAAAGCTGAAAATACTAAGTAATAAAGATGAGACTAGAACACAATAAAATAGAAAAATAATAGAAAAAATCAGTGAAACCAATAGCTGGTTGTTTAAAAGGGTCAACAAAACTGACAAACCCTTAGCTAGAATGACCAAGATAAAAAGAGAGGACTTAAAATATAGAAATCAAGAAAAATCAAGAAAAAGACCTTACAGAAATACAAAGGGAATAATAAGGGAACACTATGACTACTAAAACTGACTCCAAAAGAAATAGAACATTTGAATAAACCTATAATAGTTTGAATTAGTAATCAAAAAACTTTCCCCCTCAAAAATTCACCCCAAAACTCAGGATCAGATGGAGTCACAGGTGAATTCTACAAAAAAAATTAAAGAAGAATTAACACCAATCACTCACAACTCTTCAAAAAAATAGAAGAGAAATAAACTTTCCAACTTATTTTTTGAGATCGGTATTAACCTAATGCCAAGGCTAGACAAAGACATCAAAAGCAAACTATAGACAGATATCTCCTATGAATATACATTCAAAAGCTCTCAAAATATTAGCACACCAATCCAGCAACATATAATAAAAGCCACACACATGACCAAATCATTATTATCTCAGGAATGCAAGGTTGTTTCAACATATGAAAATCAAATAATGTAACCCACCAAATCAGTGATATGAAAAACAAAGTCCATATAATCTCGGTAGATGTAGAAAAAGCATTTGACAAAATCTGATACCTTTTCATGATAAAAAAACTATCAACAAATTATAAATAGTTTGTTAGGTCCCCTGTTCATACATGGCCATCTATCGGAAACCCACAGCTAACACCATACATGGAAAGATTGAAAACTTTCTTCCTAAGATTAGGAACAATCCAAGAATGTTTACTCTTACCACTTCTATTCAGTATTGTTCTGGAGGTTCTAGGCTGGGTAATTAGGTCAAAAAGAAAACCCCACAAAAATGGTGGGGCGGGGGGCGGGGAGGAAGGCATTCAGATTGGAAAGGAAGAGGTCAAACAACCTCTACTTGCAGATAACATGATCTTGTATATAGAAAATCATAAGGAATCCACACACATACAAACCTATTAGTGCTAACAAATTCTACAAGTCGGCAGATACAAGTTCAAGACCAACTATACAAAAATCAGTAAAGTCAGTTTTCTTACTATATGCCAACAATGAACAATCTGAAAATAAGATTTAGACACAATTCCACTGATAGTAGCATCAACAAGAATAAAATACTTAGGAATAAATGTAACAAAAGAAGTTTAATATTTGTACATTGAAAATTATAAAACACTGACAGAAATTAAATAAGACTTAAGTGGAGATATATTTCCTGTTTATTGAATGGAAGACTCACCATTGTTAAAATGCCAATAGTAGTGCCTCAAAAGTTATCATATGACCCAAAAACTCCATTCCAAGGCTTATACGCAATATAAATGAAAACAATATCCATACAAAAATCTGTACGTGCATGTCCACAGCAGCATTATTTATAATACTCAAAAAGTAGAAACAAAAAACCCCCAACAAAACAAAAAAGGTAGAAACAACCCAACTGTCCATTGACTGTCGAATGAATAAGTAAATGTGGTTTATCCATATGACGAAATAGTATTTGGCAATAGAAATGAAATGCTGATAGACATACACTACAATATGGTTGATTTTTATCAACCATACGGATTTATGGTTGATTATGCTAAGAAGTCAGACACAAAAGGCCACATATTATATGAAATATCTATAATAAATAAATCCGTAGAGAGAGAAAGTAGGTTAGTAATTGCCAGTGGCTGGGGGCAGCTGGGAATGGAGAGTGACTACTGATAGTACAAGGTTTCTTTCTGGGGTGATGAAAATATCCTGGAATTAGGTAGTGGTGATGGTTACACTAGCTTGTGAATATGCTAAAAAAAAACCAGTGAATTATACATTTTGAAAGAATGAATTTTATGGTATGTGAATTATACTCACATACCAATAAAAAATAAAAAAATAAAACATGGAGGTATAAAACATTCTCCATATGCTTCCTGCTAACCCATAGTATAGTATAGTTATCAAAACTGGCTTGTTAATTAACGATACACTTGTCTGTCTCCCCAACCAGTTTTATAAAATCCTTGAAGGAAGAATTTATCAGAAAGACTTTGTTTTCTGAGTGTCCAGTTTAATGCCTAGCAGAAATTAGGCTTAAATAAATATTTTAAAAGAAAAGAATATACAACCTATGGTATTTAAGACCCTGGAAGGCGTTAGCTGTTGTTGGGTAAGGAGGAAAGTGCTATGATGTGAGACCCTGCAGGTCAGCAGTGTCCAGATAGTGGCCGGCCCTCACCTGAAGAGGCGTCTGAACCTTGTCTTGCAGGTACTGGGGAGTCACTGATCACTTTGAAACTGGGGAGTAAAATGATGGTAGTTGGTCGCTTTAATATCTGATAAAACCTAAGCTACGGTACAGTAGAGATTTGGGTCTATTTTGTTTACCTTATCCCAAGTGCTTAGAGAAGCACTCAATACATACTGAGTGAAAGAAAGAATGGATGAATAAATGAATGAAGAAAGAACAAGAAAGACATCCATCTGATGGCAGAAAGATGGCAGCAGAACAGACATACTGCGTTAGAAGACCACCGGACAACAGCAGACTTCCAATCAAATGGCAAAACAAGCCTAGGCATCAAAACCCTTCTCTACTCTCCATCCCAAGCAAATAACAAACAAAAAAATATACGTGGCTTTTCAAATCCACATTGAAACGAAGGGGTGGTACTATGGATATGTCACCAACTGTAGATCAATACAAATTGGAAGACACTGAGAGCCAACTCCCTATAACAATAAAGCAAGGATGCGACATGTTTTATATACACTCGGTAGGTATGGGTTCTTCCAAAACCCATGAACATTTCCTAATTTGGAAAGAGCCAGGCAAGAGGTGCTCCACTCGCCCAGTTCCCAGTTGTGGGGCTCTACTGTCATTAGCTGTTGCCTTGGAAGTCTCTAGATGAGAGGGCGCCAGTGATCCTGCTAGACCTGGGAGAATAAATCGTCTAGTAGGAACCCAGATATAGTCAGAGCAAACAGAAGAATAAATTCAGCAAACCAGGCCTTGGTTCAGAGGCTTTGCCCGGCCTGGACGAGACAAAGTTCCCCTGCTGGAATGGCCTGCAGCCCCCGCTCGGACCCCTGCCTTTCAGATCCTTGCACATTAAGTTAGTTAGGTAAACTTTCATCAACTGTCTCCCAAAGTTCCAATCCAGGGAGTAAAATTCTAATTTTAGGGGATCCATGAGAAGCCCAAACTTTCGCTGGCAAACACCAGAACCAGATTTGTCCTTTTGGTTACAGACCAGTTAATTATTAATGTGGAATCATAAAAATATTATGTAACCTAAAAACATAGAGGAAAAGAATCATCCAAGACGTGGAGCAGGAGGATGTTTACGGAAGGATTTACCATAACAAAGAAGACTCGGGCAATTTCTGTTTGCGTGGTGCAGATAACACGCAAGAACACCCGGGCTGACTCAGGTGACGGTGAATGATGACACTCCAGCACAACAGACAAGGAGGGGAGCGGATGGACTGAGTTAAGGGAGTGCGAGAAATATACCAATAATCACAAATGAATTTAAAGCAGAATTTTAATCAGTGGGGACAAGATGAATGGCTGAGCAAACAAATGGTGGAAAGGAAAGGCTTGGCTGTTCAGAAAAAAAAAAAAAAGCCCTGTCCCTATATCCCAAACACCAAGTAAATTAAGGAGTTAACAATAAAAACGAATTGTAAACGAAGCCAGAAGAAAAAGGACAGGAGCGTTGATCTACACTTGTGTGCACGAGGAACAAGGGCTGAGAGTCCTGAAAATGTCAACTAAACGAAAATTCAAAACTTTAAAATTAGAAAACATAATTCCACAATATAGAATAAGCAGAGAACTCAAATAGGCAATCCACAGAAGCAGAAATACAAAGAGTTAATAAACGTAAAAACTGTACATCTCTAGTTACCAGACATGCAAATTCAACACTTACAATGAGATACTCCCTTACCCTTCCCACCCTCAAGCACACTAATTTGATAATTTGGCAAAAATCAGAAAAAGGTAATGGTGCTTATGAGGCAGTGGGCAATCTGGACCTCATATATTAACAATGGCAATGTGAACTGATATGACAACTGTCATCAAAGTTTTAAAAATCACGCCCATGATGATGATCCAATGAATGTGTACCTTAAGATTTATCCGAAGGAAACATGAAGTATGCCAACTCTAAGGACGGGACATAAACTAAATAGCTAACAATTGAATACTGGCTAATAGGTTATAATGCATCCATATGATGGAAGACTTGGCAGCCTTTATGAATTATGTAGTAAAAGAATATTTAACAACAGAAAAAAGTTCATGATACATTGACAAGTGGGAGAAAAAGCGGGTCACAAAACATTACCCAGACATAGAGAAAAGGTTAGGAACTGTTTTCTCTGGGGGATGGGATTGCATCTAATTTTTTTTATGTTAGCTTTTTTTATTGTCTGACTTTTTTTTACAATTAACCTACTGGTATTTTCATAATCATAAAAAGGTATCATATATAAATAATAACACTCAATAACCAGAGCAGAACATGTTGGATTGCTCAGGAAGCATATATAAAGTAGGAAGGGAACAGGGCAAAGGATAGAACCCAGGTGAACAAGTACTTATTTGTGAGTCTGGTAATAATACATTTGTATCCTTAAAACCATGAGCCCCGTCCATCACCCTGAAGGGTGGTATATAGGTCTCATAATTGCCTTTACTTCCCATTCATACACCTTTGATTGAAACTCAGATGATACTCTGGTCAGATCACTCTTTCTAAGCACAGCTGCAGCCAGAAAGAAGCCTCGGGAATCATCCTTTCTGCCTAAAGGCCCAGAGAATGGTGCAGGCAGCGCCCCTGGCTGCCTCTCCCCAGCTCCCTTGTAGAGCTGTAGAAGGAAACACGCTGACTGCCCAGTTACTTCTGCCCCACACTTACCCCTCCAAGCTGGCTCCGAAGAGAGAAAACTCCAGTCCAGGGATAGAGGAAGTAGTTTTTTATAGTCCTGCCACTCCTCCCACCTGGAGGCTCCTGCCTCCTCCCCCACCCCAGGAGTTCTTGGAAAAGTGGGAGGGGAAAGGGGGAAGTCACCTCACAGGCATTATTTTATAGGAAATGACAAATCTTCAAGGACAATAAAGAGGGTGGAAGTGGTCTCATAAAAGTCATTTCTCCAGTTGCTTCTTCATTAGTTGGCAAATGAAGTGGATCGGGTGAAAATATGTTTTCTCGAAACATTTCATATCAATTTCATTTTTGGAAAAAACACAGCACCATGAGAATTCTTTTATAAAAATACTTTTTTAAAAAAATGTGAATTAAATACGTGTTCTAAAACCTTTGGTAGTTCCTAAGTGGTAAAATTTATTGAAGCTGTCTTACATCACAGTTGGAATTTTCCAGAAATATTACTTACTAATCAGCTCAATATATTTTGACTTATAATAAACATGATATTTGCATTTCATGTTCAAAAGGGAAGCAAGAATGAGAAATAAGTCTCCCTGACTCTAAAACTATATTTGTGAGATATGGCGAAGACATCAGAAGATACTTAAAATGTCTTTGGAACTACTCCAAACCTAGTCATCATGCATCAAATAGAGATGTTTCATGGGGGATGTGGGGGTGAACAGTGGCAGTTGCTCTGGGCTTAGAAAATGTGGCCCATCAGGTACAGGAAGAGAGTATCTACGAGAGGAAACGTTTCTGTGCTCCCGTGCTGACAGCAGCAAGCTTCTCTCCCAGATAACAGGGGTTAGCCTGTTAGTTAATAAATTTTAATTCTTGACATAATTAAAAGCATAGGGTGAGGGACAGCTTAGAGGTTATGAGATTTAGCCTTCCTTGAAACCACTCGCAGGGGGCTCAGCCTGTGATCTCACTTCTTAAGAAGGTCTTTGAAAGCGAAATGCGTGACTGTTACCTGCCAGTCTCCCGCTCTCAGATCCCAGGGTCTCTCTCTGATTTCACCGAGGCTCCCCTTTCCCCTGTACAAAACCTCACACCGCCCCCATGCGCCGCTTAGGCCAAAGGCTCTGGGAAGGCTCGCAGCTGAGGGACCCGGATCACTAAGCCTGGACACTTCTAAGCCTACTGCAGTGCCTGGCACACAGTAGGCTCTCAGTGAACTCTTCTGGAATGTATTTGGTGGAATGGTAGGTTAACAGTTGCCTTAAAGTGAATAATAAAAGTGACCCCAAAGGGCACCCCAGAGATAGAGATTTTTTTCCATCTCCTTCTGTAAGATAACTGGATTTGGCCCACTAAAGTGAAGTCTGAATCCTGATAAGCTTCTCAATCCGTATTAGTGACTTACAAATGTATTTCTCCACTGGTTGAATTGTTGAGACAAAATCTCAATGGTTCTAAAATACAGAGAGGATCATTAACTTAGAATCCTTAAAAACGGTCTGCCCCCTGAGGAGCCTCATCAAAACACCCAGGCCTCGGCTTTGCTGGGATTTCACCAGCGTCTGCTCTTCTCAACCTTCTGTTCTTACCCTGAATGCCAGGGAGAAGGTGGGGCCGTTCCTAATAGTTTTTGGAAGAGAAGCGTCTCCTCTTTCACAGGAGGCATGTCAGAAGGGGTCAGTGCACCAGCCTTGGCAAAAGACAAACAGGATCTAGACTTTGCACTGCCACTTACTAGCTGTGACCTTGAGGAAGCTATTTAATGCCGGTAAGCTTCATTGTTTTTATCAACAGAGGAGGGATTATTAACCCAACAGAGTTGTTGTGAGAATTCTATGACAGAACCATAAAACGAATGTATTTAACATGGTGACACGGTGCACGGTCCTTAATGCACAGCGGTTAGCATCTCCGTCAATATCATTATTGCCATCAGACAACCCACAGAGAAATTAGTCCTGGCTGAAATTCAAGAACCCCGCAAGAAACATAGTCACTTAAGAAGTGACATCTGAAGTCAGAGAACCCAGGCTTTGCCCATTAGTATTAGCTGTTTAATGTGGGGAAAGCTACTTAATTAGGGCCTCAGTTTGCTGATCCACAAAGTGGAGTCAACAGTGTACATTTCAGAGTATTCTTCTGAGGACTGGATGTGCCAGGGCCCGCAGACTGTCTAGAGCAGAGCTCGGTACACGTTATCTCCCTCCGCCCAGCGCCTGCAATAGGGCAAAGCACATAGCAGGCACTCAAAATATTTGATTAATAGATAAATGTAATTTTTCCTGTCCTGAAATAGTCTCTTGACTAGTAGAAACTGGTTAGGAAAATCCTCTGAATGTTTCGTGCACATCTTCCTGCAATAAACCTGAAGCTCCGTGGGGCAGTTTGAAATGCTCGGAAGGAAACTCAAAGACGAATGAAGTCTCAGTGGCCACTCTATTTCTCATGACACCTTGGTCCACTAAACTCATTAAAATTCTATTCCTCTGCTTAAATCAAATACTTTGTTGCACAAGAAGAAAAGAACATGAACTTTGCACTTTCCCCCCAAAACTCCCCCCACCCCCCACCAAATTCTCGGCTACTGTCCCGGGTCTCCAACCTGTTAGAGTCCCAGGCTGGATCCTCATGGAGCCTTACCCCTGTCCTGACGGGCTGGATTGGGAAGGTCGTAAATTCTTTCCCTGAGAGAAATATGCCCACTATGCTACTTTCCACTTGAGGATGTTTTGGAACTTACTCACCAACAAATAAATAGCCTCTTCTGAGATGTGACAGCATGGAAACATAAATTCAACTAGCACAACTGTCCGACTTCCCCTTCAGGCATTACTTTCAGCTGTTTCCAGGCATTCATTCCCTCCCCTGACAAAGCATTCCTCTGCTACATCAAAGGTGGCCTGTATTTCAGTCAGCATAGGAGAGCCAGCTTCTCAGCTACCCAGCAAACAGGAAAATCGAGACATTGATCCAATACCTTATGATTTTTTTCTTAAGGTGCTGATCCCTCAAGTGCCTGGAATCTAACTGACAGCATTTCCCAAGTTTTTGCCATTGTATCCATTGGATGAGTTATTTTAAGAGAATTGAATGTTATAACATTGATGGTTATGCCAAAAACTCCTCTCAAGAATACCTTCACGGGGAGGACTGCCTCTCTTTGTGGCAGGGAGAGGTCTCAGTTTAAAAACCATCGAATTCATTTATTCTACAATTCAGTAGGGTGAATGGTACTTTAGTAATGCCTGTAAGTACACAGACAAGATTAATATTTAATAATCAATCCTTCTTTGCTTACTTCCATTTTCAAGGTAGAAATCTGAGACCTTGTTAAAAGGGACCATTTCGTTCTTGAAGGTATTTTAATCCTGACTCTAGTTTTGCATGAAATGGTGATATTGGCAAATAAGAAAGTTAAGTTGGAATTAAGGTTGTTTTTGTTTCTGGTTCCCATTGTTTTAGTTTATCATTTTGTAAAGGAACAACCTAAACATAAGAAACTATTTCCTTAAAAACCCTGACATCAGAGTTCTGCTACCAGAGATATAGCCAAAGACATCTAAATAGCCAGAGTCCAAAAAAAAAAAAAAAAGAAAAGAAAAGAAAAAGGTTTATTTGAGAACAAGAGTGAAAGCTTTTGCACAGACAAGGTAGAATTGCTTTGATAACCAACACCACCCACCTTCAGCTCTACCAATTATCACAAATGGAACACATTATTTTTCTAACAAAGATAGAAGCATGAGGACTGTGACTAAATAGAGTCAAAGGACAGCCCGCCGACTCATCCCCAAACCTCATCCCTTAGACCGATTCGCAGCACAGGGTTTAAATCGCAGTAGCCACTCTCCCAGTGCAGCAATCCCTGACTTGGCTTCCCATCAGAATCCCAGGGAGTGTTTGAAAGGAATCCCCATAACTAGACTGTGCCCTGGCCCAGAGTTTCTGGGGGTGGGGCCCAGGCATCAGTATGTTTTTAAGCTTCGCAGGTGACTCCAACGTGCTGCAGCCTCGGCACAGCGCCACTGCTCCGGAGGTGGTAACAATTATCAGAAGGTCCTCGGCTCCTCTACCCGAACAGGGCCGGTGGGCGCTGCGGGCTCCCGTTGATCCTGTCTTTCACTCTGCCCAAGACCTCGGCATGTTATCAGCTTTGGGTGCAATTCCCAGCCCTTCCATATGCCTCAGTGATTTTTAAAGCACTATTTAATCAGGCAAATGCCAGCAAAGAGAGACAAGATGGGAA
Source organism: Trachops cirrhosus (assembly GCA_028533065.1). Classification (NCBI taxonomy): domain Eukaryota; kingdom Metazoa; phylum Chordata; class Mammalia; order Chiroptera; family Phyllostomidae; genus Trachops; species Trachops cirrhosus. Next base: position 10,942,438 of record CM052551.1, on the reverse strand, counting down.
AAAAAATTCCATAAGGCATGATGCAAATAAATAAGTGAAAAAAAAATCTCAGGTTTAAAAGTAAAGCATGAGAAGGCAAACCCTGTGATACTTTATACAAAAGGATAAAAATATTCTAAAAGAACTGATTAAAACTTACATTTTTCAGCTTTTCCTATTCCTTCAACGTGGAAACTGCTTCACATTGAGAATCCTTCTCAATTCAGAAGGATTTTAGGTAGGTAATTATTAAATAAACACTTTACCTTTCTCCTGCGCAAAACCAAAGAGCCAAGTCCCCCATTTTACTTATGGCAAACTGCACTGTTTTCAGTTCAAGAACATCAGCAACTCCGCCAAACGGATTGTTAGATTGTCAGCAGGAAGGTATGAGCTGTACCACGTCATTAATTATGAAAAGTCCCAAAAGAAAGTAAAAATGGTAAAAACAACAATAGAAAAATGATAAAACACAAACGAAATAAGCAAGTGCCAGGTATTTCCAGCCTCCCTCTGACGTGTGATCGTTGCTCTACATTCAACATGAAACAAAAGCAGAGACCATTTCTCCACCCGGATCACAGATGAGGCTGAGGCCGACCAGCCTTGGGGGCGGACATGCGCTCCGAGAAGGGAGAGACTCCGTTGGCAGCTTCCTGGGATTATAACCCTGTCACGGTCTTCCTGCAGTTCTGTCACTAAAAATGACCCAAAGTACATGATCTAGTGTGGTCTTATGGAAATGACTTGTCACCATATTTCAGAACGAACTACTCAGAGACGCAGGCACTGGGTCTGGGAAAGCAGAGTGGGAGGGCCACCACTTGGGCAAGGGACGTGTGTCTTCCCGAGGCGGGAGGAGGGAAGCAGGGCTCTAGGGCCTGGAAGCTTCTGCACTAATGAGTCTTCTAATAGTCAGCTCGTGGGTTTTTGTTTAACTGCAGATCAGTCCTGTGCTGGTTCTTACTCTTTCGTTCTGTATGGCTGCCGTGCTGACTCCCTGAGGAAGTGGAAGAAGCAGCCTTCTGAGGTTTCACTCCCTGCACAGATCCACCCAGGTCCTCAGGATCCTCCTGGTGGGGCACATTTTCCTGATCGTGGAAGTCTGGAGAAGCGTCCCTTTCCATCCCAATTCCTGGTCCCCTCTTCCCAATGAGCTGGTCCTGGACTCCTGCCCGTGCACTTACCGCACCTGCTGAAGTAACCGAGGGTTTACTGAAGAGCCGCTTGGCTTCCTTAAACCTCCGGTTCCTTCGATCGTCTTTGCTGTAGGAGTTTTTTTGGTTGGTCAGATACCTATCCCAGCCACGAATAATATTGCCGTGCATCTGAGTGTCTTCCAGATAGCTCCCTTCAAAAGCATCTGTCTCTCCAAGTTTGCCAGCCGTTCCGCTGGCTCCTGTTTTCGCTTCACGAGCTCCACCAGCTCCCGCCGGGTGTCCAGGATCTGTGGCGGCACAGCCTTGCTCGGAATGAAGGTTTTCGTAGTTATCTATAAGTGATTTTACTGGAGTGAAATAATCCACAGCCCCCTCTCCAACTGGTTTTTGGGGAAGAGTGTCTCTTTTGAGTACATTATCTGATAGATGAGTTAAGCCAATCTCGACTGCCTTGTGTCTGGTATTCATTCATTTAAAAATGTAAGAAATGCACTCTGACCGGTGTGGCTCAGTGAGTTGGGCATCATCCCACGAACCAAAAAGTCACCAGTTTGATTGACGGTCAGGGCACATGCCTGGGCTGCGGGCCAGGTCCCCGGTTGGGGATGTGCAAGAGGCAACCGATCGACGTTTCTCTCACATCCATGTCTGTCTGTCTCTCTCTCTCTCCCCCTTTCCTTTCTCTAAAAATAAACAAAATCTTTTAAAAAATAAGATAAAATAAAATTTAATAAATGCCTAGTGTCCCAGATACCGTGTTTGTTCCTTCTTAGAGTTACTAAGATGAATGAGACACAGTCTTTGTTTGCTTTCGAGTGCAAGAGAGCAATCGAGCTCATACGGAAGAATGGGGAAAGATTTATGCAGTCCTTCAAAAACACGCGGATGCCTGTGGCACACCAGCCCAGTGCCGTGGCGGCGTGCAGTAGGGGAAAAGAAAGACGTGCACCCAGTTTTCATAGTGTTATGACCTAGTAGGGGAGGCATCATGATTTGTTAAGTCAAATTGAGCACTGGAATGGAAACTTCAGGGTGCTTAAGAGCACATAGCAAAGGTCGTTGTAATAACAGAACTGATTTTGATGGAAAAATAACTGCTGGAAGTTGTGAAGAGACAGTAAAAGTAACACTCAGAAACAAAGGCTTACAAAATGCTTTTGTAAGCAGTTCATTCTTCCAAACAGTAAGTGGGAGACTTCGAGCTTAGCCTATCGGGCCAATAAGATCAATATTAATAAATGCAGATTGGAGTCTGGGTCTGACTTCTCCTGATGACTAGGTATTTTTATAAAACTTAGAACAAAATGCTGATGACTCCAACAGGTTCCATCCAGTTAGGACCCTTCACTGATACACGTAAGGCACCTGTGATAGGCTAAACGCTGGCCCCCCCAAGTTACCTCCATTCGAATCCCTATAACCTGTGAGAGACTATTGCCTTTGATGGCAAAAAGGACTTGACAGATGTGACTGAAGTGAGGACCTTCAAGTGGAGAGACAGGCCTGAGTTACTGAGGAGGGCCCACTGCGACCACAGCGGTCCTTACAAGGAAAGGCAGGAGACCAGGGTGAGTGACAGAAGGCTAAGGGACCGCAGCAGCAGAGACTGGAGGGATGCGGCTGCGGCCAAGGAGTGACGTAGCCTCTAGAAGCTGCAAGAGACAAACGGATTTTTCCCCCGGAGAATTCAGAAGAGACCAGCTCCACTGACATATTCATTCTACCCCCTCAAAACTCCCTCTGTGGTCTGACCTCCAGAACAATAAGATAAACCTGTGTGGTCTAAAGCCACTTCATTTGTGATGATTTGTAACGGCAGCACTAGGAAACTAATGCAACCCTCGATTACTTAATGTAAACTTGGGAATCTTTATGGAAAATCGGTTTGACTGTCATTTCCTAACCTCAGTTTTCTGCTGCCATTCTTCCTATAAAAGCAAAATGGTCTTCATCCTCCTCTTCCTCCTTGGTTATAGTATCCACTCACAGGAAAGTACAATGGAAAATTAATTACAATAAATAATGAGAATATTGTTTGAAAGTAAACTGCTGCTCTCTGCTTTTCTTCCCAATAAACTCTGGAATTAAGTTGCCACTCTATACTGCATTAGAAGCAAGCACGTGATAGACATAATTCATTGCCGATCCTTGTTTTTCTATCATGTATTTTCAAGGAAATAAGGGCGGAGATGTGAGACTTTAAAATATTTGCTGATGATAGTCCATCTGTCTCCTCCAAAAGGATCATCAGTGCGGTGAGATGCTGTCCTTGATGTTGCTAGTATATCTTCTATACCATTGACCTTGAGAATATTATAGTGCTCAATTTGATTTAATAAATCAAGATGTCTCCCCTATTAGATCATAACTCTGCAAAAACCAGGTACACGTCTTTCTTTTTTCTTACTGCACGCTGCCACTGCACTGGGCTAAGCAAAATGAGTCAGAAGGAAAAAGTCAAGAACCATAGGATTCCACTCATATGTGGGATATGAAACAGAAAGTAACACAAAAACTTATAGACACAGACAACTGTATGGTGCTTAACACAGAGAAACAGGGTTGGGGGAGGTATTAAAGGGTAAAGGGAGTCCAATATATGGTGACAGAAGATTTGACTTTGGATGGTGAAAATACAATGCAATGTACAGATGATGTATTATAGAATTGTATACCTGAAACCAGTATAATCTTATTAACCAATATCACCCTAATAGATTTAGTAAAATATTAAAAACGTTATCAGCAAAGTAAAAAAAAAAATAGAGTAGATGCTCTGACCTGTGTGGCTCAGCTGGTTGGAACATTGTCCCATAACTGAAAGGCTGTGAGTTCAATTCCCAGCCAGAGCACATACCTAGGCTGTGGGTTCAATCCCCAGTCTGGGCACAGGCACATGGGCCCCCCCAGTCCAGACAGGTACAAACCCTGGTCTGGACGCATACAGGAGGCAACCAATTGGTGCTTCTCTCTCACATCAATGTTTCTCTCTCTCCCTTCCTCTCTAAAAGCAATGAAAAAATGAAAACAAAAATTAGAGTGGAGAAGGAAAGCTGCTTGTCAGATCACACTCCAGCTGTGGGCAGTGCATAACGTGTTCCAGACCCTCTTCTTTTACATTCATACACATACAAGTTGATCCTGATACACAATTAAATGGATGCAAGCCACCCGCAATAGCAAATAGGAAAGCAAATTCCTAATATGATGAAATGCATCCATAGTAATTCAAGTGGTTCTAGGGAGCAAGTGAATCTGTCGTGTTATTACCAGCAAGAGTAGCTTAGCTTCAATGATTTAATAGACCCCAATATAACCAAGGTCACTCCAATAAATTTAATTTACATATAAAATTTAAAAATTAAATGTTATTTTAACATCAACCAATGTTCTAATGTTGAATCTTTTTTAAATTAACCGAATTGAATTTAGCTAAAAAAAAAAGTCTGATGTGATGGATGTTCACCAACTTTCAAATGCCTCGCAGTGCTGAGCATTTCCTGTTTACCTGTCTAGATCTGCTCCTGACCCCATGCTTGGCCCCAGGCTGATGTGTGTGAATTACAGCAATGGGCTTCCTTCCACACACTGCCTCCGTTGTGGTTTCTGGAAGCTCTGCCCGCATATTGGAGAGGCATTCATCAAACTCTCTTCCCAGTTGTGTGTGCATTTTTTATTTGCTCATCTCACACAATCATTCCTTAAAGTTATATTTTAAAGCAAAGCAATTCCACCAGAATCTATTCTATTTGAAATCAATTGTTCCACAGGGTCTAGACTGAAGTTATTGCAATACTTACTTGGCTTTGTCTGCCCTTGACATTTTTCAATAAATAGGTAATCTCTCCTAAGCTTTATCCTACAGAGCTCTGAGGTCTCAGTTGAGAAGTTTTCTAAATGTTTCCACAGATGCAAAACTCTTTTTCAAAAGAAATTTAGACCTACAGGGAAGAGGAATAACTCTTCTTTCAGGTGGGAATAATAGTGACACTTCTATATTTTTACAAGAAAATATCAAGTCTTGATGGTAAAATATGACATAAAACACATTTGAATTTCTTTAATTAGCTAGTGCTCCAGTAACTCACTAAATAATTTAACCTTGAAATGACTTTGATCTAGCAAAATCAGTTCAACATTGTTGAGATTCAACTACCTCTGTACACAGAACTCCTTCTCATTCCATTCTATGAATATAAAATTGTATCTCTACATTTCCTTACTGAAGGTATTTAATGTCACTGTTTTACTACAACTACAAGGGACATCTTTGTACACAACTCCTGGCACATCTGCACTAGGCAAGTAATAAGGAAAATACTAAAGGTATCATGCTTTACTTTTTCCAGCTGTGTATTCTAATCTGCTTATGAACTGTGAAATCACTTTTGTGTGTTTACCAGTATTATTTCCATTATAAAGTAAAATAGAAAAGACAATGCAATGTATATATTAAGAGCAAGTATTATTTTATGAAGTATCATTTTAGCTATATACAGGGTCTCACACATATAACGCCCCATTTTTATTACAAAATCCTAAGCATATAATTTGTAACATGACAATATCACACTCAAGCACACCCTATGACATTTTAGGTGAAATGTTCAAATTAAAACTATAAATTATTACACTCATATTATTACCCTGCCAGGCACACTCAAGCAGGCTGTACATCTGCTGGACCCTGTATATACACAAATATATATAGACATGTACATAGGTTTGTATACTGTGCGTGTCATAGTGTAAACCATTTTTTCTTAGGATGGGTTACAGTCAAAACATCTGAAAACCAACCCATGATATAGACCCAGAAGCGGAATTTCTATACCTCAGAATATGCACATTTTCAACCTGACTGCTACTGATAGTTTGATGATGAATCCATTTATGCTTCTATCGATGTAAGTAAATTCTTTTTCTTTATACCCTCAAATTTTGATTTTGACTCCCCCCAATCTTGTGGATTTTAAATATCTTTGTTTCAATTTGCATTTCTCTGATCCTCTAGTGAGGCTAAGGTTTTCATCTGTGAATTGCCTAACATTTATTGTAAATTTTCCTATTACTTTTCTTTCTTATTTTCACTAATTCTTGATATGTTCTGAATAGTAATCCCTGTCTCTTAAAGAAGTTGCAAATACTTATTCCCATTGCTTTTCTTTTAACTTTGTGGTATGGTTAGTCACATAGAAGGAAGTCTTAAATTAGATAGTCATTCCATCAATGTTTTCTTTTTAAAAATGATTTGTGATTTTTACTTCTTGTCTGAGAAATCCATCTATCCCCCAAGGTCATAAATATATTCTCTTCTGTCACTTTAAAATAGTTTGAAAGTTTTGCATTTTTTTCATTTAGGCCTTTAATTCATTTTGAATTTATTTTTGGTATGGTGAGAGGAAAGAACCTAATTTATTTTCTTTGGGATGGAAACCCAACTGTCCCACATCAACAATTGAACTGTTAGCTCTTTTCCCACTGATCCGTCACACCATCTGTAAAAAGTGTTCTACACGCTTGGCTTCGTTCTGGAGTCTCTTATGTTCTGTTGTTCTGTGGATACTTCCTTATGGCCGCACCAAGACTACAGCTTCAGAAGTTTCAGGGTATGGGGATTCAACTCCCTTCTGCCTGTCCTTGTTTTTCAGCATTGTCTTGACTATTATTTTCAGTGTTTACTTTTCCATATGAATATTGAAATGATCTTGTTAGGCTCTATGTTGAAATCTTGCTCTAGCTTTGTTCTATCTTGTTCTTTGTCTACCTCAACTCTTGTTAAGATTTTAATCAATGTGAAAACCTGCGGCCAACACCGCTGCTGAAACTGACTCAGCGGAGCTGAATGCCTGGACCCCAGCGGGAAGAAACCAACACATCCCACGGACGGCCTCGCCTCACTCCCACCTCCCGGATTCCGTCTCCGCCTGATGGAAACGCAGCTGTGCCTGGAAGCCCCGCTAAAAGCACTTTGGGAAATGTACACTTCGGCTTTAAAGCCTTTGCAGTACAGAGCAGTGAAGAGTGGGTTCAAACTATGGGCTGCATTCTATTAGTGGCTCACAAATGGCATTTATAAAGTGAAATAAAAGAAAATATAAATTGCTAGTAGGTCTAGCAAAAATAAGTAAATACACACACACACATATGTAAATATATTTAAACATACAATCACATGCCACACAATGATGTTTCGGTCACTGATGGTGGCCCCATAAGAGTATAATGGAGCTGAAACATTTCTGTCGCCAAGTGACGTCATAGCTGTCAACAGAGAGGAGTGTTCATAGGGCATTATTGGCTGACAAGCAAATCTATGACGGGGAAAAAAAGAAACCAAGCAAACTGCCAAGGACATACTTCTGGAAAGAGTAACACCTCCTCAAGAAGAGCCCAGGTGGGTTCTCCAGGAGGCATTTCCAAAGAAGGCACTGTTATCCCAGGAGATGCCGGCTCCGTCTGTTACCGCCCCTGAAGGCCTTCCAGTGGGATGAGATGTGGAGGTGGACGACAGGGACATTATTGTCCCCGACCTAGCGTAGGCTGGGCTCAATAAGCTGCCTATAAAAGAAAAGCCTTCCAAAAATTTAATTAACACAAAGCTACACATACGCACATTTTCTACAACCCTCCATCCTTCAACAGTTACTATCTAAAGAAAAAAAAATCTGTTTTCATAAAAGGTAGAGGAATTAAAAAAATAATCATTATTAAACTTTGCCAAAAGATCTGGAAAGATACAAAGCTGAGCAACACATCTGGCGTGAGCAGCCGATAGCCTGCCCGCCCTCAGTAAGTAACATGTGTCCAAGCTGTGCATCCCTCCCCGCTTCGTCCACCCCGCAGCTGGAGAAAAGGGTACCCAGGGATAGAACTAATAGAATACTCATTTATTTAGCCAGGGGCAGAGGTAACCCGAGTGCCAACAGAGATAGATTCCTAAGTGGTCATCAAACAGAACAGAGGCATAACACTGGTTGCCTCGGGGTGTTGGGCCTCTGAGTGATAAAGTGTTTAAATTCTAGTTTCCAAATTTTCTGTAGTGGGATGTTTACTCTTACAATGCAAAGAGAGCTCCAACCAACCCCAAATCACATGTGTGTTAGTTTACTGCTTTATTGTTAATGTCCCGACCATTGAAGAAGAGCCTGTAAGAGTCCTCATAAATTCTCCTCTTCCGCTCCTGGTCATGGACACAGTCTTCATTTCCAGAGAAACACAAGCGGGATTCCACCATGCGGGGGCCAGGGTCAGGTCTGCCTGGGCTTTACAAAATGATCCTGGGAAGCATTCCACAATTTCCCTGATGGCTAGAAACAGTGATACTTACTAGTCCATATGCTGTCTAGGCCCAAGTTCTGGACATAGCAGAGAGAAATAAAAAGTAGTAGAGACGGCCCCTACTTATGAACAGTGCAATCCATAATCAAGGGCATAACATAAGCGTGCTTCACACACATAGAGGTACAGACCGACGCAGTGTAAACCGAGAGGGCAAAGTGGAAGACAACAGGGGAGGACTGGAGCCAGTTGGGGTGATGCCTCCAAGATTTCCGGAGGCCGTCATGGCGATGTCTTCCTTTTACTCTAATGCCATATCTTTTCCTTTAAGAGATTAGTAGACATGGGAATTCTGAAAATGCAGACATTTTCCTGGTTGGGAAAGTAACTTAAAGCAAGGCTGACCAAGGCCGCTGACTCAAGGTCAGCGCTCCGATTTGAGAGAGCCTTCAGGTTTCGTGGGGAAAGAGATCTTTTCAGCACATGACTTTAGGGAACTAAGTATGATTTTGACTTACTTGCAAGTTGTTAGGGCTTAATGAGAAACCAAAATTTCCTATGAAATTACTGTGCCTTCCATTGGACTAAACAGGTAGGGACAGATCTCGGACTAGAAGGGTTCAAATTCTTACACATTGCCCAAGTTCTGCATTGCACGACACTGAAAACCAGACAGATTGTAATATTGTGGAAGATAATTTTCTTCCTTATTAAAAACGGCACCCTCTCCCTGACACCCCCAACAGCCCAGTGTTCACCATGCCGTTTTTTAAACTGTCCTCCACCTTCATAAAACTTCGTCATTGACTGGGGACGACTCTGAAGCTATTGCTGGTACTGGAATCTGAGATGGCGATTTTTCTAGAGGTGGACACAAGTGGGAACTGAAGAAATTTCACAATCTGAGCGTAAAAGGGAGCTAACGGGGAGTCGCGGCCACACCTCCGGCTGAGAAAGCTGCTCTGGAACCGTGGGCTCTTCCCAGAGGATTACCTGTGGGATGGAAGACACCTGCGGCTCAGGCCGACGGTGAGGCCGAGACCCGGGATGCGGACTCGGGCTCCATCGGGGTGAGGCTGGAGGGCCTGGGGCCGCCCAAACGCGGGGCTTCTGCTCTGCTCTCACCGACATTGCCTCAACAGATTCCTGGTGAGGAGCAACTCAGAAGGGGGCAGATCCAATATGGTGTAAAGATGAATCGTAACGGCCTAACTATTCAGTCTTAAGGGTGTTAATCCCAGCCCCTGAAAATTGTGATAAAAAAATTTTTTTTACATATCCGCCTTTAGGTCATGATGAAGGAAAAGCGACCCCATCAAACTTCTAGAAGCAAATCAGCTTGCCACTCTGGCCTGTGGATTTGAGCTGTCTGGCCAGAGGTCATGATTCGGAGGTAAACCTGAATTTTCGACCAAGTAACATCTATTTCCTCAATGCAGGGATGGCCTCGCTCATGAAATCCCTTCTCCAGGCTCTGTGCCTGGGAAAAAATCAGTCCAGAAGCTGAGTACCTTCCCCGCCCGTTCAAGCCCCTCTTTCTACGGCTCTCTCAGGTTTTCCGGGAGAGCCTGCCTCGGCAGGAGGCACAAACGCTGATCTGCTGCTTCGGAGGAGGAATCTGGGCCTTTTCACTTGATCATCTGCGTCTCTTCATGTGCATCGTAAAACTCTTCCTCTTCGCTCTCACTCCCGAAAGCGCCCTCCTTGTCCACGGACTGAAACGAAGGGGAAGAGGGCGGGAAAGGACGTCACGACGTTTCTAAAATGAAAATTACTATCTAGCCCTTCACTGACCAATGTATTTCTATGACATCTATTCCCCTAAGAATTAGCCCCTAAGGTAGTCTAAGAAAGCTAACGAATCATCCACCGTCTTTATTCCTCTGAAAATCAGCTGCCGAAATAAAATCTCTGAAAATCAGACCCCTACCTTTGTTTTCCAGCAGTTTTGCTCAAATCCATTTAATCCAACCAGACACACTTTCCCCCTCCCATAACTATCATCATCTAAGCGGTAATTTTGAATGATTAAGACAAATACAGCCATACCTGTGGGGTATCCAAGGTCTGTAAAGACAGAGCTTCCTCCCCCAGCCTCCGGTATGAATACACCTGAAGGTCAGAAACCGTCTCTAGCAAAGGAGTGTTAAGGGTTTCTGGCAATAATAAACTCAGGAGGCCCGAGGTCAGGCCCGAGGCTCCAAAGACAATGAAAGGCAAGGACCACTGCACATATTTCTGTGGGGGCAGAGAGCAGAATGAAAACAAACAAAAACTCAGTATCGGTTTCCTTGGAGATGACATCAGCGGTCTTGACCGAGGACCTGCCCTGTTTACAACCCAGTTCATGCCTTCCCACTAGAAGACACCAGCCTCAGAGCAGCCTGCTGTGTTAGGCGTGGGGCGTCCATTGTGGGAGGAGCAGGCCAGGCCCCCACAGCCAGAGTTCATGGGACACCTGGTGCTCAGCTTCCGTTCCAGGTGGGCAGCTTATAACGCAGTGGTCTCCGCATAGTCTTCACTTGGGAAATGCCCCAAACATTTGCTGCTGATGAACTTTAACGTTCTCAACCCTGGCACCAGCCAAATGATCCCATATAATTGGCTCAGGGATTCGCTTAGCAGCATTCCTGAGAGGCAGAGGGGTTAGAGGTACACGCATCCTGAAAAGAACAAGAGACACCGAAAGCACCCTACACGGACCTGTAGCTAGACACTACCTGAACTGAGCGTGGCTGAGGGCCAGTGATTCAAGCACTCGCCTCAGAGATCCAAAAGATATTTTCAGGAAAATTTAGTTTCTTTAAATAAAAGCAGGCTCCAAGATAACACAGGAGAAACTGTCCCTGCGGGATGCTGCCCGGGGACTTCCAGAGCTGACCCCCATGCTCGAATTCCTGCACAGCAGCTGCCCGGCATTCTCTCCCTGGGTTGGGCTTCCACACTCTGCGGGCCCAACCACTGCAGTGAAGATGGCCCCTTGGGAAATGTTGAGGAGTTTGCTGATTTTGCAAAAGTGAAGAGATGATGGAGGAGGAGGAGGAGACGGTGGTGGGGGGGACGAGGGCTGGAGAGGGAAGGGGGATGGGTGGGGGGGGAGCAAGAGAATCTCTGACCTCTGGCCACTTCCAGGTACACACGCACTATGGCTGAGTTGCCGAATCAAAGGGAACACAACACTCTCGCCCCTTCTCAACCCAGCCGGAGCCCACAGGGACCCAGTGCTGGGCTTTACCATGCTTTACGGTAGCCGGCCAAAGGTGAGTCTCTTGAACGATGAACCCCTAATGTCAGACACATTTTACATAATGGGACTCATATGACTCCTTCAAAAGAAGGGTCTTGTAATCTAAAATTAAGCATGAGACATGGAGAGAGACGCTCAGAGAAAGGAAGTGTAACTCAACTCCAAAGAAGGAAAAGGTACGGTGGCATTTCAGAGACGTCCTGTGCTAGGAAGTGGGGAGGAGGGGTGCCAGGGCTGGGACAGTCGTCTACAGAACAGGCACTGCAGCGCCACACCAAACCTGACTTCTTCCCCCCTGAGCCTGGCCGGGACAGCCAGCGCTCGGACCAAGCAGGGACACGCGCAGGGTCCACGGGCTGTCACAGCACCTGACGTTTCCTGCAGGGAAGGACTTGCGGGCTGTCGTTTAAGTCTAACCCCTTTGCTTTGACTATAAACTTTGGAAAATGGCAAAAAGTTAAGAGAGGCACTGCTAGGCACATTTCTCGTCTGATCTTCTTTTCCAAGTGGTACTGTGCCTTTGGGGAGGACATGTCACCTCTCTCTGCCGCATTCTCCTCTGTAATACAGGGAGGCAACAATGCCTGCCTCGAAGGTTACTGTGAAGACTGCATGGGTTTATATACGGAAAGAGTTTAGCTCAGAGCCCAGCACACAGCAAGTACTTAATAAATACTTGCTGATTAACTTGTGAAGGGGAAAAGGAAGGGACAAGGTGGCCTTAGCTGAGTCTCCACTGAACGAAGCAGAGAATCAGAGCCTGCGGGGAGGGGAGGTAACAACATCCTTGGTCGGAGTCCATCTGTGCCTGCAGACACTCCATCTAAAAGGACCCTTAACCTCAAAGGCCCAAGCGTTTCCAAAGAAGAAAGTCATGAAAAACAAAACGAGAAATACAAACCAACCAGTGAGGGGATGAAGGGAGCAATAATCCCGCCGACTCGGGAGAACATGGAGCACGTTCCCAGCCCAACATTCCTGAAAGGCATTAAGAAAGAGCTTTTACAAAATCAGTAAGTTCCAGGGGGCACTTACTCGTTTCAGCAGGCCTAGCACAATGTAACCGGAAGGAAAGGCAGGAAAGGCGCTGGACGCCCAGAGCCCGCTGCCTCCTGAACTTCCTGTGATGCGGGAAGGTGCTCTGCCTGCACCGCCTGCGCTGCCCATGTGGGAGCCACCAGACACGCAGCGAGGGAGCCCGGAATGGGGCTGAGGGTGGGGAACTGAGGTTTTGACTCGTTTTGTTTTAGTTAATTTCAATTTCAACTGCCACGCGAGGCTACTACCTACCCTGCTGGGCAGGTTAGTTATAGAGGCGGGTGCAGAACGGAGCACGTGGCTATTCCCTGTCCAATGTGCTTGTGTCTCCTACCAGGTAGTATAGCCATAGAGAGCCAGAGCTTCAGGATCTAAAAAGTCTGTCCATTCATCTAAACTCTAATCAACTACTAAAGCGCTGGGCATATCAATAGGAGTGGCTGAGCATGTTTCCACTGGAAACCAAGAACATCGCCTTCCTGCGGAGTGTGGGCATGAAAGGGGTGGGAGGAAGTGAGCATTTCGATAATGGGCACAGGTAGGGCGACCACACATCACCCCGTTCCCCCACACTAATCGTCAATAACACGTTCCTCTCAAGTGTGTCCCAGTTTGGAAGAAGTGGTCACCCTGGTTCACAGCCAGCAGCCGGGAAAGTAAGGTTCCAGGAACAGTTAGAAATGATGAGCCCGCTGCAGACCATCTGATCTCTTCATGGACAAAAGGCAGAAAAAACCGTTAGGCTTTCTGCATAAGGAAAGAGAGGGATAAGAGAGGGATCCTTTCTGGATAAGGCAACAGAGGGATTCATCTGGAACGACTGTCGAAAACTGGGGGAGTGCCGACTGAGGGGACCCTGGCCCAGCTCACAGGGCAGCTCCGTGAGGACAAAGCCGTCCCCTGCCCCTCAGGTCGGTGTTTGTGTCTTGTTTTCTGGTATGACGGAAACTTAGGATGGAATGTGGTCTTCCTATTTTTTTTATTGATTTGAGAGACAAAGAGGGAAATCAATTTGTTGTTCCACTTACATGCATTCTATTTTTAAAGATTTTATTTATTTATTTATTTATTTATTTATTTATTTATAGAGAGAGGGGAAAGGAGGGAGAAAGAGAGGGAGAGAAACCTCAATGTGTGGTTGCCTCACATATTCCCCCAGCTGGGGACCCAGCCCACAATGCAGGCATGTGCCCCGACTGGGAATCAAACCAGCGACCCCTTGGTTTAGAGGCCAGTCCTCAATCCACTGAGCCACACCAGCCAGGGCCACTTACATGCATTCTTGATGGACTTTTGTATGTGCCCTAACTGGGAATGGAACCCACAACCCTGGTATAGTGGGACAAAGCTCTAACCAACTGAGCTACCTGCCAGAGCTGGAATATCCTTTTTTTTTTTTTAAGATTTTATTTATTTATTTTAGAGAGAGGGGAAGGGAAGGAGAAAGGAAGGGAGAAAAACATCAATGTGTGGTTGCCTCTTGCATGCCCTCTACAGGGGTCCTGGCATGCAACCCAGGCATGTGCCCTGACTGGGAATTGAACCAGTGACCCTTTGGTTCACAGGCTGGCACTCAATCCACTGAGCCACACCAGCCAGGGCTGGAATATGTTCTTTTTAATATAACCATGTCCTACTCATTAAAACCATCTTAACAACTAATATGCAAATCTAATATTTATTACTCTATGGAATTATCTTCTTTAAAATGTGTATATTTTATAATGTTATTAACCAACATTACCCCAATACATTTAATTTTAAAAAAATATATATTTTGTGCTAAAATGTAGGCTCTGTGAAAACAGGGACTTTGTCCCCTTGGCTGTCATGTGCCTGACACACATTATTATTAAATGAATAAGGGGTATGTGCGGGGGGCTTACCTGATAACAGTAGGGTAGAGCTCAGAGCACATTAATAAGGGGTGACTTTATTAATAAATGAAGTCCACTGAAATTAGACAACACCCGAGCACTGTTTGGGTGACAAGACAGTTCAGAGCAGAGCACTTCCCTCTCAGTCTACATGCGAGAACTCAGCTCACGATAAAGCTACAGTTCCACCGCCGAGAGAGCAAAGAACAGTCTACACGCACAGTTTCTGAGCTAATCGCTACTTGCTGAATTGCTGCTGGCCGCCACTAACTCTGCTGTGGGGGAAGTGAGAGCCCTACCTCTGGCGATGCCAGCATGCCCACCAAAGCGCGGGAGGAGGGGTGTGTGCGGGGGCTTACCTGATGACGGTAGGGTAGAGCTCAGAGGTGTAGATGTACGCTACGTTGAAGGCGGCGCTGATGGCCAGCTTCCCCAGCAGAGACAAGGAATGGCTGTTCACCACGGCAAACACGCCTGTGTCTGGGGAGCACAAGCGACACCTGTGAGGTCCGAGGTGCGACGAAGCTGTTTTTAATGACTCAGTCATTGGGTTGGCCAAAAAGTCTGCTTAGTTTTTTTCCATAAAATAGAAGACATATTTTTCATTTTCACCAATAACTTTATTGATTTGGATATTTTGAGTATGTTGGCTGTCTCCGGCATGGTACGATGTTGATTGTTCTCAATTAATGTCTTGATTTGATCACTATAAGCTTCAACTGGTCTAACAACTGTGGAGCATCATCCAGTGAGAAATCTCCAGCACAAAACTTTGCAAAGTACTTTTAATGCGTTTGATCAATCACGGCACCTTCATACACTGCAAAGATCTTTTTATGTGTTTCAGCTGCATTTTAACCTTTCTTGAAGTAATAAAGCATAATATGCAAAAAATGTGTATTTTCTTTCATCTTCAATATTAAAATGGCTACACACAAATTTACCAATTTTGATAAGTTTTTTTTTAAATGCACGCTGATATGACAGCTGTCACAATGCAATCTAACAAAATTGTTTTGAATGAAGCTAAAGACAACTAAGTGTTACTAGAGCCATCTTTCAGGAAAAAACAAACGAACTTTATGGCCAACCTAATAGTTTTGAAGGAGTGAGACATTAATGTGGATCTCACACAGCAAAGAGCGAAGGCCATTCAGAAGGTTTAGTGACCACATACAACACGCATGCAAATACTTCCTCAGCGATTTGGCTATTCCCACGAAATCTCACATGGCCGCGATCATTTTGTGTGACCAAACTTGGACTCACTCCTGAATGACAGAGCTCCCTGAAAACTTCTGTACTGTAGTATAGTAAGCTTCAGGGTAATTGTCAACTTTCACCAACCACAGGTGTAACTGCGTCTCCTTTTTCCCCAACGCGGTTCAACAACGAAGGACAGAACAATGGCGGTCAGCGTGACACACTCTGGCCCCTGAGTGGAGTTCTGTCTTCTAGAGAAGGAGGCAGGGGTGAGGGCAGAAAAACTTCTACCTTCTGTTCGCGGTCCTTGGTGTTCCATTGCAAAAATAAGGAATAATCCCATTACATTACTACCAGAAGTTTCGAAACATTAATGGTCGTGAAAGATGAGACTTAAGTATGAAACCGCTTTCAATCCTTCCTCCTCCCCAACTACTCAACGATATTTGAGTTCCTGAATGTAACATTTTTACATAACATGGAAAAATACGTTTTATGTCAGATCACTTCTCTGTCAAAAATACAATCCACTGTCCTGTGGTTCTTTCCTTATTAACATTATCCCATCTGGGATCTTACAATTTAATCATTCCCTTTCAAACAGATTTCACCTCTCCCCTTCAATCACCCCACTAGCTTCAAAATAATAATTTTCTCCGGAGGAAAAAAGAATCTCATCGACTCGGTTGTACTTCCCCCTTCACTATCAAACCTCTCCAAGGAGAGACCAACCTTCCATTTCCCCAAATGTAGCTGCCCTGTTGCTCAACCTGGTCTGGCTCCCAATGCCAGCCTCTCCCAAAACGCCTACTCTTGAAGGTCAACAGCGATGTCTTAATCACCAAAGTAATTGCCTCTCACTGCCCTTGACATTTCTGCCCAATAAAACACACCTGTCCCTTCCTTGGGACTGCACGCATGATCATATATACAAACCCTTCAATGACTCAAATATGCAACATCCTCTCTTTCCTTTGACCTTCACAGCCCCCGTTTACCAGTCCATTCACCTGGCCTGCTCCAGACACCCTCTAGTTTCTGCTTGCTTTTCCATCTGGTCTGCCCACAATACCTCTCCAGTTAGCTCTGGCCGAGGCAGGTATTGCGTTTGCACCGCGTCCCTCACAGCACCTCCCCTAGTGAGATGCACAGTGATGCTCTCTAAATATCGCTGAAAAAATACATGGAAGGACGAGGGCAAGGATTAATTCAGTGAAAAGAACCTGTGTTCAGGCCCGCACAGTGTCTGAGGAGGGAGGCATGTAATACACTCCATTCTACAATATGTTTCACCTTCCCTGCTTGACAAGGAAATAAATCTTCATCTACTTTAAAGATGGCGTCCTGTATTCAGTGGCCCAGACACTGCCAAACTCGACCATCTGGGGCCTTCTCCTCTTCTGCCAGGCTATTTGGAAGAAGATATTTGCAATTTTAAATCCTGAATATATAATTTTAAGCCATGAGGTGCCTCTGGAAAAAGATTCCTGCCTTTTGGCACTTACCCTGAGATATGTATCTGGACTCTTGGTATATAACCACTTCAATTAAACCAATAATGAGGGCAAATCAAATCCATCAATTACTTGCCAGAAAACTGAGTGAGTTGGGGAAAGGTACTGGGTGGCACTGAAGCAAACAGAAACGTGCACATTTGTCTGATTGCAAACGAACTGCGGGTCTGTTTTCCACCCATACAAGATGGCATCTTTCAGAACCGTATGTAGACGTGCTACCTGTTTGACAACAGGTGAGGGGCTGCCATACTGAAAACTGAATCCAAGTGGCACGTCACACAAAGCCTATAATCTAAGCCACCACGAGATCCAAGGCTGGAAGAAGTCCCCCACGGGAGGCTCGGGACTGTGCGGCCCATCTGGGGAGCCTGGCTCAGCCACGTGCCCACAGCATCAGCTTAACACCTCATCTGATCCCGAAACTTTCCCTCTCTGTTCCTGCCAACGGAGTCTGCCGTTGCCACCTCAACCTGCGGGAATTCACTTTTTCCCAAGGCCGGCCATGTGCATTTCAGGCAGCTACGATTGTTAGAAAATTATTTCTGATTCTTTTTGGGGCTCCTGCCTGTGGCGCTGCTGGCCTCCTAAGTTAATGTGCAGGAAGGCTTTGAAGCCACTGGGCTGGTTCCCTGGATTCCTGACCTTGGTTCTTCATCTAAAAATGAAACAGATATTATTGGCTATTGCCAATGAATGTTCAGAGAGATTGTTTGAAGTGAGAATGACTTGAAAGGGGAAATTCAACTCCATTATCTTTGATGGGAAAAGGGGGAATTCTCCAAACACTTGGCTCCTTCAAAGTACTAACTCAAGAGGTTAAGTTTTATTCCAATGATGCAGCTACGTTTTCGGAACCAACTGTCTGAAAGTTTTCTCAGAGCCATCTGGAGTCACCAGGACAAAGTGTCTCAGTATGTCATAGTCAAATGTAACTAACCCCAAATAGTAAAAATCCAACTTACTCATCCACTTCGCTCACTCGGTGATTATAGCAAACTTATTATTGTTTCTGCATATGTATAAAATCCCTAAGGCAGCTGTAGGCCCTCTACTTTGGTATATAGGTTGGGTATAGAACCTCAATTCATTTTGCTTCCTTCTGCCTTTTTTTCTTTTAAAGAAAAACACCATTTTTGCACACAGTTCTTATCACTAGAGTTTTGCCATTGTGAGAATTTCACGTGAATGAAGTAACAGTGTGTAGACTTTTGCGTCTGGTTTCTTTTAGTTAGCACAATGTTCCCGAAATTTATCCCTGTCGTCATTCATTCCTTTTTTTTTTTCTCTTTTTGGTTGAGTAATATTTCATTGCATGGATATACCACCATTTGTTTATCATTCCTTAGTGGATGGACATCTGGGTTCCTTTCAGTTTCGGGCTATTATTCATAGAGCTACTATGAACATTTACATCAAAATCTGTGTGGATCTATTTTCTGCTTTTCTTGGGTAAAGTTGAGTCATACGGCAAGTGTGTGTTTCATTTTAAAGTAAGCTGCTAACAGTTTCCAGAGTTTCAGTGCCATTTTGCATTTCCATCAGAAGTATACAAGGTCTGTCAGGAAAAAGTCCAGCCATTATTAATATAATGAGAATGGTTTGCGTGACATCAATGTAACATGGCAGCCAAGGAGAGTGGACTGGAATGCACATGTGTGAACCACGATGACTTCATTGTACTGGTCAGTGGGGGCGGTAGACACGGTTGAGTGAATGCACTGTGTGGCCATCGCATTCAAAATGACTCAGCAACAGTCATTAAGAGTTTTACTTCTTTCTTTCGCATTTGAATTCCTTTAATTTCTTTTTATCACCTTATTGTATTTGCTAGTAATTTCAATACAATGCACCATAGAAGTGTTAGGCTGACATCCTAGCTTTTTTCCTGATTTTAGGGAGCAAAGAACTTATTTTTCACCATTAAATTTGGTGTTGGCTATAGGTTTTGCCTCGATGCCCTTTATCAGGTTAAGGAAACTTCCAGTTGCTGATAGTTTTTGTAATGAGTATGTGTGGAGTTATGACAAATGCTTTTTCTATATATAATGAAAAGATCATATGATTTTTTCCCTTTATGGTTTTTTTCAAGGTTTTCATTTATTTCTTTTTAGAGAACAGGGAAGGGAAGGCGACAGAGAAACATCAACGTGCGGTTGCCTCTCGTGCGCCCCCTCCCAGTGACCTGGCCTGCAACCCAGGCATGTTTCCTGATTGGGAATCAAACCGACAGCCCTTTGGTTAGCAGGCCCGTGCTTAATCCACTGAGCTACACCAGCCAGGCCCTTTCTGGTTTTTTTAATATGGTGAATGACACTGAGTAGCTTTTGAATGTTAAATCAACCTTGCATCTGTGAGATAAACCCTGCTTAGTCATGACTATTACCCCTTCTATGCATTGCTGGGTTCAATTTGCCAATATGTAGTTAAGGATTTTTGCATCTATATTAATAAGGGCTATTGGCCTGCAGTTTCCTTGTAATGTCTTTGGTTTTAGTATCAGGATAAGTGCTGGTCTCACAGACTAAGTTGGGAAAGTATTCCCTCCTTTTTCACATTCTGGAAGAATGTGAAGAACTGGTATTCTCATGTGTTTCATGGAATTTACGAGTGAAGCCAACTGGACCTGGGATTCTCTTTGTGAGAATGTTTTTTAACTCTAAATTCAATTTATTTAATTAAAAGGTACAGGGCTATCCGGGTTATCTATGTTTTTAAGTATACTTTGGTAGTTTGTATCTTTCAGAGAATTTATCCATTTTGCCTAAGCTGAATTTATTGGCACAAAAAGTTTGTAACGTTCCCTGTAGCTCCCTACGGGTTCTCTGGTGATGCTCTTCCTTTCATTCATCTTTACTGTTACTGGCATCTGTGCCTTCTCTTTCCATTAGTTTGGCTAGAAGTTTATTGATTTTATTGATCTCAAACATCCAGCTGTTGGTTTCATTGATTTGTCTCTACCATTTTCCTGTTTATATCTCATTGATTTTGCCCTTCTATTTATTTCCTTCCTCTGCTTGCTTGAATTTGTCATTTTTTTAGAAATTTGCCTTCTATTTTCTTAAGGGAGAAGCTTAGATCACTGATTTGAAAAAACCTCCTTTATTTCTGATATGCTTTAAATTATGTGAATTTCTCTGCCTCACTGGATTCCTCAAATGCTGATATTACACTTTAATGACTGCTTAATTAAAACTATTTTCTAGTTTTCTTTGTGATTTCTTCTTTGGCCCACATGTTTATAGAAGAACGCTTTTTGAAATCCATATATTTGAGGATTTTCTAGATTATCTTTCTGTTGTTGGTTTCTAGTTTAATTCCATTCTTGTCAAAGGACTTATTTTATAAGATTTTAATTCTTTTAAACTTATGGAAACTTGTTTTTATAACCTGGTACATGTTCTGTGTACACTCCAAAAGGAATGCGCGTTCTGTTTTAGAACATTTGTTATATTCAACAAATGTCAATTCGGTCCCATTGGCTATTCAAGTTTCCACATCCCTCATTATTTTCTGTCTACTTTTTCTGCCAGTCATTGAGAAAGGGATACTGAAATACCCAACTATAATTTTGGATTTGCCTCTTTTTCCTTTCAGCTTTATCCATTTTTGCTTCATGTACTCTGAATCTGTTATCAGATGCATACACACGTAGGAATATTACATCTTCTTGATGAACTAACTGCTTTCTCAATATGTGTTTAAAGTTTTCATCCATTTTGGAAAGTATACCCTGACCGGTAAGGCTCAGTTGGTTGGTCATTGTCTGCAAAGTGAAAGATCGCTGGTTCGATTCCCAGTCAGGGCACATGCCTGGGTTGCAGGTTCAGTTCCTGGTTGGGGCACATACGAGAAGCAACTGATCAATGTTTCTCTCTCACATTGATATTTCTGTCCCTCTCTCTTCCTTCCTTCCCCTCTCTCTACAAATAAATAAGCAAAATCTTTTTAAAAATTTGGGATGTATTTAACCACGATCTCTGCAAGTATCTTTTCTTTACTCCCTCTTGGGCTCCAATGACATGTGTGGCAGGCTTGGTACTGCCCTACGACTCTTCTCTGTTTCATTCTGGAGTTTCTTTTACATTTTTTTCACTGATCTTCTCTTCTGTAGCTTTTCCACATAATGCATATTTCATTTCTAGATGTTACATGTGTGTCTTTTCTGTGCTTTCCATTTCTCTGCTCATTATGACCATACTTGTCTCAACCTCCTTAATCACAGGGAGTATACTGATGACAGTTGCTTTAGTACCATTATCTCCTCATTCTATCATCTGTGTCTTTCTGGGTTTTGTTTTTAATTGATATTCCTCCTGGTGGTGGGAGGTATTTTCTTATTTGTATGCCTGTGAACATTGACGGTCTGCCATATGTTGTGAATGTTACGGTGTTGGGACTGGGTTATTAATAATGACACTCCTTTAAATATTGTTGCTCTTTTCTTGGGATGCAGTTAAATTACCTGGAGTCACTTGATCCTTCTATTTGTTTAAGTACTGCAGGGCGAGCAGAGAACGGACAGCCTTTCGTGGAAGAGCCGTTCAACCAGGAGGGCCCCACCCAGTGCTCCACGTCTACCTGAAGAGACACACACCAGGCACGGCCCTAGGCTCCAGGAATCGCCCCCTGCTCCTTTGTGGTGGTCCTCCCCCGCCTCCGGAGTCTCCTCAAATGCACACGCAGACCAGTAAGCAGCCAAGGACTCGAGGCCCCTCTGCAGATCTTGGAATTCTTCCTCTGTGCATCTTACAGCTCTCCAGCCAGTATTCTGCTCAGCAAATTCTAGCCGCCTCAGCCTTCCCAAGCGTCCACATCTGTCTCTTCAATTCAAGGGGAGCAGTGCCCCCCCGCCCCCCCCCAACACACTGTGGCTTGGAGACCCTGAGCTGGGGCACTCGAGGGTGTGCTTCATTTGTTTCCCTTCTCTCGGGGACACTGTCTGTCCTGTGCGGCCTGTAGTTCAATGTCTGAAAATCAGCATTTCTTACATCTTCTGGTTTTACAGTTTTTTAGAGCAGGAGGACAGCTGGTTGCAACTACTATCATGGTCTGAAGTTCAAGTTCCCATCGCTTATTTTGTCGTCAATTCTCACATGCTGTGGCCTGGTTTTTTTTTTTTTATTTTTCCTAAGTCACTCATTTCCCTCAGTAGATTGTAAGTTTGTGGAAACTTTAGGGAGCAGGTCTTGTTTATAAACAGGATCCTGTACAAAGCAGGCTCTACAGAAGTCAAATGAACAAAGAATGGGAAGACCGAGGCTGAGAAAGGAGATGAAATATAAAGGTTCCACTCAAGCTGAGTCCCTTCAACTATGAACCGTGTTTATCTAGTTTATCACGTGACTTCCTAGTATTCAGATTCCCTTGCAGGACTAAAAGTGACAGAAACCTCCTTGCTGACCTCCTTGCCTCCATGCCTGGCCACCTCCCATCAGGACTGCCCACTGAGGAATTAAGCACTGGCCCTAAGCATGCTGTGTTAAGCCTCTAAAGCAACAGCTTTACAATTTTCAATAAATACTGAGATCTGAATCCTAGGTGTGCTAGCTACTTGCTCTGTGACCTTAGACAAGTTGCTTGACCTATCTGAGCTTTAGTTGCCTTATAAAATGGGCATATGCAATACCTTTTGCATGCAGAGAGGACCCAGCACACAGTTAGTCCTTTGTCTTCATGGAGATGCTTAGTAACTACTAGCCAGTATTGTAAGCTTAGTTAGGACCCTTCAAGCTACGACAGAGATCAGGTAAGATGTCCGAAGATCAATCTGGGGGGAAATTAGTGGCTACCTGGGAACTATCTTCAAGGTGCAAATTTGAAGTGGACGGGCAACTCAGTCTAAAAATTACAAACTACAGGCTGGAAATAGCAAACAATTTGTCTCCTGGCTGTCTGGCTGCCTCTACTTTTAGAGTTCTCTCTGTCTGTGCCTCAGACACAGACAGACAGTCATATAAGATGCTTTTAAAAAAGCTGGTAAGAATAGAGGCCTCTGAGTTAGCAGAAAGGAGAGAATGAATGCCTATTTGTGGGGGGTGAAGAAAAAATGAGCATAAAAAGCCGTGAGAAAATGAGTGTCCTCTAAGCTCACGTGAGATGCTAATGGGATTTTTCAAACTAGTAGGTTTCTTTCTTAATGTGTATTTATCAGAACTTTCAGAACATGTAGGTTAAAGCTCAGAACTTTAAAAAATGAGATTTCAAAGAAAGCCATCCAAATATTTTAATGAGTAAATATGAGAGATTCAAAGAATGTTTAAGTAACAAATATTTTTGAGGTCAAGGAAGCGAAGACTCAGAAACTGCTAGACAACTCCTGCAAGTATAGAATGGGATACGCAAAAACAGAAGGGGTGACCATCTGCTCTCTGTCTGTGCTGATGAGTGAAATGAAAGGAAATGAGCTCAGCTGTAGTGGAAGAGGATCATTCTAACATTCTAATGCTTATCAAAAGTAGAAACAATTTGCTAAGGGTTATTATGGAATTTCTTTCCCTGGAAATCTTCAAAAACAGATTAAACGTCCCCTTCTTTGAGCACAGCAGAGGCACTGTGCTCCCGAGGCACATCCCCGAGCGTGTGAGACGCTCTGCAAAGTTTCTTCCAGGCTGTGCGTCCACCAAGGGGCACGATGGACCAGGGCTGCAGGCTGCTCTCTGAGGACAGAGTGCAAGTGAGCAGAGCGAGGGCGGTCCGGATCTGCTTCGCTTTGGGATTTTGTGCAGAGTCCTAGGCTGGGGGTTACGCGAGGCTGCAGATGTGTGGGAAGGTAGGAAGGCGAGGACTGGCCAGGCTCGCGGGGGTGTGACCAGGTACGCTCACAGTAACGAGGAAAAGATTTCCCCTGTTCGACAACAAACAGAACACTGGACTATGACAGGTTAAAAAACATAAGCAACTTGAATTTCTACATTGCCTCTAAAAAGTGAAATCTGCTGAAGCTAAAGCTACAAGGATCTGAAGCCCATTGCGGCGCTGTCCCTGACCAAGAGAACTGGGCACTCAGCTCCACAAGCCCACAGCGGGCGGCCGCTGAGGAGTCTCTCCTCTCCGGGCACGAGCAGAGGCAACGGTCTGCTTGGAGAATAAGAAACAGCTGAACTTGCTGAATTCTCTGGTTTCCATGATTTCCTGAAAATCACTATAAGGCTGTCCTACTGAGTAATATCCTAACTCGTTAACAAACTGCACCGTGGATTCACGGCCTAGAACTTCAGGCAGCAACAGACCACATGGCAGGTGTACTGGAGAGTCAAAGAGTCAGAGCCCGCGGCCCTGGGGTCTTCAGCGAGACCCTGGCACAGCTGACCCTCAAGGGGAAGCGATGACCAAAGGAGCATCGTCATCACGCAATGTGCTCTGACGGGAAGCGCGTTCTTCCGCTGCATTCCCAGGACTTGGCCAAACTTCTCCCGTCTCACAGCAATTCCCACGTGGAGTGCAAACTCCCTGATGGAGCTCTATCAAAACCGAAAAGCTCCCCAAACAGGGCTTTTGTTGAACCCTGTGCCCCAGCAGCAGAGTCTGCTTGACCCCCTCCTCGTTGTTGAAAGTCACTGTCAAAGCCACGGTTCCAGAAGCACGGAGAGCTGGCATGCCTCAGGTGTGGGGGTCCGAGAAACGGGAGACGCAGCACTCTCTCCGGACTTCCCACACAGGCTCAGGTAGGGTGAAAAAGGATGCTCAGAGGGGACTTTTTGAAGCTGTGTTTGCATAGCAAAGCTATAACTATATAAAAATACCAAAGTTTTCTGAAAGCGCTATACTTTATCTGAGACTGAGAAAATGTCAACTGTCACCCACAGTGAATATTTTTTTTGTTGCTGTTGTTATTGTCGGGAGTATTGATGGGGACCCGGAGAGGTGCCAAAGCCACCCTTGGCGGCCAGTGCCTGTCAGGGCCCAGCTCGTGGTTGGCTGGGATGACAGCATGGTCTGCAGCCCTGGACGCAGCCCCTGTCCGGGCAGCCCTAAATGGTCCTCCTCATCGAATACACAGCTCCAGCAGCACCAGTCCTGCAGCCCGGACACCCCAGATGGGAGCTTAATCGCCTGAAAGAATTAATAGGGCGCCTCTAAGCACATTACACACCCAGAGAACGGTTTAGGCAACGGGAAGAATCTGGCTCATTATACCCCACACGACTGCTAAACAATACGCAATCACAGACACGAAGCCTGGCATATGGTACTCTCTCGACTACACTGAGATTCACTGCAGTGGAAGTGCTGTTCGAAACCCGTCGGCGGGATCCGAAAGGCATACCTTTCTTCTCCGGAAGAAACATGACGAGGAGACAAGCCAGTCCTCCGAGGCACAGGAATGCCGCCAACGTCCGCTTCCGACCAAACCTGAGTGACAGGAAGCAATGACACGTTTCGCTGGAGCATCTTACAGAGTCACCAGCCTTCCTGAGGAAGGGCCTCCATTTCATTATGCATGTTCACCTTTCCTTAAGGAGCGGGCGGCCAGCGTGACTGCCCAGGACATAAAATGAACAACCATCACAGAACAGAGGAAAACTGGCTGGGTGGCAGGCTTAAATAACGTGTGCGGGGGGGGGGAAATCATTCTATCTATCTCTATATACACTGTGGTCCAGGCACTGTTTTAAATGCTTTCTGCCTATTGTCTTACTCAATCCTAATACTGCGCCGTAAGGCTTGTACTGTTATATTCGCCGTCCCCCAGAGAATGGAATTAAAACGTGGAAAATGAAGTCATGTGGCTCATTTCAATTTCTGGTTACTTGGATCTTAAGCAGTTAAAATTTTAAACATTGCCCTTTCTCTCTCTCAAAAAGCACAAACAGAGAAATCTCCTCGTTAATAGGGCAGAATTAACTGAAACATATTGCACCCTTTTTGGGAGAGCCAGTTTCAAATCAGCGTTCTAGTCTTGGAAGAAAGATGTTAATGTTCATAAGCCCCCCCTTTCCAGGGGCCGGCCCCCCCCAGGTACTCTCTTAGGAGCTTTGATGTTTCTTATAATTTTTATGACAACTTTGCCAGGGGTATTTTGTCATCCCTCATGTAAGGATGATTTCATGGAGGTCTGGGGAGGTAACTTGTCCAAGTCACAAGGCCAAACACATGGCTGAGACTGGATTTGAACTCAGGCCTGACCCAAAGGCAGCATCCCTTCTGTCTGTTTGGATTTTAATCCTGACTCTGGTGGTAGTAGCTGGGAGATGGGAGGAACCTTGAGTCTCCAGGTCACTCTGCCTAGTTTAACAGTCAGTACCAAATGCCTTTCAAGTGACAGGCTGCATGTGAGGCAGGCACCAGGGATGCAAAGTCATGTAGGATGCCCTCATGGACAGGCAGCGTCCTTGTAACACTTTACGTGGTCATCAGATGTGTGCACGGGAAGCCGTTCCAGCACAAAGGAGGGGTGTCTGGCACGCTGGGGATGTTGGGGACAGATTTCTGAATACGCTGCCTCACCCAGCTCTTTGACTATGACAAGAATCAGCTTCGTCACTAATGGAGGGGTCAGCAAAGCGCCACCTCTCGGAGAAAAGCCTTCAGCTGAGCAGAATCCAAACCCACCCTGCAAAATGTGCTAAGCTCAATACCCATGACCACAGCATGGAGCGCAACGCTCAAGGAATGCTGTTTTCGGTTAAAATGATGATTTCCGGAGAATGAGAAATGGTCTAGTGCAGCTGGTTCCTGGCTCACACAGATGGGATTCTTAGTTGCTCTGGTTGGGGGCTCAGTGCCAGAGGGCTCTGAGAAAACGGAGGAAAGGGTGTTCTATAAAGGAACTTTTAAAAAGTATTTCAACACTGTGCATTCACAGTGAGTAGCAAAACAGGGTATGTTCTTCCTCTCAACTGGAAATATCTTTCTAGTTCCTCCAGTTCCTTGTCCTGGACTTCTAAGAGACAGTGATTGGGTCGATGGGGTTCACTTCCACCTGGAGAGAGCCAGTGATGGTACCTGCTAAGACTAACAAATTATGCGCACGTGACTCACAAACCTTCAGGTAACAATACCTTTTAATGCTGGATTGCCAACCTCCATAAAAACTCATACACATGAAACCCTAGAAATGCTGTACTAAAAATGAATTCTCACTGTGTTCAGTCTGAAAAGAATTCTGATCACTGTGGAGGAATTAGCAGACACTATATACAGACAAATACTTAGGTATTTACACATACGAGAGTGCATGCGTGGTCTGCTTCAACGTCCATCGACACTCACCATTTCTGGTTAATCAGGTAGATGCAGAGAGGGTAGGACGGGATCTCTACGAGGCCAGACAGGGCCAGGTTGGCGTACATGTTCCCACCTAGATCGCCTGCACTCAGCGTCAGGCCGTAATACACCAGGCTGCACACAAACCTGCAACGGGGATGAGAGACAAAGGACAACAGAGAGAGCACATGAGCATTTGCTGGGGAAGATTCAAATGCTGGCTCAGTCTTGAGCATTAACAGTTCTATCCTAATCTAAATTTCTACACTAAAAAAAAAAACAACCCAAAACCCAGTAAATAAAGGGGACTTGGAAATCATTTGTCTAGATGCTAGGTGAAGCAAATAAGTGGCCAGCCTCTGAAAGAGAAAAAAATATTGTTCGTGATTTCATCCAGCATTTCTGCATTTAATAGAAGACAGTGACTCCATTCTTACTCTATTTAACAGGATTTATAGGCCCTTGCCTTAGGCAGTTGCTGGGAGATTATCAAAATGGCTCTAGAAAAGAACTCCCAAGGAGAAAGTCAGCAGCAGATGGCACTGAGAACAGGAGCTGAGAAGCGGCTGGATCGTCAGTGGGTCACCCGCAGGCCAGGAATGACTGGCGCTCCAGCCCCAACCCGGCTCTCAACCCCATCCAGCGTTCCGCAGGCGCCCATGCTGTGGACACTCAGAACGGGAAAGAAAAGACAGGGTGGTGATGGGGGCCGCATTCTCCTGGAGGATCGGCACGGCAGGGGAAGAGCCCTTTGAAAAGCAGCCATTCATTCACATATGCGCACCATTGCCAGAACACTGCGGGAGCGCCTCCTAGTGGCAGGCACTGTCCCTGGCACTGAGCCTACGCTTCCTGGGCGCAGGAGCTAAGCCAAAGGGCCGACCTGAAGCCGCAAGCTGGGGCTTCCTCAGCCGCAGTAAAGAGAATAACAATAGCAACTTAGGTGTCTAGGAAACGGCATTATTAAAACAAAACAAACTAGAACAGAACAAAAATAAATAAACCCCTTAAACTAGGCTTTCTCAGTATAGGAATGCATTTTGTAAACCACACATTTCTACACAAACAGTGAAAGGCTTGGGCTTTGGAAGTTCACCAGTTTTTATGCTTTGGCAACTCACTTTGACAAGTGTTTATTATGGGGAAGTTCTGTGTTTGCTTCCCTCTGGTCTTCCTTAGAAACAGCCTAATGAGCTGTGGCTGGGATGAGATCAAAGGGGAAGGGAAAGCTTCCTCTCCACCTCTGCCAAAACAGCAGGCCAGGTGCCCCGGGCTGTCCGTGGCCACAGTGACCACGGAGCACGGAGAGGGTGGGGAGGGGGGACAGGGGAGCCCCGGAGCTGGACGGCCTAGTGCTCTCGCCTCCCGGGCCAAGGAGCTGGGGCAGCAGCTACTTCTCATTGCTCCTTACCAGGGAGAGCGGCCCCTTGTGTACAAAGGGCAAGGAGCAGTGTGGCAGCCGGGACGTCACACTACGATGCAAGGAGCCACCGAGTGCCTGTGCTCCCTGTCCCCCTGGCACCTGCCTGAACGAAGGACACAGCTGGGGGGCGTGGAGGTGAAGGGAACCTTTAAAAGCCAAACCTGACAACACGGCCGTGGAGCTACTGATGCGAGGTCCTACCTATGGTAAAGTGAACACATTCAGACCCGTGCAGCTGCCTAAAACATTTTTGAGCCCCCTTCTACCTGCAGCAGAGACCCGGCTCCTCACAGTGCTGTTCCTGATGTGTTACGAGCCTCGGTCTGTGTCTGCTCTGCACGTAAAACAGAAATCCAGGGAAGGGAGCCCACAGGAGGCAGGAGCCCTGTTTAGGCTGAGTCGTGACGGTGGCAACCAGGGCATGAATGAACCCTGCCTGTTCAGGATGCCAGAGGGATTGAGTGGCCAGCTGGCGGTGAGAGGAAAGGGCAAGGAAGGCCTCTGGTCCCGAGGGGGGGCCCTGCTTGCACATTTCCTTGACGGCAGAACTGGTCATTGGGGTGAGCGACTAGAGTGACTAAAATCACCTCAATCCTCTTCATGGGCCCAAAACAAAATTTAAAATGCTTGCATAATATTTACCAGTAGATTTAGGGCACCAAACAGCCATTAAAAAAGGCACGGCTGTGGGAAAGAAGCACAGGAACGGGTGTTGAACACGGAGGCAGAATTTCGCTCCCAGTCCAGGCGTTCTTCAGTGACAGATCCGCAGAACAGGTCTGAGAATGTCCCAGCATCTTCATGGGGGACGGCAGTATGTGGCATGACAGTGTCTCTGTTATCGTGTGTTTTAAAATTCTGAGCCCAGGGGGAAGAATTTCATCCGAGAACAGTCCCTTTGGTTGTGTGAGATATAAAATAAGGAGGGGCGTTCTCCCTGGCTCTAAGTCTAGTTTGTTGGTTGGTTGGTGGGTTCGTCTGTTTTTTTTTAATCCCCGAAAAGCCAGAACCCAAAAGTTGATATGCCTCAAAAAATAAAAGAATCTTAAAAACCAGAGTAAATATTGCACAAGAAGTAGGGGCTTCCTTCAAGGCAGAGGGTTCCTCTGTCTATTGAACATACAAGTGCAGAGTTTTATGAAGCCCAAGGTACCTGAACACACTTCATAAGTATTCATGTTGCAATAGGTAGGATCTCAAATTAGCAGCTCCCATGCTGTGTGGTCAGGCTGTGCTTTTGAAGGTTCTCTTAATCTCCACGCCTCCAAGCTCGTGTCCTTCCTTCCGCATGTGCCGTGCACCTGTGATGCCCCAGCACTGTGCCGGCCCCGGGAGGGAGGTGGCCGTCGGTGTGACCTGGCCCCTGACCACACAGGCGGTGGCCAGGGCTTGGTGGAGTTGGCAAAGAGAATCACGACATAGAAAAATATTTCACAGCTTCTTCTTCTCAACCCGCTATTCTTTTGAGCTTCATACATCAGATCACTTTCCTATAGAATTACTCCCCTTCACCCCCACGTGAAAACGAAGGTTTCCGGTGTAGACTTCACGGTAAAGACAAACCAACCACAGCACAACGGTCCTCTAGGCCAATGAACGGGATGCTCATGCCCAACACTGGACCAGAGAACATCACCCTGGCAGAATGCACAATATTAAAACACACGTGCACCTCACAAAATGTATGCCCTGTCCACCCATTTCTCCCCGTTCCCCAACTTCGTTCTTTAAACAGAACCATTCTGAGCCATCCAGGGTGATTTACATTAGTGCTTAGAGCACTTTGAGAGGCAGGTTGGAATGAACTAAACTCGAAAGTCAGGTTCAGAGAGTGCTGATCCATTCATTCCCTGATTGCCTATGTGGTGCTGAGTCAGGCCCCTTCCCACTCCCAGGATCCCATTTGTCCAGCGGGTAGTGACAAGCCGCCCCAGCGAGGAGTGGGGATGCCCCACAACACGCAGCCCAATTTCCATGTGCGATCCCACCGCTCGGTGCCCAGTTCAAAGCTGGGTATGTGTAATGCCCTCGTTAGAAACTCCTGTTTCTGCTCTGCTTGCTTTGCTTTTTTTTTTTTTTTTGCAGGGTGACAAATATTTACATAAAATACCTCCTGAGCAAAGATGGGTTTCTGACGTCTAGTTCAGTAAACTGCCTTCAGGTGCCCCATTTCCTCTTTGAGAGGGAGGGTGTGGACACAGAGGCCAGTTTTGGGCCGCAGGGTTGGGGGGGCGCTTATTTCTGTGAGAATAACTTCATGTTGACAAAAGGCAACATGTTCTTGTCACCTCGAGGAAGGAAGAGGTTACCAATAGACCTTCAGCTGAAGATCGACAGACCGCCCCGCGGACATAATTACCAGATGAACATCAGGGTCAGAGTGTGCCTCAGGAGGAGCCGGTGCCGGAACAGGTCCAGGAAACTCCCGGTCGCCCTGCAGGCCCTGCTGGCCGGGTGTGTCAGGGAGAGCGTGCACTTGAGCTTGCGGTTCCTCTTGGCAATGAGGTACAGAGCCGCTTCCGCCTCGCTCAGGCGACCCTGGGAGTATAACCAACGAGGTGATTCAGGAATGAATCTGAAAGAGACGTCATTAAAGGCTGTATATTCATACAGGTGCACGTGCAGAGGAGGAGACGCTCCGCCTACGCTGTGCGCGGGGCCCCTCGCCACTGCCGAAGGCACAGTAGGTCTAACGTCTAACTCGGTGACGGAGGCAGAGAGAGAGGGCTACCCAACAGCCTGCCAACTTTAAATGGGGGTCTGCTTTATGGGCGCAAACCAAGACCGCGCTCCCGAAATAGCAGTGAAACTGGTAAACAGCAGGCATTTACTTTTAAGCAGATTTTAATATCGGACAGGCAAGGTAAGTCTCCAGTACTAAACGATACAAACGTTTCGTAAAGCCCAAGTCAGTTACGGCTCTAAGTCGCAGCCGGGTGTTGTGAGGATAATGTTACGGAGCTAGTAGTTGTTTCAAGTTCTGGCAAAGTTCCACAAAGAAGATAAAAGTCTTTATCATCTCATTAGAAAAATAAACTTGTACAAAGTGTTTTGAAAACAGTGATACGCGATTAAGAAGGTAGAGAGTAGTTTAAGACCACATAAAAATGAAACAGGGTTTATTACAAATTAGTTCCTTGAGTATTTACTACTTAAAAATACTCAAATCAGCTGACACACTGACTTGAATTATAATGTCATGAGGATATTTATTGAATCCCCCAAGACCTTAAAAGATAAAAGTTTCTTTCTGGTTACCGTAACCTCCGGTTACAAAACAATAATTACTTTCTTCTATAGCTGCAAAGTATTGAATGTTTACGTGGCCACTGACATCTTCCAACAGTTTAAAGATGGATGTTACTTATATTTCTCTTTTCTGCCCATTTCCGCAGACACTTTCAGACGACGTTTCATACGTACAACTATCGTAGCAACATGGAAGCCTTATTTACTAAGCACAACATCAAGTACCTTTGGATCTAATTTGACATTATTGGCGTAAAACAAAACTTGTGTAGATAACATTGGCTACGTAAGGCGCCTTTCCGTAAGGATGGTGAACTGTTGGCAACAGACACCACAGGATGCGGAACTTCCTGGACGGCCAGCCATCGATCACCATTTATCGAACACCTTCATTCTGTGTCCAGCAGTGAAATAGGTGCAGAGAGGAAAGGCAATGGAAACAAAAAGGCAAGAATATCCCTAGCCAGGTGGCTCAGTTGTCTGGAGCATCATCCCTTACACCAAAAGGTTGTGGGTTCGATTCCTGGTCGGGGCACATACTAGAGGCAACCAATCCACATTTCTCGCTCACATCAATATTTCTCTCTCTTTTTCCCTTCCTCTCTCTCCAAAATCAATAAACATATCCTTGGGTGAGGATTAAAAAAAAAAGGCAGGACTTTCCCAGGAGTTTGGCTACTGGGGAGACAACATTCATGTATAATGTTTAACTGTCAACAAAAGCAGTAACCAAGGCCTTCTAGCATAAAACATCCTGAAAAATCCCTTTATTTACTTCCTCATTACCATTTGGTTATTGTTACTTAGACACAAGTAAATACTCAAGTAAAACACTGTTCTGTTAGCAGTTAGGTGTGCCAATCACCCACTGGATCAGCTGTGCGCAGGCGGGGTATTACATAAACTACCTGACTGAGTCCGACTTCACGTGAAAAGAATAGAAGACTACCGGGATGGATACAGATAGTACACTTAGAGTAGGAAAATAAGTGAGATACTAGAAAATATATGGTAATAACATTTAAAACTGAGGAGGACTAGGAGGAGGGATAAAGAACCTATAAGGAAATAGCCAAAAACCAAAGTCATTATCTTTGAGTAATTTAAGTCATTTTTCTCTCCCCTTTATCTTCTCTGTGTTTTCAGAATTATTTATAAGCAATAAAAATTACTTTTAAAACTTTATCAATCATTTTTAAAGACAGTAGTGGAGAGGCATTCAGGCTTTGGAAATTTAACTCTGAGTTAATAAAATTATTTTTACTGGGGAAAGGGTTGATCTCAATTATGAAAACTTAGGACCTGATGTTTCTCCACATTGTGAGAAGCCAATAAGCTTCTCCATGACAAGGGCTCACCCAGTTGCCCGGGGACAGATTCGGGAATGGGAGTTGCAACACGTGCAGACCAAAGAGCAAGGCAGTTTTTCAAAAGAAAAAGCGGTTTCGGAACATCTGCCCTCTGCTGTGCTGTGGTCGCCTTCAGAAGCTACAGAGCTAACTTAATAATGCTGCCTCTGCTCAAAAATCTTCTGTGGATTTCTTTCTACTTTATTTTGTATACACACACACATATATTTAGAGAGAGGGGAAGGAAGGGAGAAAGAAAGGGAGAGAAACACTGATGAGAGGAACGTCGATCGGTTGCCTCTCGTACACACCCTCAACTGGGGTCCTGGCCCACAACCCAGGCATGCGCCCTGACTAGGAATCGAACCAGTGACCTTTCCAGTTTACAGGACAACACCCAACCCACTGGGCCACACCAGTCAGGGCTTCTGCAGATTTCTTAACGAGTGGAAAAACTTTGAAAATTAAGGGGGCACTAATTTATAAAATAAAATTATCCAAATTCTAATATTGTGAAAATGAGGAATTTTTAAGCTAAGTAATATGGTTTTAATAAAACCAACAAAGTATGACTTTAAAATAATGTGACTATTTCTTCTGCTGCTCAGAGCTAATTCCACACGTTTTTGTGCCAACGTTTGCCCAGTGGACACGAAGGATCTACAGTGGGGACGGCCCTGGGCTTTGGTGCTGGGGGGATGTAACTTGGTGGAGAGTCTGCAGTCAGAGCCCCTGGTGTGTACAGACAGACGGGTTCCATCAGGGGGCAGAAACAAGAGGACCACTCGAAGGGCATGGGCTAAGAGCTGTAGGATCAGAAAAGAAAGTGAGTGTCTTGTCGCCAGCGGTGTGATCAGGAACAGCTCAGCGTGGGCAGCCTCTGGACAAACCAGGAAGGCTGTTCACTAAGAGGAAATGGGGAGAAGGACGATGCTGCGTCGGAGCAGGCGCCACCTAGTGGTGGAGCAGCTGCCGCAGCCGAGCATAAAGTACGTCGACTGGGGGCAACACACAGCTCACTGTGCCTGGAACAGAGTGTGCAAAATGGGACAAGAGAAAACTAGGAAAGATAAATTGGAGGCCAGCTGCGGGAAGCCTCACATGCCTGGCCTAGGGGAATAAGCATATATTTCAATTTCACAAGCTCCTTTCTCTCTGTTTCCTATTTTTCGTGACGTGAATTCATTTCCCACTAAGTAGTAACCAACTCAGACGACACACAGAAAAAAGAAAGGCAGAATAGCTTGTCAACCGTCAAAGTCCCTTTGCTCTTGAAGGAGACAGGAGGGGCAGATTAGATCGAGAAATGACAGATTTATTAAGTATTTTGAAAGGAAATTCCTTCATCTACCAGTATTTGCATGAATGCTTATTAATTCAAGGTCTACGTGAGGCATCTGTTTATTCTAAAAATTTACAATGCATAAGCTAACAAAATATTGTTTCCCCTTCTGATAAGATGACCTCGCTCCAATTCATACAACTGAATGTATTGACTAAATTGTCACTTTAAACATAGGTTAACTATTTCTACTGTATTCATTTCTGTACTTACTGTTGAACCTGAATAAAGAACTACTAAGTGAGAGATCTACCTCAGTGAAAATTCTACTACGGGGACCCCTCGCTTTCAGGCACAGAAGAAAGCTGGTACCATTGCCTGAAAACTGTATTTGTCCCAAAGGTTTTCATGATTAAAATTTGAGGTCTGAAAGCTCAGAAGAAAACCTTTCACAAGCACGTTAAAACTCCTGGTGAAACAGCCCGAGGTCGGCGGCTCGCCTTTAGCACTCAGAGCTCCCCGACCTGGAAGTCGTCCTTCCCCTGCGCTG
Organism: Trachops cirrhosus; assembly: GCA_028533065.1. Lineage (NCBI taxonomy): Eukaryota > Metazoa > Chordata > Mammalia > Chiroptera > Phyllostomidae > Trachops > Trachops cirrhosus. Next base: position 10,907,077 of record CM052551.1, on the reverse strand, counting down.
AGCCCACGCCCTGGCTAAGGATGTCTCCCGCATCTGAGGGTCTTCCCGCAGCGCACTCAGAGGCCCCGAAAGGAGACTCATCTCTGGGATGCCCAGTTGCCACCAGGCATCACTACAAACAGATCCCTCCACAAAAATCATAACTGTCTCACACCCAGACCTTGATGTGGTCCGGCCCGAAGATCTTTAAGTTTGAGACGTCATGTTCAAAAGAAATTGGTCCCTGATGTCACAGTTTGAAGGATAAGATGCAGTTTGTTGAGAGGTTACTTTGAACAAGGGATACCTGCATCCGAATTACTTAAGTATCTCTCTTCCCTGGAGCACTTTGCGGATTTAGTGCTTCACCAAAGTCAGCTCAGGCAAACTCCCAAAAGGGGAAAACGCCCCTCACTGACCCACATTCTCTTAAGATATTCCTCTGCTTACTGAATTCAGGCTCCGAGAGAAAGCACTACTTACAGAGATAAGAGGAAGACCACCGTTCCCTGCAGGTTAGCCAGCACGGCCAGGGTCCTCCAGGAGCGGATGAAGTACCCCAACAGGGCGTACTGGGCGATGCCAACCGCGAAGAAGAGGCCACCGATCGACCCTGGTTCAGGGAAAAGAGGCCTGTTACTGCAGAGGCACCATCTGCGGACAGTCTCCCACCCACGTCCTGACCCCTTCCCTTCAGAGGTCAGTGGGGAAGAAAAACCCACACAAACACAGAGCGTCCGATGATACTCTAGAAGACGGCAAACGAATGGGAAAGAGGGAAGGTCAGATGAAGGACACCGACCACACGTGGTCAAGGTGAATTTGAAGGCCGTGCCGAAACACTTTCTGCACTGCACGTGGTAGTGACATCTGCCTGATCCCGTGGCAGAGGCTTGGAAACGCTTTTTGTGACATGGCAATAAGGGTCTTAGGTCATGACATTATGGCAATAGTGGGACTTCATTTTGTCACGGATGCTGTCCCTGAAATCCTTATTTCAAATCACAACCTACCTCCCAATTCTCCCTATTGCCCTTCCCCACTTAATTTATCACCATCAGATGGGACACTTTATATTTGTGCTGTTCTCATCTGTCTCTCCCAAGTAGAATATAATAAGCTCCATGAAGCATGACTTTCTGTCAGCACGCTGATAGGAGAAAAATCAATCACGGGCTGGTTAAGAATCCCATGTTTTTAAGAATAAATGCTGAGACAGGTATGAATCCACTGGCTTGCCCAATACACTTGCAAATTCTATACCTGTCACACTTTCCATATGTACTACTATTGCTAATAGTTGCAGAAATAGCTACTATTTATATATTAGCTACTATGTACCGAGCATTAAGCCTTTTACATATGTTATCCTAGAACACAGAGACCATTATTAGCCATCCACAGAGTAAGAACATAGCTCAGAAAGGTTAGGCGCCGCTGTCTGAGGACGTGGCGCTGTGTGTGGCTGGGCCGGGACTCGAACCTTGGTCAGTCTGACGGGAGGGAGCGCATTCGCACACTCCTCTCTCATACGGCCCTTCCAGGGAAAAGGTGGGCTTTTGCGGGCAGCCCATAACAATAGGCTTGGGTGATCCTGTTACACACATTTTCTACAAACGTTCTGTAAAACAAAGGTTTGCTTCTACTCTTGTTCTTAGATTATTGAGCTAAAACTAAAAATAATGGCATGTGTACTCTGTGCCCTAGTGAGGCAAAGGGGGAACCTAAGGGAGAGCTGATGTGACGTCACGTTCATGTTCAGAACTCGGAAGCAGAGCGAGCATGTGGCCCAGGAAGTAGGCGAGGGTGGTTGGAAATTTAGGATAATCAACAGCAGTTCCAGGTTCATTACGGCGCATCAAACAGCACCTGGCTCCCACGGACGAGGCCCTTTGCTGGCGCTCAGCGCGCGTCTGCGCACTCGGCGCCCACTGACTGCGGTGTGGGCCAAAGAAGAGCATGCGCAGGATGAGACCTTTCCAAACACTCGTTCCACCACGTGCTGCTGTGTGACTTTGGGCAAGTCACTAAATATCTCTGAGCCTCAGGTTCCTCATCAGTGAAACAGAAATAATAATACCTACTTTGAGGGGTAGTTGTCTGTTTCAAACAAAATAATGCATGCCGTACAAATGTGCATTTGTCCTCCTGTGACGTGGACATGGCCCCTCGTATCTAGTAACCCCTCCCTGAAGCAGAGCCACTTAAAAGCCTCCTGCAGTGAGTATCTATCACAAAATATTGTCCACCTAGCACTGCTTCCTAATTCCAAGTACACCTCTTGTCCCTTCTGGGGATCTGGTCCCCGCTTACTTCCTCCCTGGGGTTCACGTGGGGGCTGCCAATCAGAGCTCCCCTAGCTGCAGGCATGACCCCAGCTGGGCGGTCAGAGCTTTTGCCCAGGACTGGGAGATCCGAGAGCCGCTACGTGCATCCCTGACTAAGCAGAGGAAGCTTCTCAGAAAGGGTGAGGACAGAGGGGAGAAGCATCTGCCCTCCTGGCTCCAGGCACCACCAAGGCCCGGCTCTTCTGTGGTTTGGTCGTGTCAGACAAATGATTTCCCTGTACCCACAGGTTAACAGTGTCGCCTCTCGGTCACAACCGGTAAGACTTGGTGTCACCTGGATATGAGGGACACGAGGGCACAATTCAAAGGTTCTAGTCCGATGGCTTTGAGAACTGTCGTGACATTACCATACACAGAGGTCCCAGAAGGTGATGGAGATCTTTTAACTGGAAGAAAGCCGTCTGTTTTGTTTTAAGAGGCCAATCGACATTCACAGCGAATGCCCGGCAACAAGCTGCCCGTGAGTGACAACAGGGATAAGGTGTAGAGACGGAGAAGAGGTACGGCTCTGGGTCATTTGGTTTCAACATTTAATTAAAAACGAACATTTCAAATCACCACTTTTGCATTCTGAAGTACCAGAAGTGGTTTTGTAACTGTTTATGGGCCTTTGGATATTCATGCCTAATTTTCAGATTTCTTTTCTGCCTGTTTTAAGTTAATTTCAAGTCTTCCGATCCTGCTCGGTTTGCAGCAGTAAAAACCAAACTTCAGCCGGTTGAGAAAACAGTGTACAGTGATGACTTCATTTTTGTAAGTGGCACCAATGCTCCATCCAGTTTTCAAATGTGAGTCTTGAAGTTTCCTTGATTCCTCTTCCTCGTCCCCTCTCAGCTGATTCTTTCACAAGTCACATTCCCACCCAAATCCGGCTCGAATGCACCCTCCCCCCTCCTCCTCTTCCACACCCCGCCTTGTCAGGTTTCGCTTCCCACTGCCAAGTTCCTCGGGGCCAACCACAGCGGGCTCCTGAATGGCCTGTCAGTTCCTACCCATGCTCCTCTGCAATCCATTCTTCACAAACCCACCGGAGGGACCTTTCTGTGTGTACGACGCTATCGCTCCCCTGTTTAATTCACTCGCTGGCTTGAACTCCGAGGAAGAAACAAATTCTCACTTAGCCTGTCATGGGCCCTAAATCATCTAGGACCTCCAACCCGCTCTCTCCCAGTCTTCCCCTGCCTCTCCACACTACACCGCGGGCATCTTTGCAGGTCCTCAGAGCAGCTCATTCCTGCCTCAGGACCTTGGTTCTTACCATTCCATCCTTCTAGACTGTTCTCTCAGAATTTTACACACCTAGGTCTTCCTCATCATTCATGTCTCAGATCAAACACCTACATCGAGGTTTTCGCCATTTATCCTATTTAATATAATTACTGTCACTGACACAATTACTGTCCAGTCCATTGTCCTGTTTAATTTTCTTCATCATACTTAAAATTTTCTGAAATTACCTCAGGTCTGTTCTGCCTGTCCTGATTAAAACATAAGCTCCATGAGAACAAGAAGCTTCCCTCACCTACCCCATTGTGTCCACCCTTTTATCCCACGTGCCTGACACAGCAGAGTCTGGTCTTTGGGAGGGTCTGTTTAATAATCGAGTCTTGTGGAACAGAGAGGCAAAGGGAAGCTCTAAGGACACACAGCAATGTGTTAACTGTGGTGGCTTCCAGTTGGGGAGGACTACATGTGTTCTTTGTACTTGACTGTATTTCTTGATTTTATTTTACAGTGGACATCAATTCTTTTTGTTGTAAGATACTTATACAAGGGGAAATAAGTACTATATTAATATGAAAATTTTCATAGCTGTAGTATTTTATTTCTTGAGAAGGTGATCGGATGGTTAAAAAGAATACAGAATATGGCCTCAATGTTGAAACTAAAAAAACAAACAAACAGTAAAGAAATGTTCTAATAAGTACTATCTGTTGACTTGAACAGACTGTAAAAGCCATGAAGATCTGTGATACGTGGATTTATAAAATATGATAAGAAGGCTCGGAGAAAGGAGTTTCCAATATTTCCTGTCTGCACTACTTTTCAGTTTAAGGTGAAAGCAGCGAACGCCCTTCTGAGGACGTCGACATTCTCCCAATAATCTGGAGGCAGCCTGCGAGGATGGGGGCCAGTTCACCTCTGGGAGGCAGCCCCCAGGGGAGACTTTCTACCGAGAAATACAAATGAAATGACTCACTCACGGTCAGACAGGACCCGCGTGGGAAAGCAAATCTAGTAGTTGGACAGAGCACTTCACGTCCAAGTGCATTTTTAGGCTCTGGGGTTACACTGGTTCCCTGCAGTTGTCAGGAGCAGCTCACCACCTCCACAGGCGCACGGATTGAAGCAGTACCTGCGAGTGCCCAGTAGGCGGTGCCCACACATTCGTTCAGCAGGACAAAGGCCACCAGCGACATCCCTCCGTTCATCATGCCCACCAGGAAGCGGGTGATTGCAAAGAACTCATACGAGGGGGAAAACCCATTTGCAATAGCAAATAAGATGTCAAGAGCAAAACCTAGAAAGAGAGTAACAGTATTCAATAATCCAGAGACAAAACAGCTTTTGATGGAAGTAATAAATTTCATTCATTAGTTTGTAAAATTAAATCTTGGCAAACTTAAATTTTCTGAGGGTTTGGTTTGTTTTTTAAAAAGATTTCTTTTAAAAATTGTCAATAAAAACTGAGATTTTTCTTTCTTTGTTACAAGGTGATTTCTGTCCATCATGCACAGTTTTCAATTATGCACAAAAATGCTGGAAATTTACAAAATCCTGTCTCATACGCAGCTTGTCAAGAGAACCACGCTGAGTCCTGTAGAGCTCATTTGAAATGAGACACCAACACAAGAAAGGAGGAAATGGATCTAGCAGGCCGTCTCAGTCTTTGCTCTCCCTAGAAACAGGGTGTAAATTAGAATCTGGGGGTGCCGATGGCACCAGCATCTCTGAAACCTCACAGTGTGGCTGTCTGGCTGTCCCCAGCGATGCCAGAATCACCTCTGGCTGCCGTCCAGCCTCTTACCTGTGTCCACATGGCAATTCCCTGAGAACCAGAAGGAAAGGGTCCCCTTACGCTCCCCCTGGGAAATCTGTCCTCCAATTCAGCTCCTGAACACACTGACGGGTTACCTGTGAGGTAGACCTTTTTCCTCCCGAAGCGATCCGAAAGCTGACCGAACGAGATCACTCCCACAAACACGCCGCTGAAGAAAAAAGAGCTGGCTGCGCTCACTTTGTATGATCTGTTGGCAATTAAAAACCACTAGAGGAAGGAAAGACCAAAGGGAGACATTTAGGTCACTGAAAGGCTGGACGGATGGCGTTAGCCCTTAAAAAAAACATGTGTAACAAAACTTGTACACCCTAACTTCTCTGCTGCGTGACCCATGATTAACCAGAACTCAGTAGAGCATCCATGCTGGACAACATCCAAAAAGATCTTATCTCCAGAAACACCGGAAATTGTTATTACTGTAATGAGATCCCAGAGTACTCTGTACACATCATATCACAGCGCCAAACACTGTGCAGGGGCTAATCACTCACGCATCTGTCTGTCCTTCATGCTAAGCCCCTGCACTTCCAGAGCCCTGCATTTGCATCTCTCTGACACCTAACATACCGCAGGACATACAGCAGGCAGTAAATAAACGCCCCTCTTCTCCAACAGATTAATGGGTTTAAAATCCCTTAAACACTTTCCTCAAAAAATTAACCATTCGATGACCATATAATCCAATAATTCCATTTCTTGGGTATACACACAAAAGAACTGAAAGCAGGGGTTCGAGCAGATTATTTGGGCCCTAATGTTCGGAGCAGCATTACTCACCGTGGGCCAAAGGTGGAACCAGCCCAAGTGTCTATGGACAGAAGAACAGATAAGAAAATGTGGTATATTCGTACAACGGAATACTGTACAGCCTTAAAAAGGGAACACAATTCTGACAAGGTACGACATGGATAAACCTTGAGGACACCATGATAAGTAAAATAAGAAGACTGTCAAACAAGCCTGAAAAGAGTCTGGAGGCTTTGCTAGAACTAAGTGATGGAGATTTATTCACATAGCCAGGCAAGAGTCCACAAGTGTTCCAAAGAAGAAAGAAAAGGTAAACGCTCTTATAATAAAGGGTGCGTTCTTGACAATTACGCATCCTGCCTTCTTAGCCTTAGGATCGGTCCAGGACGGGTACCAGCCAGCTGTCAGGCCATCAGAGGCCAGATGCCAGGGGGAGGTTTACGTGAGTCCTCCAAGGGGCGGTCAGATGGTCTGGACACGCGGGTCCTCCAGCAGGTACAGAGAGGATTACCTGGGGGTCCAGAGGTACATCCAGGCACAGACATACGACTGGGAAGTTTACAAATGTTTAAGGTCCCAGGCTAGTTCGAACGAGAAGAAAGTCCTCACGTCTTAACCTTCATCGTGTTATTAGTTTTAGCAGCTTGGTAAAGTGACTGTATATCTTTCCTCTCTTCACTCTTTCCTCATACGGAAGGGACAAATATTGTATGATTCTGCTTCATGAATGTGTGAAAAGCATAAACGGGAAATGCCTTGCAAGTCTTAGCCCTCAAACCTTTGCAGCTAGAGGCAAAATAACCTGTGGACTGGGCCTAACGTGGCTTTGTGTCCCAAAGAGCTGTTGTTGTGAATACAGACTGAAGACTAAAGTCGTTCTTTAGGGTTAGTTAGCATCACTATGTTAGTTCATCTGCACCTATGGAAACGCGTCCTTAGCTTAGTAATACAGAGATCCCCTCTGTATATTCATGTGATTGCTCCCCTTCCCTTTCTCAGGAATGCCCCTTGCCGTCACCTCCTAATCAGAACATTATTTGGGGTTCTGCCGGAATCAGTGCTTTGAGAATAGCTGCTATTTTGGATCTCAAATAAACGCTCGTTGCTTCTCACTTAAGGCCTTTCCTTTTTAGGTTAACAAGTGCGATGTGATTCAGGATAAGAAATGTGTATGTGGTCTTCACTCACTGTTCCTGGGGCACAGCTCCTGAAGTCCTTGCGATTTCCTGTGGAAGAGCCACAGGGGCATCTTTCGTTACATATTTAGATTTGTTGCCAGTTCCTGAAAATGCTTCGTAGCAATAAAAGTGACGAGGGGGGTCTTGTTGTTTATACAAGCCCCTTTCCGTTACACCTGATCACGCTGATGAGGTGACTTCCGGAAAGCCCCTTAGATGGAGGCCGGTTGCCAGGGGAACGAACCCCAGGTTGAGAGAGTTGGAACTTCCAGCCCCACCCTCTAGGCTTCCAGGGAGGGCAGAGGGACTGGAGGTTGGCTCAGCCGCCAATGGCCAATATTTTAATCAATCACGCCTATATAATGAAGCCTCCATAAAAGCCCAAGAGGATGGGGTTCCGAGAGCTTCCGGGGTCATGGACAAGTGGAGGTGCTGGGAGGGTGGGGTGCCCAGAGAGGACATGGGGCTCTGTGCTCCTCCCCACACCCTGCCCTGTGCCCCTCTGCAGCTGTGTCCGAGCCATATCCTTCTCTAATAAACCCGTGAGCTGGTGGGTGGCACGTTTTCCTGAGTTCTATGGGCTGCCCACACAGACTGACCTAACTCAAGGAGGAAACCGTAGGAGCCTCTGACTCAGAGTCAGCCCATCACAGGCGCAGGTGGCAACTAGGACTTGAGACTGGCCTCTGAAGGGGGCGGCGGGAGCAGCCCTGTGGGACCGAACCCTTACCCTGTGGGATTTAACGTCCACTCCAGGTGGACAGGATCCCAACTGAATGGAACGGTCGGATCCCCAGCTGGTGTGGCAGGAGAGCCTGATGTGAAACACGCCCCCACACCCCAACACACACACACACACACGGTTGGTGGTGTCAACCTAAGAAACGTCCGGACCTGTACAGAATTTTTGTGCATCTATTTGGGCCAAACTGATGACAATTGCTGGGAAGTAAAATCTCAATGGATTGAGGAAATGCTCCAGAAAATGGCAGTTTTACCACTCGTTTTATACATCAGAACAAAGGGGAAGACGTAAGGGGGCTACATGAAATTCACTGGTGGTAGGTTAGGGAGGTAGGAGAAAGCAAAGCGGGGAAGGGGGAATCTCTGGGATTGGGTAAAAAATAGGAGGAACAGACACACACATTTACATCGGTGGGCACGGGATAGTTAACAAGTAACAATTAACATGGTAACAGTAACAACAAGGGTTCCTAGTCTGGTGCTCTGGGGCAGTGGTTGTGCCCGGAGGGGTCCGGAGAAAGGAAATTACCCTGACATTCCAAAGGAGGGTTATTGTAGAAGCAAAAAGACCAATAGACAGACTGGTTAAGGTCAAGATTGGCCCTTGTCAAAGAAGATACTGGCCTAGGACAGATGACTCGCCATGACTCACTTTCAGTTAGGAACTTTTCATTTCAGACCATCCTGTGCAGTTACTTCCGGTCTCTGAGTCTGGCAGGCCACCAGGCAGGCCTCCCCCGAGTTTGTCAGGTGTGGTGCGCGACCCCTTTCCGTCCCCACCGGCCGGAAGTGTCAGAAGCGGAGGGTTTCCCTGTCCCTGGAGCAGTCAAACCCACCCACGGAGACAGGAAGCAGAGCGGCGGTTCCCAGGGGCCGGGAGCACGGAGAGCTGCGGTGTAACAGGCACCGGGTTCAGTGCGGGATGGTGAGGATGCGTGGAGACGGACGGCGGTGACGGCCGCACAACGTGCCCGTGCTGAATGCCACCGCACGGTGTGGGCCCCTCGGCACAATTTCCCGCCAGCGCGCAGACCACAGAGCCCTCGTTGTTGCTCTTTCCCCGAACACCATCTCCGCGTGCTGTGACTGCTCGTTGTCAGCTATCCTGTACCCACCGATGTAAAGGTAGGTGTCTCTCCATTTCACTTTTTATCCAATCCCGGAGGTTTCCCCACTTCGCTTTCTCCCACCTCCCTGATCTGCCACCACTGAATTTCACGTAGCCCTCCGCAAGCATCCTCCTCTGATTCAAATGTATAAAGTCAGCTGCAAAACTGCCATTCTCCAGGGCGTTTCCTCAGTCCACCGAGATGTTGCTTCCTGGCAATGGTTATCCGTCTGGCTCAGACAAACGAGCGATAATTCTCTGCAGGTTTGGATGTTTCTTACGTAGGCAACCGCACGCTGCAAAGTGATGAACTTGGTACGTTTTATGTTGTGGATATGTTACCACAATAAAACATCCCTCGAGTACTATTACCTTCTACTTTAGGGAAACGGACAAGCTTAAAGAGAAAGCAACCCTCTGATCAAAATGCCATGATCTAAAGCCCTGGCTAGGGGTGGGGGAAAGTGATCCCTGCTATAAGGGTGAAGGCCCACCTGTGTCGCAGACTTGCCTCAGAGAACTAAGAGGACGCTCGGTCTTCCCCCTCGAAGCCCGTTTCCCAGAATCGGCAAAGACGGGGTCATGAAAAGCCCCTTCGGAACACGTGCAAGGAGGTACCCTCTTTTCTCCCCTTTCAGGCCGCTGCTTTTCCATGGTGCTTTGACCACCAGGCTTCATGGCCCAAAATGACTGAACTTCTCTCCTTCTCTTGCATATCCTGTGAGACTGAATCGATGAAGATCCTGGCAAGACAGCTTCTGTACATCTGCGAGCAGCGACAGAGCAGCGACAGCAACAAGATCCGGGCACTGGGAAATAAGCAGGGACAGCGCCCCTCCCGGGTGCTGCTTTACTGCTGACTTCCCCTGTCCTTCGCATGCATTAACACGCTTAATTAACTGGTTTTCCTAGCCCTTTGTGGGTTAGAAGTGGTGAACTGCGGTGTCACTGCCCTTAGAAATGGTAATCAGGAAGTTTCTGCTTTTGGTGGCAGTCATAATTTCAGCGAGAGAGTGATGGAAGTGATAGGACAAAAAAAAATGAACTACATCCCAGACATTTTGTCTCATTTAGGGATTCAATAAATATTTGATTAGTTTCTACGAGGGGTTAATAACTCTTCTAAACACTCAGAATACAGATGTGAATGAGCTAGACATGGTTCCCGCTCGCATGGAGAGCAAGTGCCAGTGGAGTAAGAGAGACATTAAACACATCAACACACAGGGAGAGAATGGGAGGAAACCTCTTTAAATAGGTATTCAGGGTAGGCTTCTCTGGGGAGGTGACATCTGTGGCCTGAATGACAGGAAAGCGGCCAACCCTGAAAAGCTGTTCAGGGAACACTGGAATGAGTGCCACCGCCCTAGGGTGAAGAAGACCTGTCCGTAGGGCTCCGGTGGGGGTGGTGAGAAAGAAAGGAGGCCGGAGTGGGGCAGGTGTCAGACCATGTGGGGCCCTGAGTCACGGTCAGGAGCTGGGATTTCATTCCAGCGCAAAGAGAAGGTGCTGAATTATTGGGTTTATGTTTCTAAGGCCCACTCTGGCCGCTCTTAGGGAATGCACCACAACAGGAAAAGTGGGGGCGGGCAGGCCGCTGCAGCAGCTCAGGAGACAATGACAGTTTGGTCCAGGACAGGCGCAAAGGTGATGGAGAGAATTACACGGCCTTGGGACGGATTCTGAAGGCAGAACTTGCTGATGATGAGATGAGGAGTGGAAGGGAGAGTCAAGGATCTCATCTATGGTTTTAACTTCAGCCACTCAGCGGATGGAGGTGACGGAAATTGAGATGGAGAAGGCAGCAAAGGGTGAGAGTTCCAAGTGGAGATGTCAGGCAAGATATCGTTTGGACATGAGTCTTGAGCTCAAGGGAGAGGGCATGAGGGTTTGTGAACCTCTGGATGGGGAAGCAGGCTCAGGACAGGGCCCAGGACACTTCCACAGTCAGAGGTGAGTAAAAAGAAGAAACCGTCACAGAAAACTCGCAAGTAGGAGGCAGAGAGAGCACGGGAAAACGGGGAGTGTGGTGTGACAAACCAACTTGATTCCGGAGGAAGGGGAGGTCAGGTATGTCAAACATGGCGTAGAGGTCAAGATGAGGACAGAGAAGAGCAGTTACACTGGGAAACAAACGGACACTTAAAATACATTCGGTCGAGTGCGAAGGGAAGCCAGATGCGGCATGGCAGAGGAGTTGGAGGAGGCCAAGGCACTGCCGGCAGCAGCTGTGTACACAATGGTCTCCATAAGTTTTGCTGTAGAGAAGAGCCAGAAACGGGGCAGAATTTGACAGATGTGTGGGGTCAACGATGATCGGTGTGTTTTCTACCAAGTGCGCGTGTTGATGAGAGGAACCCAGGGGAGACGACATCCGTGCAGGAAGAAAAGCCGGGAGGCATGGGCTTGGCTGTGCAAAGTGACGAGGTTTGCCTTCCATAGAAGCAGGGAGGTGAGGCTCTCCGAGGAGAAAGGCAGAACGTGAGTCCCGAGGCCGGCAGTGGAGGAACTCCAGGCCCCATGGCTTCGTTTCTCTTTCACTAGAAATATCGAGTGAGGTCGACAGCTGACGGGATGGAGGTGGAGGGGGGTCAGAAGTCTAAGGAGGAAGATGTCCTGGTACAGGAACCCCTCAGTGGGACATGGCCCATTCAAGGGAAATGCTGCGGGACAGCCAGGCCAGCTGAACACGCCCCTGAGCTCTGCAGTGATCAGGATGAGGAGGAGGAGGGCAGTTAAGCTCGCACAGGGTCGGGGGCTTCCCGGAGTACTGCAGAGGCAGAGAGGCACCGGGGAGTTGCAAAGAAGTGGTGATTGCAATCCTGGAATATGCGTTGGGAAAAGGAAGACATAGGCGGGGAAGCAGTGCAATGTCAGCATCAGAAAAATCCCCTCTATTCTTCTCTGTGCTTTCCGTTCTTGCCCCAATAGAAATCTGGTTGTCCCCGGAGGAAATTGCTCATGGAACCAGATCCCCGCAATGGGAGGCTGCTTGTCCTTGGACCTGAGAACCTGAGAACCTGAGATGGGAGTGGGTAACCACCCTTCAAAATCAGCAGCTCCTCTGAAGTTCACGTGATGAGTCTGTAGAATCCACCAACCTCCTGTGGCAGAGAATCTAGCTTGTTTTGAAATATCCACTCTTTCATAGGAATAGACTGCTCAGCCGGGCATGTGGCTACCCAGAATGAAAAGTAATGTCCCGATCGCCCTTACAACTGGCTATGGCCATGCTGTCAGGTTCTGCACAGCGAGCATAAGCAGAGGCATGGTATGGCAGCCGGCAGGAATTTCTCTCAAGGACAGCCGAGTTGCCCCTTGCCCCTTTTTTATTCCTACTATCCTAGTGCTCACAACATCCATTTGAAAAGCTGGAGCTCTATCTGAGGCCATGATGAAGACGGACACGTATTGGGGCAGTGAAGTCAAAAGCTGGAAGGAATCTTAGTTCCTGAGGACACAGGGGTAGGGCCCTGGCTTTGGTGTATTTTTTAAGTTCTTCAGATGATTCTCATGGACAATCAGGTTAGGAACCCCTGTCCCGGACTCTGTCATCCTCAGCAACTGCATCACCTCTAACCTCTGGGTCTTGAATATCCCACCCTCAGACCACTGACCCCGAGTCTTCCGACACAGTTCCTGTAGTACCCCCGCCGCTCCAAACACTCTTCAACCTCCTCCAGACCTCCAACCACCAAACTCTATATTAAAAAGTAGGGCCTGAGTCATCAGAAAAGATTAGATCATGTTAAGAAGCCCTGACTTACGGATCTGTAAAGGAAAGGGCAAACTACATTTTAAAGTTGCACATAAAAGAGATTGAAAAAGTTCTGGAATTTGGAGAAATTCTGTTTTATGAAAAACTAATTTATTTTGGCTGTATGGATAGTTCTGCGGTAGAATTTTCAGCTCACGGGGCTATGACTAGGGTGACATTTTTCCAGATTGAAAAATGAATCAAATAATATCAGGCTGGCCTAGAAAAGAGAGGAGTGTATTTATCATGGAGATAGCCCTCTCTTACAATGGCCGGGAAACCAGGCCTCCAGCGCTGGTTTTTAATGCCTTGGAGCTCAGACACTCTCTTTTATGTTTTTCACGTTCTCAGGGTTTGTTGGGCGTCCTTGTGCCTTTGAAACCTGGCCCGCACCTTCAGCCTTGATTATCCCGCACCACAGTTTCCGCTAGCCCGTTAACATGGCCGAGATGTCTGCGCCCACACTGATCGGTTTTGTGCTTAATCAATAAACAGCGGTTCACGTGGCTGCGCCGTAACCAAGCATCCCGCTGACCACACTGGCGCGACTTCTCAAATCCGACAGAAAGCCCGTGACGCCAGCCTTCCAACGGCTGGACAGCTATCGGCTGGGCTGGCACTTTCAGAAACAAGTGGCCCAAGGGATGTTTGACCAGCGAATTCCAACTTCTGATTCTTAGGCTGTCAGTTCCAGTGTCAAAGCGATTTCCCATCATTCTTCTTCAGGGCAGTGCTGGCTGGGCTAACGCGCTCCCCTGATCCTCCTGGCGTGCATTCAGGACGCACAGAAAAGCTGGAAGGCCCTGCCAGGTTTGAAGAGAGCACGCCGGAGGGTGTGAGGCTGGGACCCAGGAGATGCCCGCAGGGCTGGGCGATCTGTGGCTGACTCCAGCCAGGCTAGGGAAACGTGCCCACAGCGGCTTTCTATACCCACCTGCCACCATGTCAGACTCCGATGTAAATGCTTGGCTTTGTTTCAATCGTACAATGTTTCAAATGTAGTTTACACACTTACCACATACCTGTTATGTGGACTTAAGAGTTTTATTGTGTCAAAGCACAGACAAGATACGCTAGGAGAGTGACCCCTCTGGTATTTGAGAAAATGGACTGGTCCAACCTGATTTAACGTTTTCGAAAGATGTCGCCCACCAGACTAGATTTGTTGTTAGCTTTTTTCTTTGCCCTTTTGATGAATATTTAGTACCAAGGTAAAACCCAAGCCAGCATATCACAGGACATCAGAAATTAAACTATGATAAACCTAAAAAAAGATGAGCGGGATATTCTTGAAAAATGTGTTTTTCACGAGGCTTTAAATTTTAAAAATCATAAATTTATAAATCACTCAAACCCTTAATTGGTTAGAGATCATTAAAGTGATGATTCTCCTATAATTTTTTAAAGAAGACAAGCCAAATTCTAGAGCTACAGAATGAATTTTTTATAGTAATTCATCTCAAATTGAGAAATCACTTGCAAATTAAAAAGGAGGAAATCTTTTCTTCTCTCGCGCATTAACAGAAAAGGAAGAATGTAAGACAAAATAGTTCCAGTCTCTCAGGATGGCCTCGCTAAATCTACTTGTGTTTTATAACCCACACCTGTGTTTCTGTTCAAATGCTTACTGCAATTGAAAGGCAGAGTTCATCAGTCCGCTTGTTGTGCTGTATTTTCAAAAAGGATTTGCGGGGCCCTAGCATTAAAAGCACAGGGACAGTTGTCCACTCATCTACAGAAATCAGGCACAACTGAGACAGCCACCCACAGCAGGTCCCTCCAGAAGAAAAGATGAAAGGGACACAAATATGGCAAATGCCACAGTGAGCCCAGGGCTGGCGCTGGGCAGCGCCTCCCACCTCCCGGAGACAGAACGGCAGGCAGGCAGGCAGCGGTGCAGGGAGCTGAGGCAGTGACGGGGAGGGCTTTTTATTTAATAGGTGAATTCTCTTCGCTGAGCGGCTGAGAATAAAGGGCTCATCCACAGAGGGATGAAGTGTTGGTGGATGCTAAGAAAAGTGGCTGGAGCCGCCATACAGAGAGTGGAACAGAGAGACAAGCGTGGGTGTGGGAAGACCTGTCAAAGGTCAGGCCAGGACCCAGGCCGGCCTGGACAGGGTGGGGGCCTCGGAGAAAGGAATGACTCAAGCTGGTTCTAGAGACCTGGGCTGGGCCTTGCATGAGGTATTATCTGAAGCCTCTAGCATGGATTAGTTCAACCACAGATTGAGTGAAACTTGAAGACAAGTTTTATTTATTTATTTTTATTTTTTTGAGAGAGAGAAAAGGAGGGACAAAGAGAGGGAGAGAA
Source organism: Trachops cirrhosus (assembly GCA_028533065.1). Taxonomy (NCBI): domain Eukaryota; kingdom Metazoa; phylum Chordata; class Mammalia; order Chiroptera; family Phyllostomidae; genus Trachops; species Trachops cirrhosus. The sequence goes on along the minus strand of CM052551.1, from coordinate 10,891,844 downwards.
ACATCGAGGTGAAAGAGAAACATCAATTGGCTGCCTTCTGTGCGTGCCCCGAACGAGGACGGAGCCCGAAACCCAGGCATGCGCCCCAACTGGGAATCAAACTGGTGACCCCCCGGTTCGTGGGACAGCACTCGACCCAGTGAGCCACGCCAGCCAGAGCCAAGGACAGGTTTCAAAGGAAGGAACAAAATGTCTTGAAATCATGAAAACTTAGGCTTTATGAAAACGTCGCAAATCAAATCAATCATTCTTTGATGTGGCAGAAATATGACAACCTGCAAAATTAAATCATTGCTTTAAAATGGGCTACATGCTTATATAATCCTAAAACAAATTACTATCTGGGAAATGAAAAATGTATATCAAAGATGTGTCAAATAGGAAGGCTACCCTACCCTTACAGCCAGATAATTAATAACCAACCAACTTTTACACAATACTCTCCCCTAACCCCAACAAACACCTTTTAGAATAGGTGTGCTGTGGTTATCGTTATTCCCAATTTATGGATGATATAGCGTCTGCAGCCCGGACACTAGAATAAGGGGGCCTGGACCTGACGCCAAGACAGCCGTCTCTGAACCTCCTTCCCTCAGTGCTAAATGCTTGAATGAGTCAAGTCTTAGAGTTCCCGAGCTAACAGGGAATAAAACATTATATTTGAGAGAGCTAAATAAACCAAAAGCACAGAAATTACAATATGATGGGCATGATTTTCTATTATTTAACCCTTAATGCGTGTTCCATTTAGGAAACTATGAAAACATCGACTGAACACTAGGAGGAAACGAGGAACAAGTGGGTCCAGCAGCTTAGGGCGACAGGACCAGGGGCTGGTGGAAAGGGAGGAGGAAAAGGAAGGTTCTCTGTCAAACAGGAGGCCCGGGGGCTTGGGAAACAGCAGGAGAAGACTGGGGGTGAGGAAAACAGAGCAATGAATTTTAAACTCAATTTCCAAAGTGTTTTTTTAGATTTGTCTGATTCTGTAGTGCATGTTTAAAATAGCACTTAATAAAACTTCTATTTTTTAACTGAGCCTTTGTCATCTACTTACTGTCTATGTGACATCCTGGGCACCCATGTGACACCACTAAACCCCGCCCCCAGGCTGCTTGCAGCCCTTCCTGCTCTGGACTGCACGGTGCTGCCTCACCCATCCTGC
>CM052551.1:10499738-10890582 GCA_028533065.1 Trachops cirrhosus | reverse complement strand
TCGCATGGCGACATTTCATGGTACCAGAGTTGAGAAATGTGCTCTCTGCACAGACCCCTCTCCTGGTAGGGGCGGTTGGCGGCTGATGAAGACCCTCCCTGCACCCTAAGCTGCCTCGAGGATGGCTGGGTGGGTGCCCTCCACAAGGAAGCTGTGCCCCTCCTGTCCTTGCTCTGGCCTGCAGAGGGCGAATGACTGCTCTGCCCACATGTGAATGATGCAGGATCTTCACAGCCCCCAGGGGAGGGCACGGTGCCCCAAGGAAAAGCCCACTTTTACCAAGAAGCCTGGTGCTGGTTACTCTTGTACAGGCCCCACCTTTGTCCTCCACCCCCACCCCCGTCCTCCCCCATGAGCCCCATTCATCCACGACACACCGTAAGCATAAGCGGCTCCTCTCCTCTCACCTGAAGTCCTACCTGACTCCCGGGAGAAGGGCTGACCACGCCCTCCTTCCTGCCAGAGTCCTCTCCATTTGCTTCTAATATGGTGTGTGGTCAACTGTTTGTTTACTGTTCTCTCCCCCACAATTCGGTGAGCTCCTTAAGTGTAGGTATGTATCCCAAGTGCTTACCTGACAGTATCTGCCAGCACTAATTAAATGCCTGCTGAGTTCTTTGGGGAATAAGAGTAAATGCTACATACAGTCTTACAGGCATCTTCACAGACAGTAAATATCTCAGTGTCCCAACGTCAAGCATCAAGTGGTGAGTTTAGGGACAGACGGAGAACTCGCTAACAAGTCACCTCTTCCTTGGAGTCACTGAGTGGCATTCTCATCACAAGAACTGGAAGGGAGATTTGCGATTGGAGGGGTTTACCCTCTTCCTGTAGCCAATCGGCCATATGGAATACTTTGGTTTTATCTTAAGCCTCTACCTTCATGGAAAAGAAAACTAAAGAGAAAGAAAAATGGGCAGTTTTTTTTTTGAAACCAGGCTGGAAAAACTGTAAATGCAAAATGTGCACCCCTGAAACAGAAACTCCCCAAAACCCGGGAAATGGAAGCAGTGTGTTCGTAGCTCCAGAGTGTCCCCACTGAGAGCAGCAGGGGGCTCAGGCCGGCACCCCCTGCCCCCCCCACCCCGTGCCCCTCACCTGGCTGCTGTGGCCTTCTAAGCAGGCAGACGTTCACAAGCCCAGTGGGGGTCAGTAGCCCCAACTCTACCCTCCCTGCGAGGGTGACAGACCCGGTGGCTGTCCTGGGCACAGCCTGCTTGGTCCTAAAGAACAAGGAAGGCTAAGGTGGCTTCTCTGGCTGTCCAGGGGGCCAACCAAGAGCCTGGGCACATGCTTGTTGATGGAGCATCTTGTCACCCGAAGTCCCCAGGTGGTGAAACCCGAGCTCTTTTACCAGCGCCCAGCCCTTCCCGCCCGGAGGAGCCCTTCCCGCCCGAGGAGCCCTTCGCGGACTCCCAGCGCGTCAGCATCTCACGGCTGCTGGGCCAGGCAAACAGCACCTTCCCCAGCCTTGCAGCCCCGTCCTGAGGGCTCCGCACCACCCACCGGGGAGGGGATAACTGTTCTCTGAAATATCCTGAACGTTTCTGATGACAATTCCAACCCCACTTCACTCTCCCACTGTCCAGTGTCCCCCCACCCCCAAATATTTACAGTTTTGGACAGGAGAACTCTGCTTGCAGGAGAAAACCAGGTGATCAGAGGCCCTTCGGGATTAGGAAGCACTTGGACGGGGTGGTTCAGGAACAATTTCATGGTGATTAACTAACTTGCTTCATTTCAGTGTAGTTGTCACTCTGAATTACCGCTTAATGGATGAAGTGTGCAGTCTATAACAGTCAGTAGTACAGGCGTAAGGAAGCGAGGCATTTAAAAAAAATTAGCCCCTAAAGCAATTATTGCAGTGAATTTTTCAAATAGTTTTAATATTCTGTCTTTTGACCCCAGGGTATGGCTTGGGGAAAATATATTAATCTCCAGATAATAATCAGTCAATCTCAGTTGTTCTATCTATAATGATATTAAAGATTCCAACCTTACTTTTTTTTGGTTGCAAACGTTAATTAAGCATAATAATTGTGTGTCTCTGTGATATTCGGTCCTTTCTGAATGAGTCAGAGCTCAGAGAATAATCTGAATATAGCAGACAGCAATTTGCTACATAAATTCACCCCAATGGCTATTAACTCATTTTAAAATAGCCAAGACTCCTAGATTAGAGGGGTTTTTTTGCATTAATTCAAAGTTAATAGCCACATAACCTTTTATTCACCCTTCCCAAAACCCTCCATGAATAATTTCTGCAGGGCCTGATCTGAATGTGATAAGGGGCAGGTGAGAGTGTTAAAACGTGTATTTGGGACACCATCTCTTTAAACCACGGAGTTCTACAGACTCTATCTTGGTATTTCCTTTCAAAAGTCTTATATGAAACAAGACTTTATACTTATTTTTTAACTCTCATGTTATACCAAATGATTTCAGTAAGAACCACTGGTTATCGCTACACCACAGGTATATATTAGGGATATTCACCAACCTAATGACCAGCTTGGGTACCAGTTGCAATATTAGCACTTTGCAGATTTTGAGGAGCAACTGGAAGACTAGAGAGGGACTCCGCATTGAATGAACACAGAAATTAAGGGGAGAGCGAGCTTGGTTCGGGGCCGCACTGCACTGTCCTGAAGGTGACTGCGGTGGACAGAACGGCCGATGTCACCACCCGCCCGGCACTGCTGGCCCTGGCTGCCCCGATCATCACTTGCGTTACTCTTCCCTCCGCTGCCGTTTCTCCACTGACTCCTGTCATTATGGCAGTGGCAGCAGGAAACTTGGAAGCCACCCATGCCACCCGCTCCAAACTACTTCAGGACTTGGAACGCCACCCAAATAGGGCTGCAGAGTCCAAGGCACAAGCAGAGTGTGTGAACGCACCTGTCACTCCCACACTCTGAGCAGGGGATGGCAGCACACGGGGGGGACACCCCATTTGTACATTGAAATAAAATAAAATGAATTTGGGGAGAACATGACACTCTGCACTAAGAACATAAAGCAGATGAGCCCCTTCTTGCATCTGAATATAAGAAGGTCTGTCCAGAAAGCATCCAGCTATATACTATGAAAAATAGAGACATTTATTGAAGAAGATACAACATATAAGAAACACTGTACATAGGACAAGGACGCCTCAGTCCCCTTCAGAGTAGGCACCTTGGGACCTCACACAGTTCTCCCAGTCACCATCAGCTGCCCCGTTGTATTTTCCTGAATCTCATCGACAGTCTGAAATCTCTTTCCTTTCAAAGGTGATTTTAGTTTTGGGAAAAGCCAGAAGTTGCAGGGCACCATAACTGAGCTGTAGGGAGGCTGAGTCACCTGGGTGATTTGATGTTTTCCCAAAAAACTCTGCACCAGACATGATACATGAGCAGGCACATTGTCGTGATGAAGCCACCAATCACCAGTTGCCCATAGCTGTGGCCTTCTGCATCATCCGAATAGTTTCCACAGAGGAATGTTCAAGTTCAATGCAAAATGTGATGCGGATTCATTGCTCTACTCGCTCATTTTTTAACGCAATGGCTACACAGTGCACATGCTCACTCAGTGGCGTCTTCCACTCCCACTGACTAGTACAGTGAAGTCATCATTGTTCACACAGTCCACTCTCCTTTGCTGCCAGGTTACCTCGATGCCACGCAAACCATTCTCATTATATTAACAATGGCTGCACTTTTTCTGGACAGACCTCGTATTCAAGGGGGAGATATAGGGGTGACCTTTTAATACTGGGCTGCAGGCCGCTGAGGAGGGCGTGAGCTGTTGTTCATTTTATTTAATTCTCCTTTGTTATTGTTTTGCTATGTTAGGAAATCTGTAAGTTTTGGGGGGCTTGACAAATTTTTTTCCAAGTTGTACTTTTGCTTTTTTTTAAATTAAAGTATAGTTGACATAAAATATGACGTTAGTTCCAGGTGTACAACATAGTGATTCCACACTGAGAGACCTCACAGTGTGGTCATCAGGGAAGTCTGGTTACCGCCTCTCGCCGCACAGTCATCGCAGTATTACTGACCGCACTCCCTACACTGCGCATTCCATCCGGGGACTCATTTGCTTTATAACTGGAGGCTTGTGCCTCTTATTTCCCTTCACCTTTGACCCGTTCCCCACCCCCTCCGCTCTGGCAACCATCAGTGTGTTCTCTGTGTCTGTGAGTCCGCTTCTATTTTGTTTGTTCATTTATTTTGTTTTTTAGATTCCAAATGTAAGTGAAATCATACAGAATTTGTCTTTCTCTGTCTGACCTATTTTACTTAGCATGATGCACAGATCACGCAGTAAGTGATCATGTAGATCATGATCACAGATCATTACTTACTTTTACAACTAAGTAATGTTCTTCTGTGTGTGTGTGTCTGTGTGTGTGTGTGTGTGTATCACATCTTCCCTATCTATTCATCTACTGATAAACTCTGCTTACATGTCCTGGACATTATAAATTATGCTACAATGAGCATAGGGGTTCATATCCTGTATTCTCTAGTGTTTCTATTTTCTTCAGAGAAACACTCAGAAGTGGAACTGCTGGGTAGTGTGATAGACCTATTTCTAATTTTCTGAGGAACCTCCACACTGTTTTCCATCGTGGCTGCACCAGTTACAAGCTTAACTGGATCATTACTCCCTCTCTAGTATCTGCGTGATTTTTGGTGGGGGGGATTGCTAGCCAGAATCCTCCTGAGTCGGATACAAATATCCAGGAGCTGCGTCACCTCAGGGAAGGCGAGCTCGAGAGAGTCACAGGCGGGCTGGCTCCCTGCCTCCTTTCCTGCTCCGTCACATGCCACGGCGGAAAGGCAATCCAAGGCTCTGGCCCCCATCTGCGAACAGCATGGCCCTGAGTGAAGTCAGCTGGCCACTCTAGACCATGCATTCTTAGACTTTTAACCTGCCAGCCACAATACAAACGTTGTGACTCCCTGCTCTTCTTCCTTAGGATCCTCCCTACAAGGCTCAATGGGCAGCACACAGGAGTGCACTTGAGGTACTCACAATTCTCTGCCTCCTCACGTGCATTTATGGACTAAGGTTTGTGAAACTCACCTTCTCACCAGCAGGCTCCTTGCAAAGTATTAGAATGGTCTTGTCACAACTGAGGATCCCGTGGGGACTGTGGACTTCTGTCCCACTCTGTGGCAGCGATGCCACCTACACTCCTCCATCAGCAGGGTGGACAGGCCACAGCTACCCTTGCAGAGCACCATGAACCCACTCGGGTTGGAAGCAGCCAGGTCAGCATCTGGGATGCTCCACAGATAATACATCCTAACCCAACCATGACCCAGTGTCCCCACGACAGCGCACAGACTCCACCCAGCTGGCAGCTGGCAGCCCCGCCCCACCCCCACCCACAGGTCTGGACACACCTCGGAGCACCTGCTGGAGACTGCGGGTCACTGTCTGCACGGGGAGTATCTGTGCCCTGAGACTGGCCTCCGAGCTGGATAACTGCCTGACCTTCCGATGGGATGAGAATGTGAGTGTGCCTCTGTACCACGGGAGGAAAGTCCCACATGCTTACAGATCCGTGTGTATAATCAAGACGGACAACAGCACAGACATCCACATGTGTGCACGTTGGCGGGCCTGCATGGTGGGAATGAGGAAGGGGACATGTACATGAGAGAGGGTGGGGAAGAAAGAGCAAGAGACAAAGAGAAGGACACGCGGAGATGAAGAGAGACAGATATGTCAGAGAAAGAGAAAGACGGAAAGGCAACACAGACAGTCCAGTGAGATAGACACAGAGAAAGGCAGAGAGAAAAAACAGTAGGTAAATGCAGAGAGACAGACAGAGGAGAGAGGTGGGAATAGAGAACAGACACAGAAAGACAAAATGACGGAGGCAGAGAGAGAAGCCAGACGGACAGAGGGAAGGAAGGAAGAAGAGGAGGGACAGAGGGAGGGAGGACGGGGACACAGAGTTACAGTCTGACAAAGAGAGATGGCAAGAGACAGAGACTCACCTCTCTACCCCAGTGGTGATAAGAGGAACATGCAGCTACCCTCACAGGCAGGGAAGGTGAGGGCCACCTTAGCCCTTTATCCTTTTCTTCTCAGAGTGGCCTTAAAGCTCGTCAGCACTTGCTAGGGAAGCTATTCAACTCCTTCTCTCCTCTCTCTACCAGCTCTTTTGCCTGGCAGCCTAGCTCTCCGGGCTCCCTCCCTCCGTGCTCAGCCTCCAGTCGAGCACCATGCAGGTAAGGCTCCTGGGCGCCAGTCAGGAGATGCGCCGGCGCCCAGCGCGCCCGGGCCCGCTGTGCTGGGGTGCAGGGTCTGACAGCCATCTCCCTCCTCGTATCAAGGCCTTCTCCAGCATCAGGCGAGTAGTAGCTGCTCAATAAGCATTTGCTAATAATGCTGTCCCTCTGATGATACCTAAAAGGGCTCCTAAGCATATATTTCATTAGTATTAATTTAACTCGATTCCACCGAAATGTGTGGAGTGCCTGTCGTGCTGAAACATAGCGTTGCTATGTTATTTAATTTAAGGTGTTAAGCATGTACTGTGGGGCATTCTGCGTAAATATTCCTCAGGCCGAGCTCTCGCTGCGGCCCCACGGCAGGCCCATCAAGGCTGCCCGGCCCGCAGTGCTCCGCCGGCCTCCGCTGCGGAAAGCCCGTTCTCCGGAGGGATCGCCTACCACGGCAGCGATAGTCCTTGTCCCTGTGGACAATGGGTGCTGTGCTTGGCCTTCATTAAAACAGCGGCCTGCTGACTTTTAAACAGGGGCCATCCCTGGTGAAAGCAAAGGCATTTGCGATACATGGATTAGCTCAATGTATCTTAGAGACACTCACGGCCCTTCCGTGAATTTGTGAGACAACCCAGTGTGGCCTGCCCTCTGTACCTACAGAGGGGCTTTCCTAGGCTCAAACCTCTCCTTGGTCCTGAGCCCACACGAACTCTGGAAGGTTCTGTCTGCTCGAAGCCGGCAGGGAAGGGGTCAGTACGCCGACTCTGCAAAGCCGGACTTTGACTCCATGGCCTGTCTTGCGCACAGATTGGGACACCTGTAAAACCACGGAGCTGGGACCTCTCAAGCCCGCAAGACGGTTTATTTTGTGCCTTGATAGAAAAGAATTCAGTTAGCAAGTGTTTCCAGGTGTGGCAGAATTTGGTCTGAAATTCACTTTTGTTGTAATGTGGTGAGCAGACCCCTCTCACCCATTTCAAAATCCTATGGGGGCAATAAACAGAACCAGGGCTCTTTGGAGGAATGGCTTTCTACAGTTGGGGTGGGAAAGTGCGAGATGAACCTGGAATATCTGGTTGTGCCAAAAACGTTTGAAGTGTCAAATAAAGTGATGAGCAGGTCGAAAGGACACAGGGGACTTTCACCTCCAGGAAGATGGAGTCAACCTACTTTTCCCTATTTATCCCACGATGTATCACCAAAACCCTGGACATTGTGCATAAAACAAACAAAGGCAATTCTGAATGGGGGTGAGAAGACCCAGTGGGGGCCCCGGGGCCTGAAAATGGCATGGCGGTGAGAGCCCCAGGTTTCTCTTTGCCTTCCACGTCCCAGGCCGGGCGCCGGAAGAGCCAGTGACTCAGAAATGCTAGGGGAGCAACAAAAGAAGCCCCAACACAGCCTGCTCGCTCTCTCCGAAGGCACGGGGAGCACTGTTTATATGTATTGTAACGCTGTGCAATGTGGTTCTAAAAGTTAAGTAGGAAAATATTTACAATAGCTGTATTATAAACAGGAGGGCAAAGGAATGTACAGTGAGGTAGAGTTTCTTTATGTCACTTGAGCTAGTGATTTGACAATATCAGTAGACTGTGATAAGTTTCATATATACATATATACACACACACACATATACGTGTACATATAGTGTAATGCCAAGAGCAAGCACTAAAAAGACTATACAAAGAGATATACTCAAAAACACTACAGTTAAGTCAAAGTGGAATTCTGAAAAATGTCCCAGTAGCCTACAGAAAGTCAGGGTAAACAAAAGAGAAAAAGAAAAAGAGAGAACAAACAAAAAATAAAATGGGAGAGGTGTGCCCTAACATATAATTACTTTAAGTGTAGGTCATCGAGACACACAAAGACAAAGATCGGTGATGGCGATGTAGAGTTACAGACCTGACTCAGTTATATGCTGTCCTACAAGAAACAAACTTCACATATAATGATAAACAATATATATCATGCAAACACTAATCAAAGAAAGCCAGAGTGGCTATATCAATATCGGATAAAGCACATTTTTGAACAGATAAAATTACCAGGGACACAGAACCAGGGAGCAAACACTTTTAGCTTTTCTGGCTCTACGTTCTGTCACAACTTCTCACCCCCCCATTACAGCATGAAAATTACTGTCAATGATGCCTAAGCAAATGTGCGTGGCTGTATTCAATAAAAGTTTAGCTATGGAGAATAAAATTTGAGCTTCACAAAATTATCATGTGTTGCAAAAAAAATTACAAGGCACAGAGAAGGATTATAAAATGATAGGACAGCCAATCCACCAAATGACATAGCAACCATAAATATGTATGTACCAAACAGGAGAACTGTGAAGTATGTGAAGCAAGAACTAAGAAGAGTAAAAAGAGAAGTCAATAAATCCAAGATTATAATCAGAGACACAAACGCTCCTCTTTCAACAATCTATAGAACAACTGGGGAGAAGACTGGCAAGGATAGAGAACTCAATAACAGCATCAACCAAAAGGATCTAAACAATATTTATAAAACACTTCACTCACCAGCAACAAAACATACATTTGGTTCAAGTGCCAATGGGACATACATCAAGAAAGAGCACATTCTGGGCCAGAAGAAGTGAAATCATACAGAATATATCCTCTGAGAACAAAATAAAAAATAAAAAATCTCAAAATAAAAAAGAGAAAGCTAATGGGAAAATCTACAAATGCTGGGAAACTAAATAGCATACTTCTAAACAATCCATGGGTCAAAGAGGACATCTCCAAGAGAAAAAAAATGCATGAAGCTAAATAGAAATTAAAATACAGCATGTCAAAATTTGTGGCGCACAGTTAAAGCCACCCCAAGAGGGAAATGTATACCATAAATGCTTACATTTGAAAAGAGGAAGATTCTCATTAATAATCTAAGCTACCACCTCTTGAACCTAAAAAAAAAAAAAAAAGCAAAAATAAACTCAAAGCAAGGAGAAGGAAGGAAATAATAAAGAGCAGAGCAGAAATCAGTAAGATTGAAAATAGAACAACAGAGAAAAATCAATGAAACAGATGCTGGCTCTTTAAAAACATCAATAAAACTGGCAAGCCTCTCTCAGAGCAGACAAGTAATGAAATAAGAGAGAAGACGCAAATGACCAATATCAGGTCATCAAAGAGGAGATATCATTTCAAACTCTGAAGATGTCAAAAGGATAGTAAGATCATACTGTGAACCACTCTATACATATACATTTGACCACTGAGATGAAATGGACCAATTCCTTGAAAATTCACAATGCAAAATAGATCATTTAAATAGCCCTATAGCCCTGGCTGGTGTGGCTCAGTGGATTGAGTGCAGGCCTGCAAACCAAAGGGTTGCCAGTTCGATTCCCAGTCAGGGCACATGCCTGGGTTGCAGGCCAGGTGTCCAGTAGGGGGCACATGAGAGGCAACCACACGTTAATGTTTCTCTCCCTCTCTTTCTCCCTCCCTTCCTGTCTCTCTAAAATAAAGTCTATTTAAAAATAAATAAATAGCCCTATAACTATTAAGAAAATTGAATTCATAATTTTAAAACTCCTCAAAAAGAAATCTACAGGCCAAGATGATTTCAATGGAGTATTCTAACAAATGTTTAGAGAACTAACACCAATTCTACATAATCTCTTCTAGGAAATAGAAACACTTCTAAATTCATTTTATGAAGGTAGGGTTACTCTCATACAAAAACCAGATAAAAATAATACCCCCCAAAACGACAGACCAACATCCTTCATGAATACAGAAGCCAAAATCCTTAGCAAAATATTAGCAAATAGAATTCGGCAATATATAAAGATAATTATATGCCATCCAGAGATGTAAGGCTGGTTCAATATTTAAAAATCAATTAGTATAATCCACCTTGTTAGAAGGTAAAGAAGAAAAAAATCACAGCAGGATCATGGCAATTGATGTAGAAAATGGCAAATCGATGTATATTATAAAATTCAATACCATGACATAAACTCAAAAAAAATGGAATGGAGGAGAAACTTCCAGGACGGCAGTGAGCAAATGGAGAGCTTGCGGGGAGAAAGCAAAGAACATAGACTAGTTTAACGGCCGGTACAGGAGCTTTCCAGCTGAGCGTGAGCCTGGCCCCACACCCAGGGTCTCCCTTTGCCAAACCGTCTCCCCGCAGTTTATTCACCTCGGACTGGCCCAGAAGGTTTGGTCCTCTTCGGGACCTTCTTGGCCAGCAAAGCCCCGCTGGAAAGCAAGGCCTTCCGCCCACGGGAAGTGGTATGTTTGTACCTGAGGTTGTACAGTCATGTGGTGTGCACCCCAGACTGGACTTAAACACGGACCCTGGATGCTCCAGGTGGGTCTCTTTACTTCGTTGATTTTTGTGTCTGTAATAAACCAACATGGACGTTTTCATTCACTTTTTAAAAGGACACTATCATCAAGGGCACTCTTTCAGAGTTTCTTCATTTAGTGAATTTGGTAAGACTTATGCTCCTCCCATTTTTCGTAGGAAGGAAAAAGAATATGTTTGAAATTTGCTAGGAAGGTATTTGAAGATGTGGCTGAAATTTAAATCAACAGACGGAAAGGTGGCTCCACTGGGACCAGGAGACGTGTTCACTCAGTGACCCCGATGGCCTGTTTTCCTCCCCCGTTCCCCACTCCGGCTTACCTCGGAGGCGATGGAGGTGAAGCTGCTGCTGAAGTGCACGTGCTTGTGGATCTCGCTGCCGTTGGCCCTCAGGAGCCAGGCTCCGAGGGCCCGGTCTTCACCGGCCCTCTGGCCGCCGTGGCTCTGATTGGCCAGGAGCCCTGCCAGGTCCCAGTGGTATGACGGCGTGGCCCCGACCAGCGCGATGAGGATGGCCTCCGTGGCCACGTAGAGCTGGAGGAGCAAACACACAAGACCATCTGTGCTGGGAACACAGTCCGTAAGCTCAGGAACCTTGCAAGACCGGTTTCTTGCTTTTGTGTTTTCGTGAGCTATAGAAACTAGACATATCAGAAACAAAGGCGAAAAACGTGAAAGGAAGCTTTGTGATCTACTACTAATGAAGCCATCGGTGATCCCCCGTGGAAAGCGCCTGATATTTTTTCCAACTGCATAGATGGTTCGACACTGGGTGGGTGGAAGGGAAGATATTACTGGCTCGGATTTAGAAGACTAACATTCCAACGGTTTTCTCCTCAACACTAATCCCCCAGTTCAGATAAGCATGAACCAGCATCCAGGAGTACCTTGGCCTTGAATTCACTATTTAAACAAGAAGACTCTTTGGCATAGTTAAATGTCTCAGAAAGCAGTACACCACACACACACACACACACACATATGAAGCATGTATATGAGAAGGTGGGCACCCAGGTGAGAGTGCTTTATTAAAGCAGGCAAGCATAATATGCACTTGACTAGGTGATATTTTAAAATACAGTACACAACTTACAATACAATGCAAAGAAATTCAAAATTCCAGGAAGAGATATTCACTTTATAACCTTTGGCTATACTTTACCATTGTTTAATCTACACATAGCTGTCTCCCCAAAGAAAAAAAAATCTCGCTCACTCATTAAGAAATACGTATTGAGCACATATGCCATTTGTCCCTGACTATTCCGGGCTCTTCAGCTGCTCACAACAGGGTCTGCAAGCTCTCAGGCCCAACGCAGCCTTTTTATGCTGTGAATTTCTGTTTATGTCTGCTCTTGTTGCTGGATGATTATTTCAAGCTGAACATGTATTAAGAAAATGGATGAGCTTTCTCCCAAGTGAGAAATTGTTATTTTAAGAAATTATCCCTATTAACTTAGAACTTGATGTCTTAAAATACCTTTAAACAGAACAAGGGTCTAAAACAAACACAGCTCGTGATTGCTCGGCAGCACACAGTAACACCCCCACTGGAGGGCGTGTCGCCCGAGGCACACCAAGGCGGACGGACCTGCCCACAGCGTCTGTCCATTCCTCAGTGCACGTGCCCCCAACCCCCGTGCCTTCCACACCATTGTGCAGGGGCACACTCAGCTGTGAAGCGGATGAGCTAAAGCACCACGGCACAGTGATTCATCACAAGCAGATGATGGAATTACTGCCAGGGTAAGAGTGAAGAAGTCGTGACATTGTGAGCATCATAACAGAAAGCTAGTGCAAAACCCAAGCTGTGACTTGCCCGCTCTCCGTGGGCTGCGGGACGGAAGGCAGCCCCGATCTACTTTGAGCGGAATGGCTGCGGGCCTCTCGAGATGTACGAAGCTGCCACAGGTCAGCCTGCGTGGGTGATTTATTGGAAAGTGCAAAGTAAACATGTTTCCGGATTTATATTGCTTCCTTGGCCCTATTTGCATACTATTAAGGAAGTTTTAGAATAGGAGGTGATCAGCTTATAAAAATAGAAACCTTAATAATCACAACAACAGAGAGAAGATACATTTAGCAGCAGCTATAATTATGAAGGCACTCGAGTTGGTTTTAGTCACTGCCCCTCCTGATTATAACCCACTGACATTTCATTGATAGGTACAGAAGTGAAAACAAAAAATGGGGCAAGGAAACTCGGGAAATGACGCAAAACTCGGTTCTGGTAGATGCACGGCCTTCAATCCAGTAAGGCAAGCTAGTTACATTGTCTCTCCAGATTTGCTCTTTTCTGCTTTTGTCCCCAAGGTCTCTTCCCTGGAAAGCACTTCCTCCTGCTGCACACGTCTGAGCCTTTCCCATCTCCCAACATGCAACTCGATGCCACCTCCTGCCATCCTGCCTTCCTCTCAGGCTTCTCCAGAAGCCCCCTTCTGCTTCTGCTCACCCCACCAAAGCTCCATCTAGACCTTTCTCAGAGCCCTGTCATTTTCTTTACTGCATTATATATACACATACTTGCTGACTTATTCTTCCTATTGGAATGTACTCTCCCTGAGGGCAGGATCTCCGTCTGATTCACCTTTTGGGCTTCCAAAGCAAATAACTCAGGGCCTAGATACATGGCATCACACACTCGCCAAATGAATGAACGAGGAAATGGCCAGGATGGAACACTGCTAATAGCAGCAAGCACCTCTCTCCTGCCAACTACTGGCCAGGCGCTGCTCCGAGTGCTTGCTGGAAACATACTAACACATCGTATTCTTATCTGGATGGCTCTAGGACAAGCAATGTTCTAGGCTTCAAGGAGGAAAGGCTCCAAAGGGTCCTCAAATCTGAGTCATGTTTCTTTGCGGAGGCCGCCATTCTCGGCAGAAACCACAGTGCGGAGGAGGCAGTTGGAAAACAAAGAGGTGGTGGAGACCTAGACTGATTCATGCTGCAGGGAGCAGGGAAACCTGGTGAGTCCGTATTATCTGCATTCCTCGGTCATATTCCCAGCAATCTATAGGCTGAGTAAGGACTTTCCACCTTTCTCATCTTCTCTACCCTCCAGCACCCCTCACAAGGTTTCCCCTGCCCCCCATACACATGTGCACCGCTGCCCTCCCTCCAAATGAACACACAAGGCCATGGCTTCATGTAGCCAGAAGGATCAGAAACACGCAGCTTGTCTCTGCAGTGCGGGCTCCACAGAACGGCCCCAGCTGTGTCTCGTCTGACACGCGTGGCCAGGCTGGGTTTTGCTAAAGATCAGGGACACCGAGGAGGCAGGCAGCTCTGATACCACGTGATATGGAAGAGGCGCCGTGACGATGAGGTGAAAGGTGATGCTTAAACTTTGCGCAGAGATGCCTGTTAGGTCCTCTACCCTAGAGCCACACACGGGTCACGTGGTCCTATGAAGCCAAAGGTTTAGCCCTTATCTGGTCACGGGGATGCTCCGCCTACACACAGGACACCGGGCTGGTTCTCCTCTTCCCCCACTGTCCCAGGGCTCACACGCTGCTTCTTTCCCGCAGAGTACAAGTCTCCTCTCACGCCCGTGTTCCGCAGCTGCCAGGCGCACACGCGCCCGCATAGTCCTGTCTAATGAACGGCACCCATCAGCAGACGGGCCTTCCAGGCACGATGAGAAACCGCCATCCATTCTCCTTCGGAGGGGGGCTAACAACACCTCCAATAAATCATTATCTTCTCTAGTGCCCCCTCCAGGGAAGGAGAGCGAGAGCCACAGATGGCTGGGGCTTTGCTCCCTCTCAATATAATTATAATTAGAAAAGTGACTAAAATGCACTCGGGGATTGAAATTTTAAAAGTTTCAGAAAGTGAAGGTTTTAAAAGCCATTTTATGTTTAACAGCATTATAAGCTTTTGTAATACTCAGGAAACCAAAACCGTCTCCATAATTCTCCCATCACAATATCTTGCCCATGAAGTCATGGACAGTAGGATGTCTGTTCGCAGCAGGAAAAATGAGCTACAGAGCCATCAGTGACTCATTCAAGGTCACCAGTAGCACTAATAGCAAAACCAGGATGAGACTGGGAGCCACCTCTCTTTGGGGCCAGAGCCTTTTTCAGAGAAAAAAAAAAGCAGGAAAAATCAAAGGTGATTTCATTCTTGTCCTTATTGTTCGCCTTCCGGGCACCTGGTGCTCAGGAACCTAACTGACTGAGCCAAATGCAGGACACAGGCACGACCAGCTGCCCGGGGCCCTGCACAGAGGGAGCATCCATAAACATTTTTAAGGTGATTTACTGATACGACGTATTTTCTTGAACTTAAAAATTTTTAGTTGTTGTGTCCTGAATAACTGGTGTCTCTAAGTCTAGTTTCTTCCCGACTCTAATCTGATCCCTCCACCAGATCAGTCTCCCTGAGCCACTCTTCATGAAGCTCTTCCGGTCAAAACGCATGAGTGGATACATGACAAACGGCCCAGCCCCCCGGATCGCCACCGTGGCCCGCTGCTGCCTGCTCCGCGTTCGAGCTCTGAGCTGGCCGACTCAGTTCCCCGGATGCCACACCTCACTGTGCGGTGTGAAAAGAACGTGCCATCTGTACACCTGGACCTCGGCTCTGGCAACCTTCCAGCAAATCAACACCTCGATAAACTTCACGTGTTCGTATCGTAAGAATGGACACCAGTAGTACATCTTTACCTAATGCATTCATATCTAACTAACCTACGCTGAGGGTCAAATGGGATGTTTCTTCAGCCAGCAGCAAACTGCACAGCCCCCCAGCCCCTCCCAAACTCTGGCGTACGGTTTGATTCCCTGGGGGCGGGGGAGGGACCCGGGAGTCTGCCTTTCTATGGAGTTCCGCTGAGGTCAAGGCTGCTGGTCTACACACATCGTGTGTAGCAAGCAAGGGTGTAGGTTGTTTCCTCTTCTACACTTTTTCTGATTGTATGTTTTTCCACCTAGAATGACCCATTTCTCCCTAAACCCACGCTTCAAAGTTCAGCTCAAGGTCAACTCTCCTTCTGGAGTCAATGGACCACTCTAGACCTCGCTAACGTCTCCTTTCTTAAGTCACGAGCGTGCAATGCCTGCATTATTTACTGTGGGAATATTATTTTGCATCATTATTTAATGGTGTAGATATAGTTAAATTCTGATTTCCTAATGATTTGTCCTCTCCTGAAGGAAAGAAACCCCAACTGACACTTCTAAATCCTTTCAAGAAACCCAAGAGCCTGTGATACATGTCAACTAATTCCTTGCAGAACAGTGTAAGGGGGTTGAAAAAGGATAATAGATTAAAAACCAGTAATTCTAGAACTTGATCTTGGTTCCAACCACTAATTAAGACTTTGGACACACCATTTAAGCTGCATCTGTTCCTTTCTCTCTCCCAAATTAAATGGAAATATCACCACTGGTCCACTTTCTTCCTGTTATTTCGGTTTAATTTTTTAAAAATTTTGCTGAGTGCCGACACTTCACAACACATTGTACAATATTATGAGTCTCAGGTGATATCAAGGATGGATAAGAAACAGTTGTTTCTTTCTGGGCACATGCGTTCAAGTCAAGGCAACAAATACAGCCAGAGCTACAGACACAGACAGGTTCTAGCAAACGCCACGTTAGCCGCAGTCCGAATGCAGCTACTGAGAGCACAAAGGAGGGAGACAGGGTTCAACCCGGGGAACAAGGAAATGGCCCCAAGTGTGACCCCGGGGCTAGCTAGTGAGAGGCTGCAGGGGGGCTAATCAGAACAAAAACCAGGGGCAAGAAATTTTAGGCCAAAGAAATAGCCCAATCAGAGTCAGGAAAGTAAAGAACACATTTTTAGTGTTCTTTGAAGAAATGCCACAGGGCCAGCTGATTCCGCTTTTCCCGAACTTCAGTCATCCGAGTACGCCCCGTAAGAGGTTTAAATGCCCGTGTTTGGTTCTCTATTATTTAGTTGGTAGTCTGCTTTTAAATTCATTCAAATCTTTCAAGTTAAGTAAGTCCGTAGAGAAATGAAATGTTTCATCACTACGGACAGGACCAGGCAGATGGAACTACAAAAATACGTACCATGTTACAATGCCAGGTGTCGGCTGGTATGCTTTTATGTAAGGTGGGCAGTGAGAGATATTTTCAGGCAAGATTTGGGGGGCGTGAAAGCAAAGGAGCAGCCACTTTGTTTTTTATGCTCAGCAGGTTGGGGCAGCTGCTTCGTGCGTCCCATGCATTGTCACATTCACATTGTCACTTCTTCACTGGCTCACCTGGTTGGTGTAACCCAGCAGCTTGACCTGCAGCCCTATTCCTCTTCCCTGGCCCCTCCTTCAGCTTCTCTGACTCCTGGGCCAGGTGTGTGTTTAATTCTATGATGCAAGGCTTTTGCTTCGTCGAGGCTGGAGGCAGTGAGAGGGACACAGACTCCAGTATATCCCGATGGGCTCCAGATGCCTCTTCCCTGCTGGACTGCCAGCCCTGCAGGCTTCAAGCCCGGCGTCGGACACAAAGACAGCAGCCCTACAGGGACTGCTGAACCGGCTTCCACAATTGCATACGGTCAGGTCCTCATAATAAATTATTTGTTGATTACATACATAACCGTATACCTATACATGTACGTATACAACACATATACACACGTGTACATGTACATGTATCTCCTTTCTAGGAGTTCTGCTTCCTGCTTCTCTGGGTGAATTCTGACCGACAGAACCTTAAACAAATATGGCAAAATATTAGCACTTATTAAATCTAGAAGTAGGTACATGTGTATTTGGTACAGTTCTGCATTTCATTTAAAATATTTCACAGTTTAAAGAAGTTTTAAAAAGTGAATAATAAATACAACTAAAACAGAATGTTATTAAATTCTAACCAGGGAATGTTTTCTGCCAAAGGCTAAACATTCCTTAATTCTTCAATTCTAGTTCATTCCCTTGGTTAAAAGAGAAATATTTACAAGTGTTTTGAGAAGGGCCAGCACCAAATGAGACTTTCTCCTTTGATAAATAGAAGGGTTAAAGAAGGATTGAAGAGGGAATAACCTCTCACTTTGCAAGTTAGCGCCAGCTAATGCTATTTCCACGTACCACCTAGGTCCGCCATGCTGGCCATGCTTTGGGGTGTCAGTGAATGCAGAGAGACAGACCACGAGAGATAACTGATGGAGAAGCTCAGAACCAAGATAAGGTGAGAGGATATCCCTGGAAAGAAGGCAGGGATACGTCTTCCTCTTGGACACCATGGAGAAACATATTGACAGGCGAGGATAAAAATGAACTTTGAAGTAAAAGGATGTGTAGGAAGTTTGCACCTAGTAACCACTCTTTCATTCACAAAGTTGGAACAAAGAACATCTGGGGACAATGAGAGAAGTGGGGTCAGGAGAAATTTGGTCTCGAGAAGAGCGGTAAACGTTTGCCTGGGAGAAGCGAAGGCCAGAGCCAAAGAATGACCCCACAGCATGGGCTGCGCGGGCTGTGGAACCGTGGGAGAGAGGACAGAGCCAGCCTGGTTTTGCAACAAAAGAGAAGTGAGTGAGCAAATGACAGCATAGCCGGGCCCCGGAACACTGTGCTGCAGCCATTAAAAAAGATATATTTGTTCACTTATGAGCACCAGCAGGCATTCCCAATATTGCGTGACAAGCAAAATCAGGTTAAAACACACATTCTTTCAAAAAGTGATAAATGTGCATATTTGTATAATCAAAAGTCTGGAAGGTCAAAAGGTGAGCATGTTTTAGCTCAGGGTGACAGCGTTCTGGTAATTTTTGTTCTTTTTTTCTGTACTTTCTCTCTTTTCTACAGTTACATACTGTTTGTTGAGTAGCATCCGATCCCCGTGAATGTGGATGTTAGCTTCTGTTGGAGGGCTGGCTCAGGAAGTCAGAGAGGATTCCTGAGCTGTGTGTGTCTTTGACTTGATGGCTCCTCCTTGGAAGGCAGCGTCTGACTGTGGTGATGAGCCACCTGGGACGTTCACTCAGCCACCTTGCAGCCGACTGTCACGACATTTGAGTCTAGCATTTTTCCTGTCGTCTTCACATTGCTTCTCTTCATATTTTTAACGACTTTTTCTTGCGTTGTCTTGGAAGGTAACACCTTCTCTGTCAAGGCACGTGTCAAGCAGCTGTGGGTGGCCCTGGCCAGACATGCATCTGGAGCTCTGGGTGCTGTTGAGTTGCTGGGCTAGTTGCTTTAGAAGGCACGTCTGGATTCTTGAGATGCTCCAGGCTCAAAGGAGCTTCTGAAATCTCCTGAGGCCTCTGCATCTCCATAACGCCCTGGATGGAAATCCTAGGGTCTGATAGGTTTGCAGCTTCATTCGCTTTACACCAGGGGGCAGTGTCTGTCTACAGACAACAGCAGCTTCCTGGGGGCAAGTGTGGCCAGCTGCCTTTGACCTATGGTGCCCCATTCTCCTAAGCTAATGGAAGGCATGTTGGGAAAACGATCTCCAGATAATGGTCCAAGCTCTGGGCCACTGTCTGAGGGCAGGCAGAACTAAATCAGAGGGTAGGGGCAGCGTAAAACTTGCTCAAACTCGCGCAGGACCCCGGTAGATGGTCGCATGTTCTAGGGCCATGACAGCCATGAAACTCTTACTAAAGCCTCTGTCACAGCTGAACCCCTGGTGGTGGTGAGGATCCCCGGGGGCAGGAGAGCTGGCCTCAGTGATGAGACACAGCAAAGGTCCTCACTGATTTCACAGTATGAACTTCACCACTGGCTTGTGGTTGCAAGGCGAGCTCCATCAGCTCTCCACCTTGGACCCACCTCATTAAAAGGCAGTCTTCCTATGAATTTCCTGGGGAGAGCGGGACATGGTGACGAATGCCAGCAGGTAAGAGAGTTTAGCTGTGACAGCATTCTTACAAAGTTCAGTAAAGTGCCCTGAATGAAACGCGCTCTCCCTCACGCTCCCAAGTGTGAAATGAATGACCACAGTGCACAGCCACAGTTGGTTAAAGGAATATCAGTAAAAGAGTGAACTGCTATTCTCAATCAGTGAGCTGTAGCATTCTCTCCTAGGTATACAGATCTTTTCTTTGCCATTTTTTAATTTTGAAAAGATAACACAAAAGCAAAATTAACAAAACATGATTCACCACCACGATTAGCAAGTGACACTTTCTCATGTTGCTTCAGGTTTTTAAAATACAATATTACAGACACAGAGGAAAGCTCCTTTGCACGCCTCCCCTCCCAGCGCCACTCCCTCCCTTCCCAAGAGCAACCAGTTCCATAGACTGGGTGTGGATCCTTCCACGCCACGTGTTCACAGTGCCCCGTTGTTCACACACATTCACAGACCAAGTATAGTCTTGTCTCACGTGTCCTAAAAATTTAGAATAAGAGTTTGCGTCGCATTGTACATATTAGGCTGGTTATTTTTTTTCATCTAACTTTGTGTTTTAGAGATTCATCCATGTAGCTGTGTACAGATCTGGTTCATTGGTTTTAATTGTTATATCCTATCAAATTTAATACTACATTTTAATTATCCAGTCCCTTTTTGAGAATCATTTAGGTAGTCTCCAATTTTTGTTACTACAAAGAGTGCTGCAGTAAACATCCTATCATATCTCCTTACGCACACGGTCAAGAGATATTGTGGGAGGTATGCCTCGGAGTCCAATGCGGGGTTTTAATTTCACTCGACAGGAGAAATCGTTCTCTGGATGGTGCGGTTTCTACTTCTCATTTTCATCACACATGTGCTGGGAGACTGTTTAATGTTTGCTAATCTAATAAGTGTGAAATGATATTTCATAGTCATATTAATATGCCTGCCCCATATGAGCACTGAAGGTAAACATCTTTACATGTGTGACTATTATATTAATAGTTTCCTCTTCCACAAAATACTTGTTCAGGCATTCCACTTTCTAAAACACTGTGAAAAGATGTTCATTCTGTGGATGATTTGAATGCACTGGGAGTTTTAGGGTCTGAAACATCAGGTTGGGGTTATTAAGAGTTGGCATAAGACTAATAGATTCTGGAACGCCAGAGTACCGCAGCTCAAGCTGAGGCTCACAGCAGCATCACAATTTTGCTGGTGAAACAAATGCTTGTTACAGGTTACACGTTTCTGTTGGTTAATGGATGTTTTAAATCCCGTGCAAATTAGCCTACAACCTATGATTGCCGATCCTGAGAAAAATCAAGGAGCTGGAGTCTCTGGCTTAGAGCAAAGAAGTAGGGTCTGTTTTCATTTATGTCTAAAGAGATCAAGAAGCAAAGAAGTGGACCCCAGCCTCCCTCCTCCAGACAGGCTGGCAAACAGGCACGCACACACTCAAACTCAGAACGGTAGTGACGGCATCGATTCTGGGTCAGCATCAGAAAACAGGAACAGCAATAAAGTCAACAGAATTCTTCATATTTAAATACCACAAATAGCTCTAGCCCAAGGGAAGGCCTGTATATTTGGAGGGTAAGAATTTTTCTAAATGTAAAATTGTAAATCATACTGCTTATTCTTAAGACAACCATTTTTATTTATTTTTTTAAGGTTTTATTTGTTTCGTTTTAGAGAGAGGGGAAGGGAGGGAGAAAGAGAGGGAGAGAAACATCAATGTGCGGTTGCCTCTCCCATGCCCCCCACTGGGAACCTGGCCAGCAAACCAGGCATGTGCCCTGACTGGGAATCAAACCGGAGACCCTCTGGTTCGCAGGCCAGTGCTCAATACACTGAGCCACACCAGCCAGGGCAAGACAACCATTTTTATAGAAAGCCATTTTTCCCCCTTAGATTTTGCTTATACACTTTAAAACCACATATCGCTGTCACAGGGCATTTGCATCTTATGCCCAAGAGAAATCTGTAAAATCTGCACGTATTCTTCAGGTGTCTGAAAGCCAAACACTACAGAGATGCCAGCGATCACGTTTGCACGGATGTGAAGCACAGTCTTCCACCAAAGGTAACTGGATATCGAAGTCACTTTTGAGGAGCTATATGACAGTATCAATAATCCAAGAAAACAGTTAACCTAAAGATCTTTAGAGCTGGCTTTGTAATGTGGTTTTGTCCTTTTATTTGAACTTGAATGTGTTTGAAGTAAATGGAGTTGAAAACCATTTAAAAAGTAATAATAGTCCCAGGAGGAAGAACACATCAAAGGACCTGTCAAGTTTCCATCTCTGTCCCCCGGGTTTGTGTTTCTCAGCTGAGGTTGGTCATTAACCAAATCTCAGCTGCAGAAAAGGCTCCTGCTGAGGCCCGGGCCCCTCCCTCGGGCAGGCCTGTCTCTGACAGTCCCATCTACAACGTGCAGGGCTAGCAGTTGGTCCGTACCTTCCTGGGCAACGGTAGACAAGTGCTTTGGTTTTAAAAGCAGACAACCAAAGGACTTCCATTTAAGCCAACTCTGAAAAGGACTTCTGACTTTTTCCTCTGTTGGAGGAAGCAACCCCCAAAGAATGCTGATAGCGTCACGCTACAACCATGCATGGGACTCCCCAGGCCTGTCGCTCTGCAGGCCAGCTGCCCAGCTGCCACAGCCCGAGCCTCTCCAACGACAGACTTGGTAGAGAGGTCTTTTGGGAACTCCATTTTCATACTGAGGATAACTTGGGGTGATTCTAGGACCACCTGGCTCACGTATCTCAAAGGGGCGGCTGAGTCTCCATAAACATGTGACAGCTGTGAACCATCTTTGCCTAGCCTGGGGCCTCTCCTGTGTTGACAAAGGCAGGGAGACAAGCACCTCCCCAGGCCACACGTACAAGACAAACAGTGAGTCACTCCATTCCCGGCATTCTAAGACCTGGTTTTTCTACGGCAAACACTAACCACACATCAGGCAGAGTTCAGGGAACAGTCATGGTCATGGGCCGAGGCCTCTTTGGTACCAGCCTCTAACTGCCTGAGTCAACCACAAAGAACAGCGAGGGAAACTTAATGGGACCTGAGCCCCAAACGGTGGCCTTTTCAGTGCCACACTCTACTCAGTACAGACTTACTGCAGGTTGCTGGATTCCTGGCTAGGCAGATAAAAAGATAACGACAGGAAAGGTAGAGTACAGGGGTGAGGGAGTGGGGAGGTGGGATTTCTCAGCCACGGAGTTACGTTCCTGGAATTCTTGGTTAGACCAGGAAAAGAATTTTCCCAAAGAAAAAGTATTACAAATGAAATCAGGCTTAAAAGATGACAAGATTATAATCCTATTCTGTTTTAAACACTCTTTTGCCATTTAGCACAAATACTTTTTTCCCTCAGAGGGAAAGAACATTTAAAGCTAAGACAAAGAAACCAGAATACCGCATATTTGTGAGCTGAGAACTCGCTTTGCTAGAGAACCAAGTGCTCTCATCTTTCAGTCCATCATTTGAGCAGTGTGGCTGGTGATAAAAATCAACTGAACTTTCGATCATTTTAATGGAAAAGAAACAGTAAGTCAACCCTTACCCCCATCTTCCTGTTGGGGAAGGCAAACCTCATGCAAGGTTTAAGCAACTGATGAACTGGTTGTAGGTATGACGGGTTATACCTACAACCATCCTGTACCTCCCTCGGAATATCTGTCACTACAAACTGGCTGCCTGCCTCACCCACCCCACGAGAATACAAGCTTCACAGGAAAGGGGTTTCTCATTTGTCCACGATTGTAGCCCCTGCTAAACACATAGTAGGCACTTAGTAAACATCTGTTGAATGAAGGAATGTGTAAAATGGCTAACTCACAGTAAATACTAATAAAGGATTTGTGCATAAAATGTCTTTAAGAATATTGGAAGAAGTAATTGATGTCAAATAGAACCTTTAAGCCGGCAAAGGAGGAGTAACTTTTGCCTGGAAAATCGTTATTTGCAGTGACCTTGAGCTCCGGGAACCCACATTCTTAGGTTGGGGTGTGCAAATAGTCTCTGAGAATTCTGTGCCACGAAGATGTGGTTCCATTTCATAGCCACACATTGTAGATGGCACTGTTCGACTTACAGAAGGCTCAACGGAAGCTCCAGGCAGAATGATCCAGCAGAACCGAAACCGGAGAGAAATAAACCTGTGCATTGACAACCTCTGGAATAGGGAGCCCCCCACCCCCACCCCACCAATCCAGTTAAGGGCGGTGAGCGGATAGCCAGAGCTGAAGGAGGCTGCTCCAGGCGGGACCCTTCGGCAGCAGGTCGCCAGGGCTCTCTCCGAGGTCTCCATTCCAAGGTGTCAGTGCCACAGGTTAGAGCAACAATTCGCTTTCATATTCACAGTGGATCACAGGTAACAACAGAATTTTGCCCCCCTTAGTAACCGGCTGGTCATAACCCCCACCTGACGCATGCGCGCGCGCGCGCGCGCGCGCACACACACACACACACACACACTCCTTTCCCCACTGGAGGTGACGGGGTGGGGGGACCTGGCAGAACCGCCATAGTGGGAGGGTCTGAGGCTGACAGGCTGGCCGGTGACCTTGGCGTCCTGGGGCCCAGCCCTGCCCTCACGGTGGGGTTAGGCTGGAAGGTGCGCCCCACCTCGGGTGTTCTCGCAGAGCCTCAGTGTCGGCCCAGCCTTGCGCGGGGAGGACGCCTCGCCCGCGGCCGAACGCCAGGGAGCAGGACGTGCGGGGCGCTGTCGGGGCGGCAGGGCACTCACCTGCAGCAGCACTGCCAGCAGGAAGCACAAGTACATCTGGTAGATGCCCATCTCCCCCACCACCTGGAACGCCTCCTCCACCTCCATGGCGCCCCCGGCTCTGGCGGGGCCCTCGCTCCCCAGGCACCCGCTCCGGCTCCCGGCTCCCGGCTCCCGCTCGGGTGGGAGCGCACGCGGGGCGGGTGGAGCGCGGGACGTAGGCAGCGCGGAATCCTGGGCTGCGCGCGGAGGACGTGGGATCGGGGCTGGATGCCCGGTACCCTGGCCTCCGCGCTTCCTGTTACAGAGGTTTTTTTCTGAGATGGATCGGTGACGGCGCCGCTGGAACAGAGAGGAAGAGGAAGTGGCTTGGCAGGAGGCGCCCTTTCCGATGGAGAAAATGGGAACTGCAGCCGTGTCCAACTCAGGCCCGTGCTTCGGCGCTTAGAGGGCGCGATGACTGTTGGGCGGCCTGGTGGGGGACTCAGCATTCCTTGTCCTTTTGTATCAATCAGTTCAGTATGAGAAGCGGGGAGGGCATGTTCTAGATCCTTTGGAGAAGGGTGCTGTTCAACATTTCTTCCCAATCCTACAAGCCTCGCGCAACCGTGAGATCGATTTGCTCATAGAAATATGCACGAGGTCCAGAGGAAACACAAAAGGGGAAAGATTGATCCGTGGGACAAGAGGTGACGCTGCCAAGGTGTTTGAAGGATAAACAGCAGCTTGTAGTGGAAAGGGGAAGAGGGTTGTGGCAGGGCCCAGGGTCCGCGGTCGCCTCCCTTAGTCCCCGCATTCCTCCACCTCCGAAGGCTGGTTTTAACAGCTGCATAGTATTCCATTGTCCAGGTCATGACCCCCACACAATACTGGACGGAAGACAGAACCGGCTAACGGTTTATCTACGATTTTACATCTAAGAGAGTGAGACAGGCCGATAGATTTCTCTTCTTCCTACTGACCTTGTCTGGATTTGGCAGTGGGATTATAGTACTTAGTAAAATGAGTGGAAAGTCTTCGGTTAAACTCTCCGTGAAACCCTCTGGTCTTGGCTTGTTTTCCAGAGAGAGCTCCGAGATACGCGGGTAGGTAGGCAGGCAGATATCACATATCTTTATGGTTTTGTGTTCTTCAATTACTTCTACTTATTTTTTATAGAAATGTTTCTATTTTAGCTAGTTTTTATAAAACGTCTTTTAAACAACATTTAGGGAGTAAGATGAAACCATCTGATTTCTACCTAACAGTTTATTAATGTAGCTATATATCGTATGAAATATTAATTTATAATTTTTTCACTCACACACATCATGATGTCAAAGAAAAATTTTCAAAAGTGAGAAATATGACTTTTACCAATATAAAATGAACCCAAGTTCATTTTGGAATAAATTTGTTCATCTTGTTCTCCTAGGGTTTCTTAAAGTCATGCTCTAGCTGTATTTGTGCCCCACTTTTCAATCTTAATATTGTTCATTGTTAGTGTTCCTTGTGGGTCTTGCCAGAGGTTTTTCTGCTTTATTATTTATTAAAGAACCAGTTTTCAGTTTCTGACCTTTCTGTCTACATTTTTTCTTTTCTATTTTATGAATTCTATCCTTTGCTTTCTTTGCTTTTGTTACTCTGTAATTCTCTTACTAGCTACATGGCTTGAAAGTTTAGCTTCCTTTCAGTTTTCTTTTTCTTTAAAGAATAATTATGCCCGAGGCTTTGCGCTTCCGTCCGGGCACTACTCTGCTGTGCGCACGGGTCCCGTCATGTGCTGCTGTCACTGTCTCAGTTTGAAATGTTCCATGACATTATGATTTCCTCGTTACCTGATGAACTATTATCTATCAGTGCTTTGCTTTTCATTCCCAGTTAAAGTTGTCGCCACTTTTAAACCATATTTTTATTGTTAATTACCAGTTTAAATGATTTGTGAACAGATGATATTGAATATTTGGAAATTGTGTTTTCTTGTGACCTAGTGTGTGGTTACTGTAGACACATGTACTGAATGTATTGAAAATATTCTCAATTTAACAAATAAGCAAAAAGGATCAGAGACATGGAAATAAAGAACAAACTGACAGTGCTGGGTGGAGAGGGGGAATGCATGGCGGTGGGGGGGTCATGACAGGGGAAAGAAGGGGAAGGGGCAAGCCAAGGAACAGGAATAGAGGACTTCTGGTCGTGGATGATGTGGGGGGAGGGGCAGGGGAGAGCAATGAGGCGGGACAGCTGTAACTGAACAATTTTTTAAAACAGAAAATGTTCTCAATTTTTTCAGGTGTAATGTTCTCTATATGTTAGATCAAGCTTGTTAATATTATTCAAATAGTCTGTGTTACTCCTGGATTTTTTTTCTGCTAGATGCATCTGTTTTTAATAAATGCATCACTTTTTATACCATATATGTTTTTAATAAATGATTACCATTTTTGAGTTTTTATCAAGTTCTTTTTATTTCTGTAGGTCATAAAAGTACCAATTGAATTGTTCCCTTTATCATAATAAATAGCTCTTTTCTTAAATGATTTTTGTCTTACTTTTGTCTAATGTTAATTAGAAAATTAACATTAATTATTAATTAATGATGATTGCTGCATCAGATTTTTGAAATTACTTTTTTTGTAATCTTTATTTTCACCCTTTTGGTTTCGTTACATTCTAGGCATGTTTGTGGAAGAAGGATTTTTTTCTAATCCATTCAATTTGATAGTCTCTGTATTTTAATAGGTGCATTAAGTCCATTTATATTTATTGCAGGTTATATATTTGGAACGGTTTCTACCATTTTCTTTCATTTTTCTTTTTACCACTTTCTTACTTTTTCCTTCAGGCCATCTGGTGGAGTCTTAAAGCCGTTTATATATTGTCCTTCTCTCTTTGCTTCTTTGGGGAGCTACTGAGTGCATTATTACTATGACTTTGGTAGTTACTACTACATTTTAACATCCAGGTAACTATAGACTGTTTATAGTTATTTAACACAGTACCTCTATTTGCTTTTCAAACTCATGAGAACCTACACAGGATTCCAAGAATGCTTTATCTGAAAAAACTTAGGAGGGCATAAAAACATGTTCTGGAAAACTTTGTTGACTCAGGAAGTGATTACTGTAGTGCCAAAACACTGATGGAAGAGGTTTGTGAGACGTGTTTTAACAAAAAAACCTCCATTATTGATAAAAATGATCCTGTACTTGAAAATAATAAGAAAGCAGGAAGAGGACTGTAGTTTGTCTTTCAGTGCAATCCTGCAGTGTTGTTTAACAGTCTCACCCAGGATCATCTCATTCTGCAGAATTCACCTGCGTTTGACTTTGCTATTTACTATGAATTAGAATCCAGGCACCGTGCGGTTATGTGGAAATTTGTAGATTTTTGTTTGGTAGACATATAAGTGATTATGTTCAGTAGAAAAGATCGTCTATTATTTCACTGCTCTGTAGAACATTAACTCATTTTGTATTTAAGCTAGCCGTCTTATTTTAGCATTCTGGTATTTTTTCCTGGAAATAACCAGTTCCTCAAATGTTCTTAGAATCAGCTTTACCATCCTACTTGGTTCCCTCATTAATTAAAATATCTAACTTGGGTTTATTCTATATTGGTAAAAGAGTTATATTTTTAACTTTTGAAAAAAATTGACATAATGTGTGCAGTGAAAAAAATTATAAATTAATAGTTTGCATGATATATAGTTAAATTAATAAAGTGCTATTTAGAAATTAGATTATTTCATTTTACTCCCTAAAAGGTTATATATCTGAAGTTAGTGAAAAACTCTTCCTTTTAGCATATATGTCCCAATATGAAGGAGCTGGTTCCTCTGAGAACAGAAAGTGCACCCGGGGAGTATCAGAAATGAGGTCTGATGGGGTGATAGAGGCCAGGCACTCAGCGCTGAGGAGTTAGAACTTTTTCCTGTGCATGGTGGGGGGCATCCTGTCCACTGAAGTGTTTGAAGCTGGAGTGTGATTTTTACAAGATGATTTGACAGCAGTCAAACATAGACATACCTGCTGAGATGCCGTTGTAATGGCCCAGGCAGGCCTCAGACCCAGTGAGGGTGGGAGGGCTTAACCCAGAACAGTGATAATGGAGGATGAAGAAATGAAGTCAAGTGCAAGAGAAAATCTGCAAAAAGTGATAGTGATTGCATTTTGCAGAAGCAGAAGAGAAATCGAGAATGACTCCAACCTTTCTGGTGTCAATGACTGGGAAAACGGAGGCACTAACTGAGATAAGGAACGTAGAAGGTGCAGCAGGTTGGTGGTGGTAGGTTCAAGGGCCTATGACTGGAATCATGGGGATCATAGGTATTGCTCTTTCAAATAGTCGCTACCCCTTTAAGATCCTGCCCTTCCCCCTTAACCCCCCCAGGCCCAGCTGGATTTCTTTGCCCTAATTTACAATCACTGCCAGGACTTCTGAACATGCGCTGAAGGAAGAGCTGGACTAATTAAAGCTCTCCTGAGACCCAAGGTATTGCATCTGTGGCTCTCAGCAAAGAGTTCCATTTTGAGGACATATTTCCCCATCTAACCACTCTTTTCTCATTTCTCTTTTTCTTAAGTCTTTTTCTACCATTATCTTATAGTACCTGTATCTTTTATACCTTAGGAGTAAGGAACATCTAGGGTTTTTCAAATAATAAAAAAATTAAAATTATGTTTAGAATAGGGTATCTAGCCAGTACATACTTTTTGGGCTGTGAGGGGGGAAATGGGGTTAGCTTTATCTGGTGCATCACATAAAGCTTTGAAGCAGATATACTCAATCATTATTCTTTTGTGTACACCTGTAGACCTAACCGCTGTGTCTTGTCTTTGCTTCATAGGTAATTTGGTGTCCCAGGAGTCTACTGAAATTTGATGTGCGAGATAGTAGACTTCATGTATGTTGTGTTGTATGAAATCCTTGGAAATCAGTGTTGTACACTAGCCTCAAGGTACCCAGAGTTACTGACTTTTAAAAAAATATGAAGAATATTTTTCCTTCTGCAAAAACCTTCCTGCTGAGATAACCCTTGATTGTTAGTGTGTTGCGCAGCAACATGCCTTCACAGAAATAGCACGGCGAAAATGGATGGAGTAACCAGGTCATGAGGAAGCCAGCTTTTGTAGGTAGATGTCCGGGAGGAAGGGGCAAGAAGACAGAGGGAGGAGAAGCAAAAAGAAAACGGAGGTAGTGGTGAGACCGGCATGTCTCTGACATCCGGCTGCTCAACCGAAGAACCATCGTTCGGAAACCATCCTTAAGTTGGCAAAAAAAACATATACTAAAATAGATCTAAGTTTATTGTGGAGAAATAGGCCATGTCTCTGTCTTGAACCTTAGTCATAAAACAAGAGAGTATGCATTGAGGTAGATCGAAAATCCAGGAGTTCAGTAGGGGGATATGAAA
Source organism: Trachops cirrhosus (assembly GCA_028533065.1). Classification (NCBI taxonomy): domain Eukaryota; kingdom Metazoa; phylum Chordata; class Mammalia; order Chiroptera; family Phyllostomidae; genus Trachops; species Trachops cirrhosus. The sequence goes on along the minus strand of CM052551.1, from coordinate 10,861,068 downwards.
TATGAGGGAAATTAGCCATTAACTGTGTTTGAATTTAGATTGCAGAGGGCTGTCCTTGCTAAGAGTTCAGTTTTCCATGTTGTCTGAAGAGGCACTGGGCTTAGATAATAGGGCATTCATTTAGTTCGACAAATTCATTCCTGAGTGCCCAACCTCCGTGAAGGTGTGAGTGTTATTGTTGTGGCCATTGCTGTTGTTTCTTCTTACATGGGGGAGTTACACAACTACAGAACACAGGCTGAAAGGGTGAATGTGCCAATTTCGTGGGGGGGTCAATAAATTGAGGCTGTGATTCCATAGGGTGGGTAAGAATGTGTCTTAGCGAAGGACAAATGCCTCCAAGCTCCCCATGATTAAAATCTGGATGCTCCTGGAACTGCCTGAACCACTTTAGTTGCTTAACTATTGCACAAAGATGATGTAACCTGCGTATTGGGAGTCTTAACCCCAGCTGGGCTTTATCAATCAAAGTGAGCAATTTACATTGCTTTCAGAAAATAGGAAGCCAAAGTAGATAGAGTTCAGAGAACCAAGTTTGATACACTTGACCTACTGCGTCTCAGGAGACATCACCAATCCTAAACCATCCTGAAACTCGTAAGTATTACAATTCAATAAATGCTGGCTGAGCAACTAGCTTACACTGGGCACTGTTCTAGGTGTGAGGAATACAGCATTAAAGCAGCAAAGCCTCTTCCTCTCCCTGGCGGGGCTTGCATTCCGGAGAAGACTTTCTTCTTGGCTGCAATACTGGATGAGTCGGTTGGGGCAAGAGCCAGAAGGAGGAGGAGTTGTTGACTGTGGAAATTGCATACTTGCTGCCCTGTTATCTGATCATGAAGTCAACCCCAAATCAAAACATAACAGCGGGAACCAAGTAAATTAGATTATACAAGAGTCTTTGTCATCCATTAAGTCTTCTTCAGTCTAAGGGCTCTTGTCCTTGTGTTTATCTGTCATGAGAAGAATGTAGCCAAATCTTATCTCTCGATAGTGAAAATCACTTAGAAGAAAGTTACATTAATGCACAATTTCACAAAGAGAATTTGCATGATTTTCAGAATCAAATTAATCCCTAATTTACTGGGATACAACTACTTGAGCCAAAAAATAACATTGCATTTTAAACAATATAAACTCATCTTCTTTATCGGCCTTCATTTGCATGAGAAAAGTGGCTTATTCTCAGCCAAACATAGCAAATGAAATCCTCCTGCCGATTTTCTGTTCCAGCATAAGATCTTGAATATTCTGTTTCATTTTCCTCTCCTACCAGGGCTACAATTCTTCCTTCAACCTTTTTTTTTTTTTTTTTTTGGTCACAGGACCTTTTCAAATCTAATGAAAGTTAACGATTTATCTCAGGAAAATGAGGTTGTTGGAGAGAGTGCATGCATACCCACACACATTTTGAATACCATTTTTTAAAAATCGCTGAGTACAGCCCTCATGTTATGAAAATGATAGATTAAGGCTACAGGAGGTTAGATAATGTATTTACTGAAAGTCGCACAGTTGGCAGATCGGAAATAAAACCAAGTTCTCAAAAGTTTGTGGGGTTTTTGTTTGTTTGGTTGGTTTACTCTCTGGGACCACTCTCAGGTATAGGCCCTGTCTCTGAACCACTTTTTCTTATCTGGAAATGCTAATGTAAAATAACATTATCTTTGTAACACACGTGCATTCTGGTTCCTTTGTAAATAGGGTAAATAGGTCCCCAGATCTACAATTTTAAGGCTGGGGCTTTAGCTCAGTAGGGCTGTCCCTCCCTGTCTCCCAAGCCAGGAACTCTGGCTGGGATACATAATTCAGCAACGTGACTGCAGTCACAGACTCATGAAGAAAGAGTTCTCATCTGTTGTGTGTGAAGCCAAAGAATAGGACAGTGCTGTAGCTTTCCTTTGTGGATTAGCCCTTCCTCAATAGCCATTCTGCTTCGGACCTGAGACCAGCCGCGGAGCTCCGGCCCCGCCAGGCACGTTTCTTGTCGGGCTGTGCAAGCGGAGCATATGGCTAATTACAATTTACACCTTCTTAAGTGCCATAAATATTCACTAAAGGCTGTTTTGTATCTTTGGCTTACTGTTCTAGCACTTTCTGCAGACAAAGCACTAAACGGCTTTTTTTGGAGGTACCTTTTAATTCCAAATGATGATGGGCGAGGACAGTCTTTCTGTCTGGGCCGCTAATGTATTCTCAGCCTGGCCTGTTCAATGACTGGGCCTCTGAATGATGTCTCGCTGCGGTTACAGTGTCCTGGTGACCAGCTCTCCTTTTCTGCCGTCTCCCTCCCACGCAGAGCCACTTTCCTGCAGGAAAAAGTGCAGAACGGAGGTAAGTGAAAGGAGATAAGATTTTAGGAGCGAAATGTCTGTGGCACAAACTACATCCGTACACACGAAAATAAATATATTTGAGTCATTTTGTGCTTATGTTTTTATTTCTGTCATTGCTCTTTTCCGCTCTGTGTGGCTTTGTGAGGTAAAAATGTGCTTTGTTGTAAGGAGATGGTGGCTCCTGAAACATGTAATGGGAAGATGTGCCCTCGAAGCTGGTTTAGGTTTTAATTTGTTGGATAGTAAAAGACGGCTGATAACGAGACATCAGTTAAGCGGAGAAGTTTTCTATCGCGTGAAGTGGCCTGCCCAGGGAGTAGATGTTCTGACCCAGATGCTCTATTTGAAGCTGGATGGGGTTCTCCTCCGTCCCTGCCACAGGTGACCGGCTGGCCCCAAATGTAAGCATGACAGCTTGGTGCTCTCAGCTGAGACCCCCGTCTCCGTCTTCCTTCACCCAGGGAATAGCTAAAAACACGGCTTCTAATTCCTGTATTGGCATGGGGCGGTGCAGAAATAAATGTTTTCAGTTAACGATTCTAACTAAAAGTATGTCCATTCATTCAGAACGTTAACATTGAAGCTTGGCAGTCGTGTTTTAGGAACTGAAGTGGTGTATGAACTGATATACTGGGAGCCCGGTGAGCTCTTTGCCACATGAACAAACTTAAAAAGCCGATACTGTGGGGGATTCTGAATGTGGAGAGTCGGTTTTGAGACCAGTGTAAGTAGGATGAGTATCCCCAGGGGAGACCTCTAGCCCCCTGAGGGGATGCAGAGCTAGGCGAGGGGGTCAGGCCTTTTCCTTTTGCCCCAAATTGCTTGATTTGACTGAGACTCAGCATAGCTGTGATAAAGGCTTCCACAAATATTTCAAAGTTCCTAAACTTCCATGTTTTCCTTTTAATTAATACTTCTTTTATAGCTTTAAAGAAGCTATAACTGCCCTTAAAGGATGGTTAAAAGAAGGGGGAAAAGATAACATGTTCAGCAATGCTGAGATTCTGCCACAAGTGGGCCGGGTCTGTTAGACCTCCGGTTCGGATGGGCCAGCAGGCAGGTGGACCGGAGACACCGACCTGTTCTGGAGAACATGCCACCTGGCCGGTCACGCCTTCAGCCCTAACCTGCTGCTCTGTCCTCGGAGCCCCGGGAGTCCTGTCCTTCCTCGAACAACGTCAAACAGGGCAGAAGGGCGTCTGCAGTCCTGTCACCCTCCTCCCCGCTAGCCCCAGCGCCTGTCCAGGTCGCTGTAAACCGTCTTTAGGTTCTGTACTATGCTCCCAAGACCATTTAAAAAAGATACTTCCATACAGGGAACAAAAGTACAAAGTTCCATGAAGCAGTTTTTTACAGAAAAGGGGCTGCAGGGCTGGTTATAGCTTTTTGTGGATTGGGGGGAGTAACTGAAAATAACTTTTAATATGATTGCTTATAGTTCCTTTTTTTGTTTCTCCCACTTCTTATTACATTCTTTTGTTCCTTTAAGGAGATGAGCATTTTAAAATAACTTTTTAAGTCCTTGTCTGCTAATCTGCTAATTCTGCTGTGTCTTCATTTCTGGGTTTATTTCTGTGGACTGATTTTTCTCTTGGTTATAGATACCAATTTCCTGCTCCTCATATATAGTAATTTCTTGTTGAATGCTAGAAATTGTGAGTTTTTATTACTGAGCACCAGATTCTGTTGTCTTAGTGAAGGGTGTTGGACTTTGTCCTCGCAGGCACGTAATGTATCTGTGCATGCACTTGACCACTGAAGCTTGTTTTCAAGCTTTGCTGAGGTGGGTCTGGGATGGTCTTTACCCGAGGGCTAATTCAGTCTTCCTACAAAGGCATGACTCTTCTGAAGGGCCGTGTGCCTGCCCCAGGTTTTCATTGCAGACTTGTCACACTGGCCTTTTCTATGTCCCGGAGTTTTCCTTTCTGAGATCACCAGTGGCATAAGTCCAAATGATACTCTTCGGTTTTCATCTTACTTGATCTGTTGGTGGTGATGTTTAACGTTATTAACCACTCCCACCTTCCTGAACACTCTTCTGAAGACTTCTGTCTCATGACATTTTCCCTGTTCTCTCCTCTTACCTCCATGACTATTTTGCTGGTTCCCCTTTTACCCTTTGAATAATCAGGAGCTTTTTTCTCAGCCCTCTTCTCATTTTTCTCTCCACTCTTTCTCTCTCTCCAGGGGACCTCATGCTGACCCACAGCTTCCACCACCATCTATTTTATACTGCAGAAACTGGGTGTGTGCGTGTGAATGTGTGTGCACCCACTCACAGACCCCTTCCAAGCTTCAGACTACCCCATTGCCAGCTGCTTCTTCAGTGTCTCTTCTTGGTTACTCTGAACACATCATGTTCTAAAGAGACCTCATGATTCCAGCCCACTGCTCCTCTTCCAAGGTTCCTGTCTCACTGAAAGGCACAATCCAGTTTCTCATGCAAAAAAATCTAGGAGTCATTCAGGAAGCCTCATTCCCGATGAAAGTGAATCATCACATACAACCGTTCTTCTTTCTTCTAAATGTCTCCTGAATGTGTCTCCAAGATCCAACAAGAAACAGTTGGTCCTACATAGCCAGCATGGTTCTAGAGTAGAAGAGGAATACATGACGTGTTGATGTAGCAGAGCTGAGACAGCCTCAGAGTGCTGTCCACAGGCAGCATGTTTTGGAAGAAGCAGAACATTTTCTGTATCCTTGGAGAATAGTTTAAGTAGGAATCAGTGGACCCGGGGAGGTACCAAGGTGGGACAGAAGGTGCAGCAGAAGCCTGGGTCAACTTCTGACCATAGGTCAGATGGACCTAGGACGTGTCAGTGGATTCTGGGGTAGATCAAGGAGACCAGATTGATCACCCTACATTCACCTTGTACAAGAGCTCAGCATACCTGTTCCCCCAAATTCAGGTCACTAGCAAGGAAAGAGTGGAGAAACCACCAAATTGACTGAAATCAAATTTCCAAATTTTGGAAGAACGGGAGCTTGAAACTTAAAATCACTTCGTAAAAAAGAATATTCTGCTTCTTTGTAGAGGAATAAAAACCATACCCAATATATGAACTACATTATTGATAAAGTTTTGATACTTAACCTAAATTGTGAACAAGTGTAAATGAAAAGATTAACTAGGTTGTACAATTAGTGAATCTCCACCGCCACCACCCTCACCCAGGCCATGACCACGTCTTGCCCGGATGCTAGTAATCCCCTCCTAAATGTTCTCACACTCACACTCTCATTTACCTCCAATCCCACTCTCCACACCCAAACATGAGTGATCTTTCTGAAACTTTTGCAGACTTTATCCTATCACACCTCTGCCTATAATCCATGAACAGTTTCTCTTTGTTCTTAGAGTCCTCTCTGCTTCATTCTCGTTTTGCTCTCTATGCCCTGGACTTCTCTCGGCTCCAGCTAATTCCATACGACTCCCACTTCCGCTTCCACACACACCGCAACCTGACCAACTCCCGCTCATCCTTCAGTTCCTCGCCCTTCCTCCCAGAAACCATCTTCCCTTGTGCAGGTTGGTCTGGGTCCTCTTGGGAGCCACTCTCACTCGTCCCCTCTCATTGTACTGTGTTCCATGGGGGCAGGGCCAGGGGCTCTCCAAGCCTCAATACCCAGGACACACAGAGCCCCCCAAACATGGCTGTCTAGCACAGAGAGGGTATGCATAAATGTTGAATGAAAGAAAGGAGTCCAGAAAACTAATTCCCACCAAATTGTCCAGTGACAATGGTTTAAAGTGCTTCCTGGAGGGTGGAGGATAACCAGATAAAATTCCCAAACTCAAAGGAGCACATCTCTGCTGGTAAAGCTCCAATTATTGGCTTATTTCTTAGCTTTCCAGCTCCTGACATTTCAGGCTGTCCCCCTGCAGGAAAGGGAATGGAGATGTCTGCCATTGCCCTTGAATCCCCAGGGCATCTGCCCCCTGCCTGTCGCTCTGACTTCATCTTGTTCCCCCTCCCCAGCCCTCCCACGTGCTCCACCCAGATGGGTTTTGTTTCCATCCGTGGGGCACCCTGAGCTCTTTCCCACCTGGTTCCTCGGAGTGCTGTCCCTCTGTGTGGGATGCTCCCTTTACCTCCACCTTGCTCTTCACAGGATGAGATCCTTTACAACACAAGTACCAGTTCCCTGGGGAGATCAGCCCTGTTATTCCCTGTCGCTGCATTTAGCCACGCTTGGTAATTTTATTTTACTTGTTTAGTGTATCACTTTTACTAATAAGCTATACATAAAAACAGGGACTGCATCTGCCTTGTTCATTGTGCTTTGCCAGATCTAGCATAGTACCTAGGGCATAGTTAGTACTCAATAAGTATTTGTTGAATAAATGAATTAATGTTTATAATAAACCATGAGCTGATAGTTATGTCTCTTAATGATCATATCATACATAGCTTGACAAGAAAAAATTGGAATGTTTTGGTTAACATTATGGGGGTCAGGAAGTCAGACATGAGCGCCAACTGAAGTTGCATTGCTAAACTAGAGGTGAAGGGCACTGGGAGGTCAGGGAAGGGCCGCAAATGGAGAATGCAAGGCTAGAGGGTAAAATAAAAGGTAAGGAAAGGAAGGGTGAGGGACCAAATGCCATATACAACACTTAGCCCCTTGATTTGTCTTCTCCCAAGATCTTTATCTTAGAGATTTCTATTTGCCATGCTCTCAACCTATAAAAACTAGCATGATTGAAGGGAAAAATATTCAGCCTTTAGATTAATTTTGTCATGTCTGTGGGATCCTGTCTTAGTTTCCTTTTGCTGGAAACGGCTAAACAGAGAGGAGCGTACCCTCTTACAGTCCTGTAGCCCACACGTCTGCAGTGAGTCTCACGAAGCGACACGCAAGGCATTAGCAGGGCTAGTTTCTCCTGGAGGCCCCAGGGGAGAGGCCGCTCCCTGACCCTTCTGGTTTCTGGGCTGCTGACATCCCTTGGCTTGTGTTACATCTCCCCATCACCTTCTCTTCCGGAGTCACCTCTCCCTCTGCTTCCCTCTTAGAAGGATGCTGGGATTACAGTGAGGGCCTGCCTGTGTAATACAGGATGATCTTCCTGCATCGAGGCTAATCCTTCTATCATCAGGATCCTTGACCGAATCACATATGCAAAGTCCGTTTTGCAATATAAGGTGGCATTCACTGGTCCCAAGGATCAGGATGTGGCTATCTTTGAGAGCCATTACTCAGCCTGTCAGGGGTCCATTTCAAAGTTGAAGGTCTATCATATTGCCTCTTAAAAAAAAAAGAAATGTATTTGTTTAGTTTTGGTTGGTTTATTTTTGGCACCCAAACAGGTTCTTTATCCTTGTTTTTTCCTAAAGAGCTCTAGCAATTTTCAGTGCTAGCCAAACTTCAGCTCTGAGTGTGGGGCCTCTCATTTCTTGTAGGCCTGACCTTGTTTTACAAGGAAAAGAAAGTGTGTCGTAAGCCAACAAAAGAACTTCAGTTTTGTTTCACAACAGGGTCTCTTTTGAAAGCCCTTCCAGTGAAACCAAACTTAAATAAATATTTATCTGATTAAAGTTTTCTTTAGAGATGTCAAAAAATAAAACTTGTAGAGGTTTCTGTTAGGCAAAGTGTGAGCAACATGCTTTAACACATTTCCGATCTTACCCGATCTGGACCCTGGTGCCCGGATGAAGCAGAAATTCACTGCGGGGAGTTTTGTGCTCGTCAGCTTTGACTCAACATAACTGGTGCTTGAAAATCAATTTAAATGCAATCAGCCTTTAGGCTCCTATCTCGCAACCCTGAAAATATGTTGAATTGCACATCCCTTGGTGAAACTAAAGTCGCTCCCAAGAAAGGACTTCAGTGACCATTCCCTGAGGCACAAATTGCAAGCCTGGAGCTGCTCTTTGAAGAAGACCCCTAGTCCCCAAAAGAACCCAGCCTTCCCAGCTCAGTGGCCATGAACGTGAATTAGTTACTTTCAGCCCAGTGCTGTCCAAACATTATATTTAAGTACACAAAATTTTTTTAGTAGCTGCATTAAAAACAGCAGAAAGAACAGGGAAGTTAAGTTTAATGATTCAGTGTATTTATTCTAATATATCCAAAATATCATTTCAACATGAGTAAACAAATAATTATTGAGAGATTTTATATTCTTTTCTATTTTTTTCACATTAAGTCTTAATGCTGGTGTATATTTTATTCTTCCAGGACACCTCAGTTTGTCCCAGCCACATGCTGGGTGCTAAGTAGCCGAGTGTGACCAGAAGCTACTGAACTGGCTGTTGCCTTTTGGGGCGACTAACAAAACTTTACTTGGTCCGTGGTGATTCTTCATCATCATAGGCGTACTTTTTCACTCCTTTACATGCTCTCTGGTTTTGTTGTATTTTTGCTTATTAGATTTCTTCTTAGATATAAATTTTTATTTTTTTTCCTCAATGGGAGATAGGGATGCTGTCGAAGTGAAAGAGGTTGATGAACTTGCCAAACTACCAAAACAAATAAAAAATCAAGAGAAAAAAAATGATAAACATAAGAAAAGGCCTTAATAAGTTAAGAAAATAATTAGAAGAATAAAAACAATGTGTAACTTTGACACCAGTACTGAAATTTCCACCTCTGCTGAAATTCCCTCATGCTTCCTGTCCTCCTTGTCTGGTGGATCCTTCAGGATATTAATCATAGTTATTTAAAGTCTCTGTGTGGTAGTTTGAACATCTGGTTCTTGTCTGAATCAGGCTTTCTGATTCCTTTATGTCTTAACAACATTGTTTTCCCCTTGCTATTTGTATCTTATAATTTTTGACTAGATGCTGGTCATTGTGTGTAAAAACACAGTTGAGACTGAGATAAATAGCAGTTATGTCCAGTAATAGGTATGTTTCTTTTCCTGACAGGTCATAAACATGCTGGTTTAAGTCAATTTACTTAAGAAATCCAGTGCACCACTGGATTTCTGTTAAGTAAGGAAGGTCTAAACAAAGGCAATTAAAAAGTGATAAATTGGGAGAAGATATTTCCAATATACAACACTAGTCAGTGCTACATAAGTAAAATATATAAGAAACAATTTCATATCAATAACAACAACACAGGAAATGCAATAGAAAAATGGGTAAAATACAGGTATAGATGATTCTCAGAAGAGGACACTGGAATAGATAACAAGTATATGAATGCATAATCTCACTCTCCACAGAAATGAAACTTAAGATATCACTTTTCACCAATCAGATGGGCAAAAATTTAAAAGTCTGATGACACTGAATGTTGACAAAGTTTGGGGAAACAAAAGTCCTCAGTGTTGCCAGCACACAGGTAAATCTGTGAGCAGGTGATCAACGTTCGGCAAAATTAGGTGAGCAAGCCATTCGTGGGCTTATGCCTCTGGGAACTCTTGCATAGCATTATTGGCGAGATGTCAAGACCTTGGTTCTCATCTTCTTGAAGCAAAGATTTCGGTCAAGAGACAAAATACAGTAAAGCAAGCAAGAATTTATTGGGCAAAGCAAAAATACACCCAGGACAGTGAAACAAGGAAGGGACTGGCATAGAAGAAGCAGCAGCAGAGCCTCGGCTGGGCAGGTTCAGGGGGTTAGCCCGGGACGAGCAGCCACTGCATTGCTCCCCTGGCTGCAAGTCTTGTGAGAGGAAGGGAATGGCCCAGGCGTGCTCCCCAGAGGGAGAGCGTGCACTGGGTCACTTGTCATGAGGGTTTTTATATCTCTCTTGTAGGCAGAAATCTTAGGGGAGGTCTCAGCAGAAGACCTCAGCAGAATATTCATCATTTTTCTAGGTGTGTTTTTCAGGGTTGTGGTCTCTACTGATTGGTCGGCTCCAGGGCGGGGTGGGGTAGGGGTGGTGGTCATTAGTCAGTGCAGCTGGTCCTGACACAGCCATGGCACCACTTGTCTGGTTTTGCTGCTTTTCTGGGCCTGGAGCGGAAACACACCTGAGGCCTGGATGTTATCTTCAGAGAGGAAAGGTCAAGGGGTCTAAGCCACAGACCTAGCCATACACTAGGGGAGAAAAGGTTACCCTGGGAACAAGGCCCTTGTTTTCCCCATTCTGCCCATTGCTAGGCATCTGGGGCTTTCCACCCTGGTGACCTTCTGTACCTGGCTCATCATCCTCCCTCTGCTCACACCTGTCTAACTCCCTGCACACACAGGACCAGAGAAGAAGCATTTCCCAGTGATGTGTCAGGAACTCAATAAATGCATGTTGAGTGACAGTGCGAAGGTGTTCATCCCAGCATGGTTTTTGGTAAGCGGAGTCGAAGCAACCCAATCATCTGTTATTGGAACTACAGGAACTTAAATGTATGTGAGGGATGGGTTTGACGATCGCCAACATTGGTTAAATTATCACCGTGTGCCAGGGTGTCTTTTAAGTGCCTTGCATCTATTCACACAGTTATGCTCACAACAAGCTGGAAGATTATTTATTTCACATAGAAGAGACAAAGTCAGATTAAGGCAGAGGTTGTGCAAACAATACGGAAGCAGAGCCGGGTGTGAAGCCGGGCAGGAGGCTGCAGCAGCCAAGCACTGAACCACCTGGGACAAGGGGCTGCCCGCACTCCGTGCGGTGTCTCTGCCCTGTGGTCTGACCAGTCCCACCGTCCCAGACAGTCCTGTTCTGTTATGGGCCTTCTTTTTATCCTCAAGGGGAGATGGTTTCCTATCCAAGGCATAGAAACACACCTAACTCCACTCCAAATGATCCTTCCCCTTAGAGTTAGTGAAAGGGTGTCCTCCCAGGCTTTCTACGTCTTTAAGTTTCTATAATGAGGAGCTGGGACCTCAAGCAGCCTCTTTCCTAGTCTTCTTGAGGTTCATTTTCAAATAACCTGGGACCAGCTGGTGAGTCCTGCCTGCAGGTCCTGTTCCTTTGCGGTGCAGGCACATTCATTCCGAACAGGGTGTATCTTTGTGTCTGCCAGCCAGCTTTAGGCAACGTGAGTGTCAGTCATTGCACTGGGCTGTGACACAGTGAGTCCCTCAGAGGTGACTTATGTTACGACCCCAAAGAACTAAACTCTGGAATTGTTTTCCTTATTTTTATAAAATGTTCTATATTCCCCTAGTTCATGTATTCATTGTCTCTTGTTGCCTGTCTCTCTTATCCCTTTCAGTGTCTCCTGTTTTGCAGCATTCTTGAACTGCCTGCAACCAGAGATCAGATGACCCGTCTCGGGAAAACTGTGCCTGAACAAAAACTCACTGGGTCCTGAGCCAAACACTGAGGATCGTATGGGCTCGGTGCAAACTATTTTCACATTTAAATTCAAACGTTTGTTGAGTCATTGAGTGCCTTGCACTCATGCCCACCCTGTGCTACCTCATCCTCAGGATCGCCCTGCCTGCCAGCTGGGGAGAAGTGTCCCCGCCCCGCAAACACAGCTCAGGGCGAGTGAGGGCCTTGCCGAAGGTCAAACAATTAAAAGGATGCAGAGCTGGCACCAAGCCCAGGTCTTTTGGCGCAACTTCTGCCAAGTCCTCCATTCTTTTTGTTGTTGATGATTTGCATGGTCTAAATTGCCAGTTAATTAACCTCTACTTAAATGGTATTTGATTTCCTTTCTTTTTAAAAACAAGTTACCTAGAATTTGAAACACTTTCTGACTTTAAAATAGTCAGTGGCCTAGCAGAGATTAATTAGCAAATGGAAATTTCCTGTAAGGAAAAAAAAATCACTTCACAACAAACAATCACAGTTGGGCTCTTTTCAAACAAAGCTCTGTTTGCACCAGTCTGGCAGTTCTGTCGGGAGGAGGCGGCTTCTCTCCTTGGAGCAGGTTCGCCTACTGATTCCACAAACACTTACGTGGTGTACCGTGTGCTGGGCACTATCCTGGACCCTTTACAAATATTAGCTCCCTTAGTCCTACAACAGAGACTGATAATATCACCTACATCTTGCAGATGAGGAGACTGAGGTTCAGAGAGAGCTATCCATTTGTAAGGGGTGCAAGCAAGACTCGAACCCTGGAAGTCTGTGTCAGGAGTCCAGGGAAACACGCACTACACCGCAGTTCCTTCTTTGCTGCCTTGCGTTCTGTGCTGTGCCAAGCAAAGTAAAACAACAGCACAGACGAAGGGGTAAAAGCAGGGAGGAGCCAGCAGATCCCTCTCCGGGGCAGCACAGAGGAAGGATCGAGGTGTGTGTGTTCGGAACACCTTAGACATAGTAGAGCGGGTTGTTAAGTCAGAAAAAAAATCTTTCACGAAGAAGTGGATTGATGTGTTTTGTTCATGGTCATGAAATGGAAAGAGAAAAGAGAATTGTGTTTTGCTTCTGCTTTCAGAGAGCATAGAGTGAAAAATAGTCTCAATTCTGCCTTCACCCACAGCGGTGAGCAGAGGGGTTGGTTACACAGGCCCCGGTCTCAGCACAATATAGCCACAGTCTACCCTTCAGAGTCAGGTTCTTGCTTTCCATTTCAGTGTTTTCTTGGTTCCAGCCTTTGGGTTAGTTAGTTCGCAAGAGGAAGAATGGGGTAAAATGAAAAAGATGAAGGACAGATTAGTTCACAGGTTTCCTTTTTTAAAGGTTGACTTGGTTGTGGGGAACAGAAATCCACCAGTTTCCTGGGAAATCCAGAAAACCCTGGAAGCCCCAGGGCTGGGTCTCTCTCTAGCCTCTCCGTTTCTGCTTCTCTCCTCCCTCCCCTTCCTTTTTCTCTCTGTGTCTCTGTGTCTCTCCGCACCTCTTCTCCATCCTCACTGCCCCACCGATCACTTCCTTGTCCTCTTATTTTATAGAGCATGAACTTCACCTTCTTATAGCACGAGCTTTTGTGTGATTCTCACTCAGTTTGACATCAGAGCCTCCCTTCCCATCAGCTCCACTGCTAACTCGCTCAGTCTCTCTGTTTCCCAATTCCTAACTCCCCTCAGGTCTCTGAATGGCCCATCTTTACCAGACAGGCTGCACAAGCCACAGGCTCGTCTATAAATTTGTGGCCTTCAGGCAAGTTGTCCACTAATCATCTGCTGTCCAATTAATATTAAAAATGTCCAGCCCTGGCTGGTGTAGCTCAGTGGATTGAGCACGGGCCTGCAAACCAAACAGTTGGTGGTTCAATTCCCAATCAGGGCACATGCCTGGGTTGCGGGCCAGGTCCCCAGTAGGGGGTACACAAAAGGCAACCACACATTAATGTTTCTCTCCCTGCCTTTCTCCTTCCCTTCCCCTCTCTCTAAAAATAAATAAACAAAATGTTTTTTTTAAAAATGTCTGCTTCAGCTACAGAGATTAGATGAGGTGGAACGTCCATCTCTTAGAGGGCATGTGGGTGGACAAGCTCCCCAATTAAGTCCAGGACAAGGCCGGGGAAGCTCCGTTAAAATGAGCACATTGCCTGGAGCCACACTCTAAAAGTAACCAGTGTTCGTGCCGTGGACCTTACTCCACATTAAAAAGTAGTCCATGTCTTTATGGTCCTTCCTGAACAAAATGCTTTGGATGGACTCCAAGGCTGATGCTTTTGATTTTAGCTTCCACCGGGGCCAGCAGGGTGAAATCTATCACTGTCATTTCTGATAGCATCAGTAAGTGAAAAGCACGGCCTGGTACCCTGGGAGACGCTGGGCCTTTCCAGTAGGGCAGACCTGGGTCATTTGCCACTCACGCCGTGGGTGACCGACCTTCAAACCGGCTCCCTTATCCATAAAACACAGGTAATACAGTAGTATCTTTCGCCCAGGAAGATGTGAGAATTAGATCCGCACTGAAGCACTTTTCATAGCACCTGGCTCCTACTCAGTGCTCGATAAGTGGTATTTGTGAGCAGCAGTATTCCTTTTCCCGGGACATGCCACAGGACTTGTATAGACTTTCCTGAGAGGAGGCCGCTGACATCGGAAATGTGGTCTGCATTCTTCTAACGGTCTGTGTACTCTCTGGCCATCTTCGAAACCCTCAACGCTAACAAGAACGATAGAGAGAAAACCTCATTCTCAATGAACCAATTATACAAGCACGTTATCAATCAGACTAATTAGGTACAAACAACAAAAATCCATTTTTGCAGATATTAGCAGGAAGATGACACTGAACAGATATTGGGTTGCTCACTGACTCACTGGGGAAGCTGGAGGATCAGGGTCAGAAAACGAATGGGAACCAATGGGTGAGGAAGTGAGAGCCACCAGCAAGATCACACCCACGGCCCCACCTATGGGAGACCACTGCTGTAGAGCTGAATGGCGCGTGTGCGGGCCACACAGCCACCTTGATGCTGCCCCAAAGCATGGCAGCCGGGGAAACTGGTGCTTCCGGCTGCAGAAATCGGTTCTCCACTGTCCCTGCTTCTTCTTTTTTTAAAGACATTATTATTGTTGTTGTTGTTGTTGTTATTATTTTGCCCTGGCTGGTGTTGCTCAGTTGGCTGGAGCATCATCTTGTACACCAAAAGGTTGTGGGTTCGATCCCCAGGGTCAGGATACATATAGGAGGCAATCAATCGATGTTTCTCTCTCACATCGATGTTTCTTTCTCTCTCTCTCTAAAATCATAAACATGTTTAAAAATTTTTTTAGAGAAGAATAGTTTTTGTAGAGTAGTTTTAGGTTTATAGAATAATTGAGAAGATATGGAGATTCCCCAATGCCCCCCGACACGTGCACAGCCTTGTCCACTATCAACATCCCCACCAGACCATAGGTTTGGTACAATTGATGAGCCCGCGCTGGCATACCATGGTTGCCCAAGCCCATGGTTTACGTCAGGGTTCACTCTTGGTGCTGTACTTTCCATGGGTTTGGAAAAATGTTTAATGACATGTATCCACCATTATAGTACCAGAGTAGTTTCCCTGCCCTAAAAACCCCGTACCCCTCCTGTTCATCCCTGTTTTTTTGCCTTACTCATCCCCTCGATCCAGGCCCTGTGGCAGCCACCTAGGCACCACGAGGGGGACATTGCTAAGCAGCTGAGGGTAGGGGAGTGGGAGTCTAGAGAGAGCTCGTTTCTTGGGTGACATTGTGGAGCCACTTGAATCCACTGTTAGACTGCCTTCCTCCAGACGTCCTATGATTTATGTTGTGATGATTTAGATCACTTGTAAATATATTGCAGTAGTAGTTACTTAAAACCAAATGCACCTTAACCCATCTATTCCCCTTAGATGGTTCGGCTCAAAATCCCAGACCCATTCTGGAGCTCCCCGTTCGGCCTGTTCACCATTGCCAGGAGGAGCCTAAAATGGCCAGGTGACTGTCTCGGCTTCTAGTTCACTGGGGCCTCATGTTGCTCTATGTCTGGACTCTTCCTCCTTTGGCTTCTCAATCATCTATTTCGGTGCGGCCTGGTTGGTGGGGGACAGAAGCAGAATTTTCCACGTGGGAGTGAGGCGTAACTCCTGTTTCCACCTTCCTGAGAGCCAGGCAGGCATATTCTTGCCGTGACAGAAATCGCACCACACTGGCCACTGGTTCAGAGAATAGAATTTATGTCCTGGGACCGCACTGTAACTTCACCGGTTTTCGTTTCTAGTGAGGCTACATAATGGAGCCTCCGATGGACTGTGCCACCCCTCTGCTGGTGGCAGTATAGAGTAGTGGTTAGAGCACGGGCTCTGCAGCTGGATTGTCTGGATTCAGATCTCAGCCCCCATTACTACCCAAGTGGCCAGAGGCAGTTTATTAACCAGTCTTGTTAGAAATTGGTCTAATGATGGTAATTACCTCGAAAGGCTGTTATAAGGGTTAAATGAGCTGGCATATGTGAGGTTCTTAGAACAATGCTTGGCATGTAAATGTTAGTCATCATTATGATTCTGTAAGGCCAGCTGCTTCTGGGTGCTGGGGAATACGCCTTGCGACGCCCACTGCTTTCCTGCTTTCGGAGCACAGTGAGTTTCTTGGTCAGAGCCAGCGCTGTGCGGGCTGCCACGGCGGGTATGTCAGGCACCGTCGCTTCTACGCGTGACCCGGGTGGGGGTGGGGGAAACGGTTCTGAACCCACAACATAGATCTACTCAGGGAGGATAAAGCTCTACCTTCCCATTTGAAGGCAGGAGTCCAATGTCATTGGGAGGCGGGGGCTGGCTGGACCCCAGGGAAACAGGGCACCATATTAGGACCCCAGGTTAGTTAACACTGAGAGCAAGCTGGGCACTGAGAAGTGGAGAAACCAACAGCAGGAAAGAAGGGAAGCCCCTGGTGTGAGCCCGGGACGATCTCCGACGCCCCACTCATAGCCTGTGCTGGGGGCTCGTGGGCCCATTGACCAAGCCCTGGAGCGGCTGGGGGAGGAGGGTGGTGAACTCAGCGCCAGTCAGCTTGTTCACCTGATCATAACCTTTCTCTGTGGAGAGGACTTTGGGTAAACATTTGCATGAGACACTGATAGTGTCACATTTTTGGGCCATTCGCTGGGATCTACTTCTCCGGACTCTCTATTAATCCTCCAATCTTGTGCCTTCCCTGACCATCCAACCATGTCATTGGCTCTTGCTTATGAAATAGAAGAGATTCTGATCTCAGGCCGTCTTTTCTCCTAAGAAAAGTGCACTGTTGTCCTTGAAGCTCTGCCTTCTGGAGTGATTTTTCTTCTTGACTGTCCTTTGGGTCCCTGCAGAGTAGGGCTGGAACGCTGCCCCATCCACTTCCACTGGTGTCACCACATCGTGCAGAGCCACAGCTAAACAAGGCTTGCTTTTTTCCCCTTCCTCGTCCAAGACCATAGGAGTGAATTAAAGAAGATGGGCCACAGAGAAGTATCTGCTTGTGTGATTATTACATCTTTGGGGCCTGTTCATCCTACCCACATGCTGCCGCTCCCCGATGACGTGGAACCACAGGGCACGCTCAGACAGGACCAGCTCTCGCCCTTGCACACAGGCAGGTCAGGCTGCTTGGTGAAACCATGTAACTAAAGGAGTATCCATTTAATAAGGAAAGAATAATCCCTTGAATTGTGTAGAGCAGAGGTTGTCAGACTTTTCCTGTAAGAGGCCAGATAGGAAATCTTTTGGGCTTTGTGGCCCATACTCAACATTGACACAGTAAAATTAAAGTAGCTGTAGATAACACGTAAACAAATGAGCATTTACCCTCATTCACATCGACACTAGAATTTGAGTGTCTTATAATTTTCATGCCATAAAAGCTTCTTCTTCTCAGCCATTTAAAAATATAAAAATCATTCTTACTTAGTTGGTCATACAAGAACAAACAGTGGGATGGACTTGGCCTGCGGACCAGAGTTGGTTACTCACTGGTGTAGAATATTATGCAGGGTGGGCAAGGATAGGTTTACAGTAGTTCATTTGGACAATAATACAATAATTAATAAATAATAATTATCTAGCCCTGGCTGGCATAGCTCAGTGGATTGAGCACAGCCTGTGAACCAAAGCACTGCAGGTTCAATTCCCAGTCAGGGCACATGCCTGGGTTGCGGGCCAGGTCCCCAGTGGGGGCCATGTGAGAGGCAGCCACACACTGATGTTTCTCTTTCTTTCCTTCTCCCTCCCTTCCCCTCTCTAAAAATAAATAAATAAAATCTTAAAAAAAAGACTATGCATAACAGCCCTATGGGTAGTCAAATTTAAAAATAATAATAATAATAATTATCTATTATTTCACATACAACTGTAAACCTACATTTGCCCACCCCTTGTATTTTACAATAGAGTTGTATATGCCTAAAAGTGCCTCACTTGTTTGTGAGATCCACCCACTGAAGCAGATAGGAAAGAAATTATTAGCCCATGTCACAGAGAAGGAGACAGTCTCAGAAGGATTAAGCAACATACTAAGGATCACAGTTAATAAGTAGAGATTAGATCTATCCCTGGTTTCCAAAATTCTGCCCCTTTTTGACTATATGAAGCTCACAGGAAGGCGTTCATCTTTACAACAAATTTTAGAAGGCTCTTCGCTCTTGATCGTATATGCCCAAGGAAGGGACTGATCCCACAGGGGAAGTGGCAGCTGTCATCTGAATTTGGGAGTGGTTGCATTCACTGTGAGGGGGACTGTGAGAGAATCTACCTCCTGGTGCTCCCAAGGCCCAGAAACTTGACCTCAGGACAGAGGCTCCCAGGGCTTTGAACCTCCTCTGAAAGCCCTTACTATGGCAACCCCATCGTGTAGCCAGCACACCCCACCGAGGGCCCCTGGCCTCTGTTCACTTTCCTATCTACTACATGTCCCAAAGGCCCAACACGAGGAGGAAAGAAAGGGAGAGGAAACAGGAGAGCGTGAGCTGCACGGTGTGGATGGTGCCTCACCTACTCTGGAGAAACCAGAACTTCTCCTTTGGGGAGCTGCTTGCACGTTGGATGTCGCACACCGCGTTCACTGCAGGGCCCTGGCCATGCATGGCCCTGGGGTTTGAATGCCAACTTCTGCTTGGACATGGGCGTCTTCTCACTGTGGCCTCACGTGACCTCTTCCTCGGCACTGACCCCATTAGACCAGGGCCCCACCCTCAGGACCTCATCCCGCCCTAAGGACCTCCCAGAGGCCCCGCCTCCAAATACTGTCACGTTTGGGTTTAGGGCTTCCACATATGAATTTTGGAGGAACATAAACATCCAGTCCATAACAGGTACTATTTTCAGTAATATTTACGAATATAACATTTGGTTTTTCTCAAACATAGAGAAAAAGAGTGCTGCATCCACGCACTGGCTAGCTGGTTATTCTCATCATGTGGGAACACCTGTGCGCCACACCTGTGCTCTTTCAGGGACTGAAGGCCCCGGGACACACAGAGCTCCCTGCAGCCCAGAGGAAACGTCCCCTTCCCTCCTTTCTCACCGGCTCCCTTTATCACCTATTTTGTCCATGGGTAGTTACTGACTAAATTTCCCAAGGGCTTTAAAATCCCTTTCTTTCTTAGATCTCCATTTTCCATTTAATGTGGCTCAGCAAACGGAAAGGACACCTGCTATGTGCACCCCAGGCTTCCCGGTGTGACTCCCCAGCAGCTCTGCTTTTGCAATTAGTTTTTACCTCCTCAAAGGAGAGGCCCTGGCTGCCCACAGGTACTATATTTGGCTGTTAGGCATTTAATAATTAATTGCTTAGGTTCACAGTTTTTCTCCTTATTAATTCTAGCAGGCATCTAGTTTACCTGTAAGATTGATTCCGATTTTTTAAATGACCATACTCTTTTCCCCTAAAACATTAAATTTCAAATGTTTATCTATATAACGTGAAAAATTATGTTTAAAACAGAAAGATGGAGTGGTTCCCCATACCACCGCCCTGATAGAAACAGGGTCAGAAATTCCGTAGCTCTGGGAGGAGAGTAGACAGGGTTGCCGTGGTCCTCACACACCAGTGTGAGAAAAAGAAAGTGTGTCTGCACCCCAGCTGCTCTCACACATGCAGGCCACTTCACTTATTCCTCTGTTTGTTCTCACTGGTCTCCCTGTACGTGGTTCCCAGTGACTGTGTCACGGTGCGTGTATGGGCAGAATCAGCTGTGGGGAACACTACATGTAGCTGTTACTTATGCAAGGTCTATCCAGAAGCTATCCAGGCACGTAATATGAAAAATAGAGACATTTATTGAAGAAGATACAAGATACTAGCACAGTGAAGTCATCATTGTTCACACATGCACATTCCAGTCCACTCTCCTTGGCTGCCAGGTTACACTGATGTCATGCAAACTATTCTCGTTACATTAACAATGGCTGGACTTTTTCTGGACAGACCTCATATGGCTGTAAGTATGCAAACAATTTACCTTTCCCATAACTTCAGGTGGAGTCAAGGCTGTCCCCTCAGTACTACCATTGCACGAAGTGAGAGGCAAGAGACACGACAGGTAAGAGCACGCTGGTTCTCTACACCTGAGCTCACAGCCAAGCCCCACCAATGACAACTGAACTACTTTGTTCAAGATATCTAAAATGAATAAGCCTCCAGCTCTTCATCTATAAAATGGGGGTTATAGTAGAGTTTAGGTTGTAAATCATGAGAATGAACTCAGAATAGAAATAAAAGAGACTTGGCATATAGCAAGTATTCAATAAGGTTATGTAAAATAACACTATTTTTTAAAAATACTAATCGTTGTCGTTGTTATTGAGAGGTCATTTCGCCCTGGCTGGTGTGGCTCAGTGGATTGACTGCCGGCCTGTGAACCGAAGGGTCGCCAGTTCGATTCCCAGTCAGGGTACATGACTGGGTTATGGGCCAGGCCCCCAGTGGGGGGTCGCTCAAGAGGCAACTACACATTGATGTTTCTCTCCCTCTCTTTCTCCCGCCCTTCCTGTCTCTAAAAATGAGTAAGATCTTTAAAAAAAAGTCACTCTTACCCTAATATTTGGAGATAATTACTGTTGCCCCCTTGGTACGCATCCCCCAGAATCATTAAAAAAAAAGACTTCTGGCCAAGATGGAGGCATAGGTAGATATTCTTCACACAATCAAAAGGACAACAACAAATTTAAAAACAAAAAAATAACCAGAACTGTCAGAAAATCGAACTGTATGGAAGTCCGACAACCAAGGAATTAAAGAAGAAACATTCATCCAGACCAGCAGGATGGGCAGAGACGGGCAGCCGGGTGGAGAGGACTCATGTCAAGGTGGTAGCTGGAGAACTGAGGTGGGAAAGGTAGTGGCTGGCTGACCAGGCAATCCCAATTTGTATGTGGATAAACCGGGAAGAACAACTGGGGAGTGAGACAGACCGGGCAACTCAGGGTTCAGGCATAGGAAAATAAAGCCTCAAAACCTCTGACTAAAAAAACCTGTGGGGGTTGCAGCTGTGGGAGAAACTCCCAGCCTCACCAGAGAGTTCATTGGAGAGACCCACAGGGTCCTAGAACGTACACAAAACCACCCACCTGAGAATCGGCACCAGAAGGTCCCAATTTGCTTGTGGGTGGCGGGGGAAGTGACTGAAAGCTGTCAAGAGTTGAGCAAGCAGCATTGTTCCCTCTCGGACCCCTTCCCCACATACAACGCAGCAGCGTGGGTTGCCCCGCCCTGGTGAATACCTAAGGCTCTGCCCCTTTCAACATAACAGGCATGCCCAGACAAAGAAACATGGACCAAATGAACAGATCAAAGCTCCAAAAACAGAACTAAGCAATGAAGAGATAACCAACCTATCAGATGCACAGTTCAGAACACTGGTAATCAGGATGCTCAGAGAAATGATTGAATACAGACGCAAAATAAAGGAAGAAGTGAAGGAGTATTTCAATACAAATTGAGATAAAGCAAAATATAAAGGGAACCAACAGTGAAGGGAAGGAAACTGGGACTCAAATCAATGATTTGAAACAGAAGGAAGAAATAAATACTCAACCAGAACAGAATGAAGAAATAAGAATTCAAAAAAACGAGGAAGGGCTTAGTAACATCTGGGAGAACTCTAAATGTTCCAACATCTGAATCATAGGGGTGCCAGAAGGAGAAGAGGAAGAGCAAGAAATTAAAAATTTATTTAAAAACATAATGAAAGAGAACTTCCCTAATCTGGCAAAGGAAATGGACTTCCAGGAAGTACAGGAAGTTCAGAGAGTCCCAAAGAAGTTGGACTCAAGGAGGAACACACCAAGGCACATCATAATCACATTACCCAAGATTAAAATTAAGGAGAGAATCTTAAAAGCAGCAAGAGAAAAGGAGACAGTTACCTACAAAGGAGTGCCCATAAGATTGTCAGCTGATTTCTCAAAAGAAACCTTGCAAGCAAGAAGGGGCTGGAAAGAAGTATTCCAAGTCATGAAAGGCAAGGACCTACATCCAAGATTACTCTATCCAGCAAAATTATCACTTAGAATGGAAGGGCAGATAAAGTGTTTCCCAGATAAGGTCAAGTTAAAGGAGTTTATCATCACCAAGTCTGTATTATATGAAATGTTAATGGGACTTATCTAAGAAAAAGAAGATAAAAAATATGAACAGTAAAATGACAACAAACCACAACTCTCAACAACTGAACCTAAAAAAAAAACCAAAAAACAAAAATGAACTAAGCAAACAACTAGAACAGGAGCAGAATCACAGGAATGGAGATCACATGGAGGGTTATCAGTGGGGAGTGGGAGGGGAAAGAATGGGGGAAAAGGTACAGAGAATAAGAAGCATAGATGGTGGGTACAAAACAGACGGGGGGAGGTTAAAAATCATATGGGAAATGGAGAAGCCAAAGAACTTATATGTATGACCCATGGACGTGAACTAAGGGGTGCAGGGATTCTGGTGGGAGGGAGGTTGCAGGGTGGAGGGGAATAAAGGGGAGAAAAAATGGGAGAACTGTAATAGTGTAATCAATAAAATATATTTAAAAAATTGAAAATATAGAGGTCATTTAATATAGTAATTAAGAAAGGGGCTTTCAGTTCCAATAAACTTGGTCGGGATCTGGCTCTGCCACTGACTAGTTCCATGACGCTGGGCAATGGGCCGCACTGCCCTGGGCCTCAGCCTCATCGCACCAAAGCCGCACGTCGGGTGCAGTGGGGGCTGATCGGGTGCAGTGCGGCTGCGTGCAGGAAATGCAACGTGCCCGACGGCAATTTTTCAATAGATGATACCGATGACCGTGATGATCGTGCTTTCTCAAAAGTGAAAGGGATGGAGAAACTGTGTGTAGAAATGCCAGGTCCGTGATCCATTTGGTCAAGAAAATACGTTTGGTTGATAAGGGAGTGGTTGATAAACAATGAGTGCATAAAAACACGTGGCCGCCCTTCTCAGACACTCCCAAACCACCAGACAGGCTCAGCAACCTGCGACAAACCACATCCCTATAAATCTAACTTGGGAGTTAATTACTTAACGATGTAAAGAACACTCGATTTTGAAGGAAGGAAGGAAAAAAACCTTAGAAATTGTGTCCACCTCTTTCATTTTTTTAAGTGAGGAAACTGAGACTCAGGGAGATAAAATGATTTGCCCACAGGCAGAATCAGGCACTTAATACATGGAGTCTTAATACAGTGAGTCTCTGCTAAAAGAATGAATAAGAGATGGATGTATTTTGCATTACTTTCTTTATTTCTATGTTTATGTGTTGATGTGACTCTGGGTTTTGATTAAAGACTGTGTTCACTTGTCAACTAGAAACTACGAGGGAAATTATCAAAATCTTTCAGAACATTTGGGTGTTTCATCTGTGATTTGTGTATACACATTATGAGAGAAAAACATTACTATGTACTAAGTACTTACCTACTAAGTGTCAGTTACTTTTACATGAATTGCCTCATGTTAACTACCTTATTATCCTGGAAGGAAATCTGTCCGTCAGGGTTTAGTGCAGAAAACAGTAACTACTCTGGGTATTTTAAACAGAAACGGAAATTGGTGCCTTCAAAACTACTGCAAGTGAGAAATGTGCAAGCTTTAGACTAAACCCCCGGGAATAATGCCCCCAATTCCACCTTAGCAGTGCCCAGGGAACCGCTCCCCTGCTGCATTTGGAGCACCAGCAGTCCAGAAGACACCACACCACTGTCGCCTGGAAGACCCTTCCATCAGAGCCACGCACCTAGGACGTGACACCCCCCGCCCCAGGTCTGTTGGCCCCAGAGGTGTGCTACAGCTGCTAGAGTCCCACCAGCAAACGTTCAGGCCCTTTAATGCCCTTTAAGCTGTTGGCCTCCTTTCCCACTTTACTTGGTTTCAAAGTCACTTCTCATAGTGAACATCTGATTGGTTGAAGCTAAGCCACAACAAGAACATTAACTGCAAGGGAGCCTGATAAACACACAGGAGTTTTTAGTTTTCTCAGCCTCTGAGGACAGGAAGTTGTATTAGAAGGAGGTTGCAATACGTGCAATACAGAGTCATTCAACACTGTTAGATTCCCTACTTCCAGGAAGAATGCCAGAAAGGAGACACAATAGGCTGGATGCAATAGAATGATGCTACCACCATGATAGGGGGTCCGAGAAACCTATGTGAGGGTGCAAGACACATGGAGAGAGAATTCCATGTCCCGGCTGTCCCCGCTGAGCCCAAGCCCTGGAGACCCTCAGCTGAATGCAGTACCGTGAGTGAGCCCGGGAGGAAGAGCAGAACTGTCCCACCAACCCACAGAATCATGGAAATGATACATTAGTGTGTTTAGTCTCTAAGATGGGTGCCTTTGTGTTACGCAGTAACAGATCATTGAAACATAATCATCTATTTAGTGTTGCATCCATGCATTATTTGTTCGCTCGTTCACTTGGCGATTATTTAATTAGCATGTACTATATCACAGGTGCTGCAATAAGCACAGGGGAGCATGACCGTGAACCAGACAGAGGCCTTGCCCTGGAGACCTAGCAGTGGCCTGAAACTCAGTTTGAGGACAGCGTGTCACAGGAGAGCGTCTGAGGCAGACACTCCGTGCTTACTCGTTTGCGGCTGTTGGAGATGAGAGAGAAGTTGTACAATTTGGCCAGTGTCACTCAATTATTGGGACCCATAGAATTTCTCCTGCATGTCACTGGAAGGCACTATACTCAGACACTATTTATTTTCATGGGTATTTTTGTTCGTTTAATTGGTTTTATTTTGTCTGCAGTTAAAAGACATACTCACCAAACAAAACTAGGGTTTTGTGGTTCAAATAATTGAGCTTTCTACAGACACGATTTTCTAATATAGATTAGCCTGCCTTCCCATCCGATAATTCTTGATTAAAAATCAAAAAGTAGAGTAGGTATTAGAGTAGCTAAGTTTAAATATCAAAAAATATGCTGAAAGGATACATTTCTAAAGTAAGACTTAAAGAAAACAAATACTGAGATACAATTTCGTGCCTTTCTTATTTATCTTGAATTATTATCAGTCCTAGCTAATCCATGTCCTTCCCATCCATGCCGCAAGGAGCACACAGGTCCTGGGCCCAAGGTGATCTCTGGGTCAAAGAAATAGCTGCTTAGAGAGGGTTCGATGACCATTCCAGGAGCCATAGATAGATTAGTGCTTTAGAACACTAAGGACCTATTTAGTAACCCTTATTTTAGTTCAAATAAATGCATGCTTGTACAGTTGTGCACCCCCTAACACCATTCTGGTCAGTCACGGACCACATATACAACAGTGGTCCTGTAAGATTATAACAGAGCTGAGAAATTCCTAGTACACGGTAACACGGGAGTGGTGGTAAGGTCACAGTGCACCCTTTACTCGAGTGTTTGTGGTGATGCTGGTGCAAACAACCCTAATGCACTGACGATTGTATAAAAGTGTAGCACGTACAATTATGTACAGACTGGAAGCAGCCTCATACATCTCATGTTTATTGAGCCTCTTCATTGCATTATTTTCTCTTATGCTTCTTTTAATCTCATGTTGTTTTATACATTTAGTGTAGCCAAAGTGTACAGTGTTTATAAAGCCTGCAGTAGAGGACAGTAATGTCCCAGGCCTTCAAATTCACTCACCGGTCACTCAGCGACTCACTCAGCAACTCACCCAGAGCAACTTCCTGTCCTGAAAGCTCCATCCATGGCAAGTGCCCTATGCGGGCGCACCATTTTTTTATCTTTGGTACTGGATTTTTTGTCCCCTTTCTATGTTTAGATACATTTAGATCCACAAACACTTAGCATTGTGTTACAGTTGCCTTCAGTATTCAGTACAGAAACATTCTGTGCAGCGTTTTAGCCTGGGGCAATAGGCTGGGCCACAGAGCCTAGCTGGGTGGGAGGCTGTACCCGCTCGGTCTGTGTAAGTGGACTCAGTAATGTTTGCGCAGTGATGAAATCGCTCAGCTCCACAGAGAACACACACCTGTCGTTAAGTAGGGGAGGACTGTGCATAGAGACAGGACCAGCAGTCTAGAAGGAAGTCCTCAAACAGGCAGTGCAGTTTTAATTAGTTGAGTATGGAGACTAATTAATATGCAAATGAGGAGCTTACCAATATTAATCATCTGTTTTACTAGGCAGCTTTTACTAAAGAGTTCCTAACGAGTTTGCAAATTAAGTTTCTTTGACATTAAAAATCAGCTAACCGCCTGTCTGAGAATAATCTCTTCGAACTCAAGGGCAGGAGGGGGGGATATTTTTTTTTGGATGAAAAACAGCAATGTTTAAAACCAATTCCCATATTGGCAAGCACCGTGCAAGAGCTCTGTATCAACCCTTTCCAGGCTCTAATTGAAACCATTTCAGCAAGAGAGACACCAGAAAACAGTTGGAACAGGAGACAAATGAGAGTCACGGTGATTTAAAGGTATATGAACTAGAAAGCTACATCGCAAAATTTGTTTAAGGTGGCGATTGGCATTGTTAAAACCCCAAAGAGGTCATGCATGTTTTAAAAACTGATTTTTATGGCCTTTTCCATATTTGTATGTTGGGCGTGATGATGATTGGGTTGGACCTGATTTATCAGAGATGAAGTGTGGAGACAGATTACAAGGTTTTCCTGCGGTTGCATTATTTTTAGGATTCATTTCCATTTTGTTAGCAAAGAAGTGTATAGGGGCTTGGGCTCACTGGTATAAATAAATCATTCTCGGGGTCAGCTAACTTCATTATTGTGCCATTCAGCCAAAAATACAAAACAATACAATTCAAACGAGTGCCATACTTTGGATTCCCTGCTTCCAGGAAGAATGTCAGAACGGAGACTCTGCAGAGGAGACCACAGACTGGATGCTTGTCTCTCAACCTCCGCACCAACCGAAACGCACAGCTGCCCTTTAAAATATGTTTCTCTCTCCCATCACAACCCAGTGGAAATTCAAAGGAAACGCTGAAGTGATACACTTTCTCAGCTCACAATCTGTCAGGGTGGGCGTGGTAGGAAGAATGGCGGCCGAACTACAACCTGGAAAAAGTCAGCTGACTCAGGCCAGAGAGCCCAACCGGTGGGCTTTGCCATGGCAACCTGAACCTGAGGAGAACCACCAATGATATGCTGCCACTTGGTTCAAAGGGACCAATCTCCAGCTGCGGTGAAGAGAACCACCCAGACTTGGGGTATAAAACGCCGCACCGTGCTCTTCGCTTGTGACGGCTTCCCTGGCCCCGCCCTGTGGACCAGGGAACCTCGCCCGGGTGCGCAAACCCCAATAAAGCTCTATACTGCCTGATTCTGTGGCTGATTGGCATTTCTTCCTCGGCGGAGCCTAAGAAAGCCTTACACAATCTATGTTTCTTTTCAAATTTCTGCAACTCTTACACCACCGCCCCCCTTTCTATAGCTATCAGCTAAAAGTTACAAGCTTACACAGGTTTTTTTTTCACTGAGACAGTGTAGAAGTTATCAGTGATGTCGGCTCTTGGTTCTTGAGTTTGGCAAAGAAAAAATTCAGAGCCAAGGACTCTGGTGCAAGAGGAAGATTTTTAGCATGCAAAGTGAAAGTACACTCAAAGAGAAGATCCAAGCAGGCTTCTCAGAAAGCTGCCTCACCCTTTTAGAAAGAAAGTCACAGAAAAAGTGAGTCAGCTGGGTTGTGTGGACTCAGGAAACAAGTTACAGCGGCAAAAGAAGGACCCTTGGAGACAGGTTCAGGGGCTTAACCTGGGGTGAACTGCCACTGCCCTCTGCCCCACCCCCTCACCCCCCACCCCCGGTTGCAAATCTCTTAGGGACCCTTAGAGCTCAGAAGAAAGAGAGCAAAGACACACACCTGAAGAAAGAAGGTGGGGGCATGCTCTAGAGAGAGAATGTGCACAGGAATTTTACAGGAGGATCTGAATAGAATATTCATCAGCTGTCCAAGTGTGTCCTTTAATATGCTGGTTCATCAAAATGAGCATATAGGGTCAGGGTCAGGGTCATGGTCTCTATGATGTCTGGTCGGCACCATGTAGGGCGTCACTGGTCATTGCACCTGGTCCTGATGTCAGTCATGGCTCACTTTGCCTGGTTTTGCTCCTTTTCTGGGCCTGGAGCTGAAACACAACTTGTCGTTGGTGGAAATGGGGCTCTTTCCCACGACTGGGAGAAAAGCATTTCATGGACCCATGTATGGGAGATGGTAGTGTGGCAAAACTTATTTGGATGGAAATAGAAGTCTGCCCCTGTGTCCCATCTCCATCTGCCCCACCACGCAAGAAGTCCAACCACGTCTTCAGCAAGGCCAAACAAAGGCCAGTGCCCAGAGTTTCTGTCTTATGTTGAAGCCGAGTCCTTTGGAGCCCGTGTGGTCTGTCACAGGCCGGGTAGCTACTAGCCCACATCGTCGCTAAGGAGAGAATGCATGGATGAGCGGGGGTGAGCTCATGGGCGAGAGAGAGAAAGCGTTTGTTCCCTGGGATTATATTATCTCAGGTTTGGGAAGGACCGGGAGCTTTTTCAAAATAACCAGTTAATTTCCCAAACTTTCACGGGCTTGTGCTGGGCCCATCTTCCAGCCATTCTTGGCTCCTGTTGAGCATGCCTCACTGAAGCCCTTCTCCCGGTGCCATTTCGACTTCTACGGCACATGTGCTTACCTCCCCGGTCTGGGAGACGGGGAGCGAGGGCTGGTAATTCCCTTTGCTGGGCAACACTGCAATCCCCTGGAGTATGGGAAACTAGCTTCCTGGCTAAGCTAGCAGGCTTACCTTCCCAGGTTGATTATGCTCAACAGTGCTCGATTCCCTTTGCTTCCTTCTTTTAATAACATCTAATTGCCTACACTTACAAACTGAGGCCTAGATGTTATCTCTAGCTGGACCAAAACTCCGCCTCCGGTCAACACACTCGAGTCTTTGTTTCTGAGATTATTTGATGCTGCAGGAACTTCACTGTCCTGAGGGCTTAATGCTCCAGGGAGGGGACATGCAGGGAAGATGGAGACAGGTGAGTCAGGGTGCTGGATGAGGCCAGTTCGAATCAGCTATCCATCTCAGTTTGCCCATTCTACTTGCCAAGGAATTTTCCTGGCTTCTTACTATCCCATCTCATTGAGACTTGGGACCTAGAATGGAAAAATACCCAGTGACCAGGAAGCCAACTTAACACCAGGTGGTCAGAAGGAATGCCACATAAGCTGACCAAAAGAATGTCACCACCTCTCCATTCTCTATTGAAAAACACAGAGGTCACTGATTTTATCTCCCTTCTGTCTGCTTGCTCACTGACCTTGAAACTACTGACCCACATGAGCCGTTTGGTCAAGGTTCACTATATGACCTTCCTGAGGTTGCAGTGATGAGCAGTCCGCCATCTTGCCCCCAGCAGCAGGCACGAACATAGTTACCAGTCAGTGAAGCTGGAAAAGGAAATCGTCTGATCCTGAAATGGTAATCTGCAAACCCACCTCTTTGGGCAAGCCCGCCTTGCCCCAGCTTCTAAAAGCAGAGAAGCGGGGCCAGCCCCTGAGCCAGTTTAGAGGACTTCTTTTCCTCCATGCCGACTCCCTTGTACTTGAGCATAAGCTTAATAAAATCCATCTGGAAATTTCTCTGGGGTTTTCTCTGAATGCCAGGAACATTACTGGCAATATCCATATTCATTCATTGGATCGTTCAATAAATATTTGTTCACAAGGTTGAACCAAGGTGCTGAGCACTTCCTAAAGTATTAAATACTTGTGGGATGCAAATGCATCTCATTAGCAGTTTCAAGGGACTTATGGTCTCCTAAGAAAAAAAAACATCTTCCCAATAAGCCTGCGTTGAAGACTCAGGTGATAAAAATAATGAGAATTGTATATCTCATGCACTCGCTGTAATTGACTAAGCCATCTTGTGCAAACATTCTGCCTCAATCTCCTTCCTAATACAGCAGAAATAGTCCTAGTGAGATACAGCGAAGAAAAAGTTACGATCGGTGACTTATTACCTTTACGTTTTAAAAGTCTGAAATGGCTGGTGCAGCAAACGCTGGAGGCCGTTCCCACCTTTTCCATCCCGGAGGACTATCCATCGGTTGTCTATGGATGTATTTACTTGCTGACTGGCAATGATGTTGGGCCTACAAATGGCATTTACTTAAGGATGTCTGGTCAAGGAGCGGGAGACGGGATCGTTCCGTCTTCTATCATAATCTTTTCTTGTTTGAAGCCATATTTCTTTTGGTCAGTGCTTATGCCAAATTTCATGGCTCGTGGAAAACACTGCTAGGTTCAGATGCATTTAAATTCATGGCAAAAAGAAAGTCTTCAGTCACAGGCAGAAGGTAGATTTTGTGAAAAAATAAGCAAATAAAATAACAGCCAGAAAATTAATTCAAAACGCCTTTGGTTTGGGCTTCTGTGCAGGCGCAACTTGGCGGCAGGTCTGACTGGAGGTTCTGGGAGTCGCAGGAGTGGAAAATGGAAATGGCTCGTTCACACCTGCCCTTTCCCCAGAGGCCTGGCTCATCCCTTTCCAGGACGCACAGGGCCCGTTCACAGTCTGAGAGAGAAGGCTGCAGGCCACCGGCTCCTGGGTGCCCAGGTCCCAGGCGCCTGGGCCCACCAGTCACTACCTCTGAAACCACACTAAGTATTTGAAAAATAACCAGGTGATAGGATAGAGGATGTATTTCTGTGGCCTGTGTGAATTCCAATCTTTTGATCTAGTACAGCTCTGTCTCATAGAACTTTCTTTGGTGACAAAAATGTTCTACATATCTGCCAGTCCAGTACAGTAGCCACTAGCCCCATGTAGCTATTAAGCACTTAGAATGTGGATCTGAATATTAAATGGTAAGTATTTTTAATTTAAATAGCCATATTTGGCTAGTAACTACCATAATGAACAGTAAGTACCACACTAAAGGAATGACTTTATCCATTTGGATTTCCATGATTGGAAATTAATAAATGATCACCTTGTGATAATGAAGCAATTTTGAATTAAGAGCATGAACTGATTTTCTTAATTTGGACACAAACAGTAAGAATAAATGTCTGAAGCGGCCCCCACCTTCCCCCCATATTCAAGCGGCATCTCTGGCTGTCTCCTCAGCACTCAAATAACAAGTTTTTTAAAAAAAATCATTTCAAAAAAACCCTAGATGTTTTACCAGATCATGAACTAAGCGTTTTGAATATTGATAGATAATTATAGCTTTGGACTTCCTCAAGTCCTCAGTCAACATTTGTAGCCAATTGAAAGTGATGCATTTTGGTCCAGGAAATTCCAAGGACAAATATTCAGGCCTGCTGCTATCAGTGAATAAGGAAGGCTTTAACCTCAGTTGTCTAGACTGCATATGAGACTAAGCAGCTGCCCACTTTGATCCCCCCCATTTATTGCACATCTTTGCATCGCACTCCTAGCCACAGACAAGTCATATCGCAACGCACTAATCTGCCATCTTAGTAGTCAAATAAGGTATAATAGGACCCTCTAACGGGGCAAAAAATTATGAAAGTGTAAATAAAGTAAATGCAAATCATAATATTAATAAACTCTAGATAATTTATTTAAAGTGTTGTTTCGATCAGACTTCTGAATAAGTTGGTGACATGCCTAGACTGGAGCTTGAAAATTATGGGATGAAGTAGTGTTGACGGTGTGTTCCAAGGAGAAAAAAAGACAACCAGCTTCTGTGTGGCTGGTGATACGCAGGGTGGGGCAAAAGCAGGTTCGCGGCCGTGAGCACAGGAAACACAGAGTTCGTTCTTGAATTATTTTTTATTAATTATTGTTCTATTTTCCACACAAACAACTGTAAACCTACTTTTGTCCCATACTGCCTATGAGATCATGCACAATAATGCAAAGCGGTGTGGGATCCCAAATTTTTATTTCAGGATATTCTAAAATTTCGCGTGTAGGTCATTTCCGGGAGAAAATATCCCCAATATCTGTGACAGAATTGGAAGTGACCAGAGATTTAATGGATCCAGTTCTGATGGCTGGAAAATGAGCTCCCCTGAGGTGCTGACTGCACTTCTGAGCCCCTTCCTCTGATGGACGTGTGGATCAGCCCAGACACAGGCGACAAACTAGCATTTTGTCACTTTTAAATCTGGGTTGATGCCATATTCACGAATATGGTTGATTTGGATGAGACTGAAAAATATCGTCATTTAGGTAACCGAGGGGTTCCGCCAAATTCTAGGCATGGGCTTGGGGACAGCTGCTCCCCTGGTTCCATTAACGTGGCTCTTGGCAAATCGACCCACTTGTTTATACAGCCCACCTCACCTCACGGGGTTCTTGTGAGCATCAAATGAGATCCCTAGAGGGTTGGACTCCTGCTGTAGAAAGAGCAGTCACATGGTCAGAAATACCTGAATGTTAATCCTGGGACTTCTATTTCTATGAGTTTTTGTTTTCTTGTCTGCAGAATGAGGGTACAGATATCTGTAGATCTCAAGGAGCGGTTTGTGTATTACAAGAGACATTCTGTGTGAACACACTTTATACTTCCAACATCATTATTGACAGTGATTTCCCATCACGGTTTCCAGATGGGGTTCATTTACTTTTATCTAGTCTCCCCTGCTAACCCCCACCCAGCCATCACCAGTTGCACATACATTCAAAATGATTGGCCGGATTAGTGGTGTGGTCTGTGAAGGTGAAATTGAGTGAAACGAGAAGAACCATAAAAGACCCCAAATCCAGGGCCTTGACTTCATTAAGCAGGTGCAATATTCATCAGTGTGATCCCTCTTCAGTCAAATGCAGCCTCTGACCTTTAGCCAGCTTAGCCCTTCTGTCAAACGCTGGGGGCCCCGCCAAAGGGTGGGGGGCGAGCCCCAGGCTGCCACACTGCGGATCATCTCAGGAATATTCAAGGACTGTAAAACGAACCATCCCTGGTCTTGTAATTTGCTGCAAAAAGCAACAAAGCTTCCCGATAATGAACATTTTGCTCTAATAGGAACTGTAGGATTGACTAGCTTTCAACGGGTAATAGACATCCTTGTGGTGAAGGAAGAAGCATTGAAAATGCCTTTTGGTTCTCCAGAAACTTCAATCATACAAAAGCAGCAAGGGAAGAGGTTAAACTATCTGCTAGTTAATATACTCAAGGTAACAGACGAAAATGTTTGCTCTTTGAAAAGATATTTATTGAGAGTTATTTCTGCAATGGGCAAGCAATAAACTTTGCCAATTATTGTCAAAAACATTCTTTGGGGTAACATGTTTTCCTGTGAATCTTGAGTGGGGGACGGAAGCTTCTGCCATTTTAATTCCTTTGTTAATGTCTTTATGAATGCAATTAACACTTCATTCACGCTTCTTTGTTTCTGGATCCCATTAGGATGTGGTGTATGCCAGTTTCCCGCTCCCAGGAGACAGCCCGCATCACACAACATTTCACTCAGCTGTGTGGCTGAGCACTGACAAACTCAATTTACCAAAGGCAAGAGTGAGCTGACACCATGCTGTGGCAGTGGTTCCTGATGGGAACAAACGACTCATTTCATTCCAAGGGGGGACCCACCTTCTCTGAGAAGCGGGCTTGCACACAACAGTGGAGACCAGGAGGGAGGGGAAGATTTCCGGCGGACGCAAAGTAAAGCACTAGAGGTCAGAGAACGCCAAGGACCAAGGCCGTACAAAGGAAGGCCGGCGACGGTGGGCGCCACGGGCTGCTATCATCTTCACCAAGCCGTTAGGGAGGGCTCACTAGATGGGAAGCTCGAGAGCAGGGGTCACAGCTTCTCCCCTCTGAAACTTACAATGGAAGTACGAGGCAACAGAGAGACGTGGCAAATATATCGGCAGGAGCGTAAGGCACAAGGCTAAGTCTGAGACGTGTAGGCCAAACGGACATTAGAGCTCAGGTCTCCGTGTGATGGCGCCTGGAGGGGGGCGGGGGAGGGGCAGCTTCTCTGAGGAGGTGGGGTTAAAGTAAAGCGGTTCCCTCCTCCCCCACCCCGACCCCCGGGATCAGCAGTTAGGAGCTGGGTGGAGGGGTAGGCACTGCAGAGAGGGAAGGAGAGGCAGGCATTAGCACCGATGCAGAGGTTTGAAGTGAATAAGAGGGTTCCTGTACATGAGAAATTATTTTCCCTTTATATTAAAGTCTCTCCTCCGATTGATGGCATCATTTCTATTTCAAATATCACGGTGATATTTGCTTAACAGCCAAAGGCACTGCAGATGAATATATCTGAATCTCACTAAGCTAGTATACAGGAGACCGAGGGCCGAGGGGACATCAGACAAAGGAAGGAGAGAAGAAAGGAAGCTCTGCCCACCCGCTGGGGGGACACGTTTCACTTTAAGTGAAAACTAATTACTCGCAGGCCTTGTAGCCGTGCCATCATTTTAAGTCTGGTTTTCTCTGACCAGCAGAACAAAATTCTAATCAGTGTTATGAAGCATAACATACTACCAGGAGAAGATGTAAATCAGCCTACACCCCCAAGACATCTACCCCTAACTTGAAAGGTGTGTGAATAAATCAAAGACGGTATTCCATTTGCAGTTTTAATATTATTTAGCGATGCCATGAGTGGTTGTTTCCTCTTCTCTGGGTTTCTCCAAAGATCTAGCTTTTGTTTCAGTAGTTATACATTCCGAGCCCCTCATGCCCCCCACTCGCTGCCCACCCCAGGCCTTTCTCACGCCCCTCTCAAGCAGACCTGGTATTCCCTTACAATAAAGCCTGATGCGCCAGCCCTGGGCGTTACAGCCTCACCCCCAGTCACGCCCAGCACCTCTTTCCACTGAGGAAGATTTGTTTACATTTCATCACATCTGACTGTTCGTCCTGAGAAAAATGGACCCTCTAGCACAAATAATGCTTGACCAGAGAATCAAGTCAGGACTGACGTTAGTGCTGCTCCTAACCGAAGGTTAACGTGTTGGTATTTCACGTGGGGCTGTTTCTTTTTCTGAAGCTTATGGGTGTTCATTGTCAGTTTTAGAGCTGCCCTGTGATTTATTGGAAGAAGAATAACTCATGAGAATTACTAAGGTAATGACCAAACATTGAAAAGGGAAAGAAAAAAAATGGGATGATGGTCTGTGTGTGCAGGGGTGGGGGTAAGGAGGTAGATTCTGAGGTTAAAAAAAAAAAACTTTACTTTTTTTTTTGGATAGAAAAAAGTCTGCATTTCCTGGCCTCGAGCTACTAGGTGGCTGTGTAAAACACAAACAGGATCTGTGTTTTGCTGCATTTGAGAAAGATGTAAATGTATGAATATGATGGAAGAGCTTTTATTCCGCACCCCCTCCCGGAGATGGTCTGACAGCCCCAGGCTGGAGAATGTGTCTCTCCCAAGTGCTCTGTCACCCTGGTAACCATGGAGACCATGACGATCGATTAGATGCCATCTGATCTCAACCTCATAAAAAAAAGGCAGCAGATGGCAACCAGGCCACTAGACCTGTCTCAAGAGAGAAGCAAAGGAAGAGAGCGAAGGGGAGGAAGGCGGGGAGGAAGGCGCTGAGCACAGAAGCAGCTCTGGAAATGGACATTTTAGAAAAGAGTGGGACTAGAAACAGAAAACCAGGAAAGCAGGAAGGAGGGAAAGAGCGGGCACGACGTGAAAAACAAACTGGACCTGACGAGCGATTCACCTCTTTAGTGACAAAGCAAATCAGCTCTTCCCTGGCCCTCTAGCGTGTTTACAGGAGGTCTGGAAGGCTGGGGAGCCCGGGCCCGGCTTCTCTTCTCCGAGGGACCCTCGGGATGGTGGACTGCGCTTTGCCTCGCTATCAGTAGGAATCTGATGCATGTGCAGAAGAACTGAGACCTGCCTGTCCACACGTCCTTTCAGATGACTGATAAGTTTGTTCTGTTACCGGCCCTGTTCTATTATCCCTTAAAGGACAGGTGCTAACAGGTCAGCAGATACTCAAGGTGAACAACAGAACACTGAAGTGAATGCTGGTAACTTAGAGTCTTAGCCAGCGCCTTAGGGTCACGTAATGGCTAATTATTTTCTGACACACAGAGGGTTAAACTTTAAATACCATCCGGCTAACCTGACTTTTTTCAACAATGTCTTATGAACAACTTTCTGTGTTTTTAACTATTCTTCTATTTTATCTTATTTAATGACTACACAGCAGTCTACCATTTAAAGGTAGATTTATTTAACCACCTCCTTATTATGGAACAGATTTATTTCCAGATTTTTGCTACTATAAAATGACCCTGCAGCAATGGTTCTTGTATGTAAAACTTTTGTACTCATGTGATTTTTCCTTTAGGGTGAAAACACAATCACTAAGTCAAAGGATATGTTTTCTTAAAACTTTTAAATTGAGATCTAGCATATATGCATCAAGCGAATAAATCTTAAGTGCACAGCTAGTTTAACTTCACTTCTGTGTATGTAAGCGTACAACCACTACCAGGTCAATGTATTGGACATGTGCATCACCCCAGAATGCTCTTTCAACACCCTTTTCTAGTCAGTTCCTACCCCATGATCTTGAACTTCACATAATAAATGGAATAATAGCATGTGTAATTTTTTTTCTGGCTTCTTTCACTTGATACAATGTCCGTGAGATTCATCCATGCCACAGTATATAGCAGTATTTTGTTCTTTTTTCTTTACTATGTAGTATTCTATTTTTTGAAAATACTAGAATTTACTCCTCATTTTTACTGTGATAGATATTTAGGCAGCTATAAATAAAGTTGCTATAAACACTCTTGTGCATGTCATTTGGAGAACATATACAAGCAATTTTTAATGAAAATTAGAAGTAGAATTACTAGGTCATAAAGTAGGCATCTGTTTAGCTTTAAATGCGGGATAAATATTTTTAAAAGTATTTTTTTGGGGGGTCCACTTTTAAATTAGCTTACAAACAGTTGTACCGATTTGAACTCCACCCATCCCATGTTACGAGGGCGGCCCTCTCTTCACCGCCTCACCACCGGTGGGCGGGCACTCTCATTATTCTTAGTCTTTGCCAATATAAGAGATGAAATGCTACCTGATTGTTTACGCTGCGTTGGATGACATTAAACAATTCCTGCTATGTTACCAGACATTCTTATTTCTCCTTTCATAAATTGCCCGTACATGTCATTACCCTATTTGGTAGTATTAGCTTTAGGATAAGGCCAAAAGGTGAAACGTAATCCACATAGTCTATACAAATTCATCGGCATTGTCGGCAAACGCAATGACATTTATGGCCAGAACAAATTTACATTTTGTGCATAAGTTGACACCCTGCTGCATGTACTTTGGAAAGATGCGAACATTTGCAGAACACCCACTACTCAGTGCATTGACTCTTTTGAACAGCCCCATTCATTTAATTCTTATAGCTTCGTTTCACTTCAGTGATACATTTAATTCTCACGAAAGCTCTAAAAGACACTTCATATTCGGCTCATTTTCACAAATACAAAAATCAAACCTCCCATGGCTCACAGTCACGTGACTACGTAAGTAGAGGGACTGGGATTTAAACCCATAACATTCCAAGTCCAAAATAATTGTTTTCTCTGTTCCCTAGACACCATTGCCTACGGCAGCGGCCCTCCTATTTTTCCACTCTGTGAACCCTTAGAGGGCCTCTGAATTCCAGAACCCTACTAACGTCCTCCCACTCACAACGTGCACGTGTCCCATCCTACCACCAAAATCCAAAGCAGCGTCGGGGGTCTCTGTGCTACTGAGGAAAAATTGATAGTACGGAAAAGCCCATTTTAGTTCATTTCACCCATTTAAAAAATTTTCTTTTATTTGCGTGCATGTGGTATGCTTTAAAATCTGAGTCATGGTTTATTCCCCCGGAGCTGGAATGAACAAAAGCAGACGTGGATCCCAGATCTCCTCTTCTTAATAAATTAGTGCTTTTGGGATTTGAAGCTTATACAATTTAATAGATTTTTTTTTAGGAAAAAGTTACTAATACAAAATTAAGATCAAGAGTGAGTGTTTATTTAGAATGAAAAAAGAAGTTCCTATGAATGACATATTTCAAAAATATTTAAATGCCACCAGCATCACAAAATAAAAATAAAAACAAACCCACAATATTTTTATTTCACTGTTGGATAATCCTGTAGAGTTTTTCCATCTTCTTCTTATTTCTTTTTGGCTCCATACCCTGGGATTACCTGTTCAAATGAAAAGATCTTGCAATATTTTCTATCT
Organism: Trachops cirrhosus; assembly: GCA_028533065.1. Classification (NCBI taxonomy): domain Eukaryota; kingdom Metazoa; phylum Chordata; class Mammalia; order Chiroptera; family Phyllostomidae; genus Trachops; species Trachops cirrhosus. The sequence goes on along the minus strand of CM052551.1, from coordinate 10,822,873 downwards.
AGACAGCATAAAAATAAATCAGTCTTTCCTGTAGCATGATTGATCAATTTTTTTATATGAATAATTTAGAGAAGTATGCTTGCGCTTCACAACTCATTATTAGTGCCATCCCATGGACATTTAGGATTGTGGTCATCTTTGGAAAATGCCATCGGATTTTTGTCACGTGGGAGTTATAACATTTCAGAGCAATTCCTGTTTGTTTCATTGCTGGTTAGCACCTCACTGTAAATGTTTTGAATGGATGGTGCTTGCTGGTGACTAATTTGTTGTCACCTCCTGAGAGTCATGGTGCGTTAGGAGTCACACCATCTTTGTCAACGCCAACATTCCTGTCAAATCATAAAATATTTACATATTTTTCTAATACATTCACATCACTCACTCTTCTTCATTAAATAATTTAAGCCCCTATTTAGTATCTCTATTAGCAATTGATCCCTTCCCTTAATGATTTACTCCTTTTGGAATGACTGAACGTTTTGGGGTGCAGTTCACTTCTAGATGTCAGAATAACCCCGATGGACTTCATTTGCAAATATATGAAAAGTAATTTGGCTGCATGGCACCAACACACGGGAGTGTGCACTGCATCCTCATGCGTACTCCCAACAGGAGAGTGCTTCATCTGGACTAGGTAGCAGTGAAAACCGAATCCTTTGTTCACAATTGGTTGGAAGGAATTTTGCAGACACCATTGCCTACGGCAGCGGCCCTCCTATTTTTCCACTCTGTAAACCCTTAGAGGGCCTCTGAATTCCAGAACCCTACTAATGTGCTCCCACCCAAAATGTGCACGTGTCCCATCCTACCACCAAAACCCAACCTTTCTCCCCCCCACTAAGGTCATAGGATACACGTGTACTGTGGCACATTTACACCTGGCACTTATGCTATAATGTGAGATGGGTTTCCACAGTAGGCTACAGGAGTATTCCTAAAGCACACTTCAACCGCAAGATGGCTACAAATAATTGTATATACAGGTGACTGGGAGTCACATAAATACATCCCGCTGAACCCAAACTGATGTGTTTCCAGTTCTGCTTGCCCTAGCTGGCTCCCCAAATTCCTGCAGCCACTGATACCAACTGCTGTAAGGGTAAGTTGGAGTAGAGACAGCAGTCTGAGCTGTTGTGGCCAAAATATCCGACTTAGAAATTTTGCAAAAACATATGACAAGTGAATGCATCGCTAGGGCTCCTCCCAGTGAACTGAGGGGCACCCAAGCTTAACCTCATCAGCTTCACGATAAACCCACAGATGGAGTGCGGGAGGGTGGGGCGGAGATTGGCACTTGGAGAATAAGGTAGGGACAGGCCTGTGGAGAGCGCAGGCACAAACTGGTTCTGCCACTCGGTTCAAATGCTGTCTGCGACTCCCTGTCCTCAGGATGTCAGAGTCTTCGACTCCCTGACATGGACCTAGTGTGAGAACTCCATCAGGGACTGCCCCAGACCAAATGAAGTGAGAAAAAAATGGCCTTTTCCAACTTTTGTCCCCTTTCACTCTGCAAGGCCCACTTTCCTTGATCTGTCAGCCACAGAATACCCTCTGCAGAGTTTCTCCTCCCCCACAAATGTTTGCCCAGGTAAGGACGCAGGTGCCTGTCATTCACTCATTCACAAACATTTCTTTTCTATTTCCGTTACGAGGGATAAAGCAAGGAAGAAGACAAAAATACCCCTGGTCTCACGAAGCTTATATTCTAGAGCTAGTGCAACTAATGTCCACTTTAGAGCAGCGACCTCCTAGGACCACGTCAGTGCTCTCCTGCAAATTTGCATTTGAGGTCTTCCGTCTCTTGTTGTTAAGAGACTGTCTTTATTCCTGAGTTTCAAACATCAGGGATTTCAGGGAGGAAACTTTTCAAATTTCACAAAGTCTTCCATATTTTCCCCCCCCCGGTTCCTTAAAGCCTTCCATTTCTCCTCACCCCCCACCCCACTCCCACGCCCTCCCCACCTGGCCTTGGCCTCCACAGATTTGGTTGGCCCTCGTCCAGCCATGTACTCCCACTGGGAGCTGTCTCGTTGTTGTCAGAGCCTTTAGAGCAGGCTCTGGTCTCTGGGCCAAGGCACGTTGAGGTTCGTTTTCAATGGTACCCTAGATCATATCTACTTCATTCTCTTCAACTGGTTCTACACCAAAGTTAAGTAGGACCATGGTAGATATCTGTTTTTAAAACTTTAGGTCATTTACCTAGGCAGAATCAAACTCTCCTGCGTGATGGCAATGCTCCGGGTCCAGTGCTGAATTATTTCGTTACTTAGTCATGTGCTCTGTAGTGGACGCCATCTTGGTTGTATCACAATGCAGTTTCTCTTCTCTGTGCCTGCTGGTCAACACGGCAGTCTTCCCTTGTGTACGCCAAATGCTCTGTCTTTGTCATGAGTATTGATATTAAGTAGGAGGTTTTCATTTTTGACAACTTGTATTATTTCCAATTCCTTAATTTGCCATCAATGGAAAATATAGCAATGGAAAATACAGCTAAATATACTACACGTATTGGAGGCTTTGCGGCAGATGAGTCTATGACTCCATTTCCCTGAAGTTCTCTTAGCTCTGCCCTTCCCGCACTGCTGACCTCAGCCTCAGCCTGGCGGCAAGACGGCCGGAGCAGTTGATCTCACATCCAGCATAGCCATGTCCAGAGACTCTTCCCAGGGCAGTCTCTGAGCAACAAGGATTTTCCCCAGAGGCTCCCAGAAAACCCCTCTTTTTGTCTCGTTGGCTTGAACCATCCCTGAGCCATTCTGAACCAACCCCGGGCCAGAGGCTGTGATTACCCCTGGTCAGATAAGCCCTTCCCTGGAGCGAGTGCAGGTGGGAAGCTGGGTTTGGATCAGCTTCCCCTGAGGCATGAGGGCTTCCTGGTGAAACCGGAGATGCCAGATAGAGCTCAGAGTTACGAGAGGCAGGAGGAAACAGATGCTGGGGAGGCAAAGGGCGATATCCCTCTTCTGTGCCAGAAGTCATTCTGGTTATCCGAGTGATATTTTGTTAATTTGTGAACTTAATTTCTCCCGTTTCCAGGTAATAAGGCCAGGCTCATTTGCACTAACCAATGATCATAAAACAGAAGCTAAAACAACATCCAGTGTCTTTTGTCTAACAATGTGAGGATGGCTGTGTTACATACATGACTAAAACACTTTTTTTAACTAAATGAATTAAATTTTAGTTTTTAGAAATACACCACAGGTCTTAATTGTCATAGTTTCCATGGAAACACTGGATAAATTTTACTGAGTATACAGGGATGGGCAAAAATAGGTCTACAGTTGTGATACAGATAAACCATACAATAATTAACAGATAACACAGGAATAAACTCTGTTCTGCGCACTCACGGCTGTAAACCCACCGTCGCCCACCCCTGCACTCCTCACACAGAAAGAACCTTTCCCAGCTTCACCCTGAGGTGTGCGCGTGGGGCTCTCTGGTTGCTCGGGGTCACCTGCGCGTTGGGGCGTCTGCAGCCACTGAGGGCCTTGGTCACACACTCGTGTTTTCTGCCTTCTGAGGCGTTTTCTTTCTAGAATCAAACCTCAGGCGGCTCCTAACGTTTTCAGATGTGCCATTCTCCCTCTCTCTCCTTCGTGAGGTGGGACAGAGAGGCGCTGTACAGACATCCTTAACTTTATGTAAATAGCCCACCTTCTCTCCCTGGGGTCTTATAAATATCAGTGTTCTAAAAACATTTTTACAAAGTCCTCCCTGGAGATGCCCACAGCAGCACTATCGGCCCAGGGGTTCTCCACAAAAGCTTTTAAGTGGGAGGAGGGAGGAAGGAAAAGTCACCTGACACGCCTCTGGCGTTTCTCAGATCGGGGGAAATTCTAACACAGTACCCAACATGACAGAAATGAGTTTGGCTTTCACCGTCAACTAGTTCACAGACTGGGCCTGTGTTCACTCTTCCCACTTGGCTGCTGTCGACTTCGATGGGGCGCCTCCTTGGGAAAGGTTAACGCATCCAAGTGGCGTCCGTTGATATTGAAAAATGATAAACTGGGTTTGTATTTACTCTATTATTACCAAGGATACTTTTAACATCCTTCTGACGTGCTAACAGTCCTTCCTGAGGAGAATTATGCAAACAAACGAACTATTAATTAAATCAAGAGCAGCAGTCCCCATAGAACTACAGTATGAGGATTTGCTGATGAGCATGAACTTGAACCAGGCCGTGGCCTTTGGCTGCCATGGTTGCTCTCGGGTGAGCTCTCCGTGCATCTCCCAGTAAGGACCACGGGAGCCTCGTTTCCACGGGCCCCTCGGGCATCCGTGGCCATTGCTATCGTCAGGCTATTAAAACTACTTCTGGCTCAAGCTTGGCCTGACACACGTGCGCCAATGCTGGGCATGTGCACGAGGGACACGCTGTATCCTGGTCCCAGCTGTGCTCCAGTTTCGTCCCTGGCCCCAAGCAGCCCAGCTCTCCCGGATGCTTTATTGCTCTGGCCGTTTCCATCTCGCTGGCTGCCCACTCTTCCCATTGGCCGACTTTTCAGCTCACAGCTGCCTACAGACATTGTGTCGCATGTGATTTTTCTTGTTTCTCTCCCGCGAGCTCTAGGTTCTCCCCTCCCTCCCCTGAGTAATCCCCACTTGCCTTTTTTCTGTCCATGCTTTTGTTTCGGTCGGTCTTCCACCCCACCTTCCTTTCTGAACTGCCACGGAGTGTTGCATCTCACACTTGACAGAATTAACTTTGGGAGATGCTTTCCCAGGCAAAACAGCTCCCACCACTTGACCTTGGCCCCTCTGCAAAGTTCTGTACCCTTGTCTTTACTTCCTCCTGCCACCAGCCAGCCATGGACATAGGAGGGAAAAGGTCCCTTCTTCTCCCCACTGAGTGTGATAATAAAAATGCCAAGGAGACTTCCCTCATCTTACATCTTGGGGAAGCCCCCAAATGTCACTACAGAAGATGTATTCCCTTGGCCTAATTAAGACATTATTTTCCTAGTTAAAATGAATTTTTCCAGAAGGGGACCCTTCTGTGTAAAAGAGTTACCTGGGTTTTCTAAGGAGAGGATCTGAGAGGCAAAGGATGTTGGGAGAACATTGTGGGATAAGTTCTGGGCTGGGGCCGGGGTGGGAACAAGGTTCGGGAGGTGGATGGCCTCGGCAGAAAACATATGCTCTCCCTGGACGGCCTCACCTGTCTCCCGCCTTTGCTGAGGGCCAGTCCATCTGCAATGCGTCAGCTTCAAGATGAAGTGGGGCCCGAGACTTGCCTGAGACGCAGGGCTTGCTCACCCTGGGCCGTGACTGACCACTAGTCTTGGCAGGATTCCTGGATTCTGCACCGTAATCAGTTAACCCTTTAAAAAAGTGGGCTTTCTGCTTCGGGGGCTCATTTGATGTCAGTTCTCTTCCTTAAACTGCTCGGTTGTTCTCAGACTCGACCAACTGTGTCACTGAGCAGCCTGGCTGCTTAGCTAAAGAATCGCAAATGAATGACATGACCTGTTCTTTTGTTCTTCTGTAAACACAGCCTTAAAATATCAGCCTCCAATAATGTACAAGCAAGGCCTCTGGGAATATGGCCTAGTAGCTAAAAGTGCACAGGCCTGGGGTCAATTCCAGAAGGCCCCATGTGTTAGCTGTGGGACCACTCGAGGTCCTAATCTCTTTATCTGCAAATGGGATAATAACAACACCTACCCTATAGCATTCTTTAAGAGTGAGTAACACTGCACAGGAAGGGCTTACACAGTGCCAGGCAAACACTAAGCATTCAATGGATGCCAGCTGCTATTTTTGATATTAGTAGGAGGCCAGCAGACCAGTTCTTAAATAATTAGTATCTTGACAATCAAGGAGACTTACTGCATCTTGCCTATGAGACTAATTTATCCCCGGAGAGTAGTATCCAGAGAAAAAGACACGCCTGCAGCCTTCCTGACCCAGCTGTGTGGAAGGGTAGGGAATCCGAGGGCAAAGGCCCTCCCCAACATCCTACCAACCACGATTGCGCATGTGGAAAGCAGCACCCACACTGACTGCGGCCTTCTGGGGGAGGGAGCAAAGATTGGGGGCTTTAGTGAACTCGGAGCCTGATTGGTTCCCAGTCCACTCCTGTCAGGGTTCTACTTTGCGTCCACGATGCACACGTATGTGAATGGCCTCGGTGCATGTACATGATACATCCAGGCTGCACACGAACACGCCATTGCCCCAGATGTATTTTTCCTTGTCTTCCTCCTCGTCCCTTGCATCCTTTGCAGTCCATTCGGGCATAATTATGATTGCTTTGCTGGCTCGGTTCTGCCGCTCTCCAGAGTGGAGCAGATGTCGACAGCTCGGAGAGATCCCATGCTATTACACAGCAGAACAAATGAGGATGTCAAAAAAAGCTCTTCAGTCTAACAAGAAAACAGAGGAAAGAGACAAAAAGAATAAAGCCTTTGGAGACCAGCAGACTCATTCTGATTAGATCTTATGCTAACATGATGCCCACTCTGCGTACTAATAGTGATTTAATATGTTTAAACGGTACGGAAGAAATACGTCTTGGGGAAAAAAAAAGAAGAAAGAATTTCTTCCCTGGCAGGCATGATTAAGATGGTGGGGGTGTCTAGGAAAATGCAACTGCAGCACGACAGTGTTGAGTGCAGGCCCGGGCACATTTATCTGTCATGGCTGACGTTGTCTGGCCGCGCTGGGCAGCCGCTGCCTTCTCCACCACTAGGTGAGCAATAGGAGCTGTTCTACAGGTGAGCTGCTAGGTGCATGATGGAACGTCGCCCTCACTGTTGGGCCATTGCTTCTTCTTTTAATACAGGAGGCTACATTTTAAAGCCATTTTATACATCGGGTCATGAGTCCACAAATCCTAATTATGCAACACAAAGTTTTAAAAACATACTCTAGAATTTCGGCAGGGTGGGGAGAGGGAGGTCTCTAAGCAATCCAATAGATGGACTGAAGTTCATGTATTATAGCTTTAATTTACTGATTGCAAGTCTTCAGCTCCTTGCTCGGAACCTGTTTACTCATCTTCTCCTTATGGTTCTAACGATCAATGTCATAGTTCTCTTTTATCAGACAACAGCAGAATAGAGGAAATAATTTGGAAAGGCCAAGCTTGGGAAAGGGAAGATGAAGTGAAAGGCTGTTAGATATAAAATCCTGACAGTGTCAGAAAGTGATATGTGATAAGTTGACACCAAGTGAGAAGAGACCAGTTCTACAATGAAGCGGAGAGAATTACATGCTTGTTTGCTCCCTTATTTGTTCTTCAGTCCTTTCACGGTGGGTCTGAGGCAGCTGTCTAGGGGCATTTGTTATACAGATAAAGAGTAACACCTATTTCGAAAATCCTTAAGGAATAAAAGTGAAAGAAAGAAAGAAAGAAAGAAAGAAAAAGAAAGAAAGAAAGAAAGAAAGAAAGAAAGAAAGAAAGAGAAAGAAAGAAAGAAAGAAAGAAAGAAAGAAAGAAAGAAAGAAAGAAAGAAAGAAAGAAAGAAAGAAAGAAAGAAAGAAAGAAAGAAAGAAAGAAAGAAACGCCCTGGAAGACAGCAGGTTGTCAGTGGAAAAGCCCAGGAATTTCCCGGCATCTAAAGATGCCCAGACTCTATAGTCCAGACGTTGGGAACCGTCTGGACACACAGATCTCTCCCTGGGATGAGAGCTCAAAAGTCACCTGGTCTGGCAGTGGCTCCTGACAAGTGGTTAATCTGCCCGAGCTTGAGGCCATCTAGCGACTCGCCCTCATGAGGTGTCAGTTCATTGTCAGTGTGCTCTAATTTTCAGAAAGTGTGTGCTTGTTTGGACCTAAATATGCCTCTTTATATCTTCACCCCATTCACCGTGGCTCTGCCCTCCAGGACCCCAGAGATACCATCTCAGCCTGTTACATGCAGGAGGTTAGGGATCATAACACCGGGTCCCTCCCTCTCACCCCTCTCTGATGGCCCAGCCCCAAGTTCTTTCGAATTGGGTATGTGACTGGATTTCAAGGCCTCAACTTCTTCAGGGTATCAACGCTCACTTTTATAAGGTGAATGGATATACCAAAACCTATTCCCTCGGTCTCCACTAAAGGGTCCCCAGGCAGCCTGGAATGGTGGGTTGGGCCATTGTTTGGCCAGAACACCCCCGTCCATATCCTGACTCTAGAAGGTGGCTTCAGACAAGTTACTTAATCTCATTGTCTATAAACTTCGGCAAGAATAGCCCCCAAAGGCCAGTAGTGAGAAGAAAGGAGCGAATCCACAGAAAGACGTTGGCCATTCAGAAAGTGCTCTGCAGATATGAGCCATTGCTTTGGATTAAGAAAAGCTGTCACTTCCTTATGCTCTCCCTATGGTTCCACTACAGTCTGAGCTTACAGCACACTCGTGACCCATTCTGAGCTGATAATCAATTGAAACATCTCTAACGCTTTCACACAGGCCACTGTCAAAACACATCTCTCTGCTGCTTATTCCATTTTATTTGCTTGTTTATTTTAACCAAGTGTAGAACTTTACATTTATCCCCATTAAACATAATCATATTAGATCTGGTCCACTGTTTCAGTCTGTCGAATCTTTTTGCATTGCAATTCTGCTGTCCAATGCATTAGCTATCTCTTCCAGCTTTGTGTCACCCACAAATTTTATCAGCAGGCCATCAATGTCTTCATCCAAGTCATTAATAAAAATACTTAACAAGGCAAGACGGAGGCCAGAAACCTGTGGTGTGTAAGATCCTTTCTCTGGATTGACATCAATCCCTTCATTAGTTCTCTGCATCTCATCAGTTGCTCATCTACCTGACCTGGCCACCATCAGCCCTTGCCCAGAGGCGCATCTCATCGGCAAGGATGGGGCTTCATCTGTCAAGTGCGTTGCTGCAACCCAAAGGCGTTCTATTTGCATAATACCTGGGAAACCAGTCTAGCAACTCCGGCAGAAAGAAATGTGTAAGTCTGGGTAAGCTCACTGACTCCTTGACTCTTACCTGGGACCAACATCAAGTTCACCAGACAAAAAAAATAAAGCACCCAAACTGCTTGCTCTTTGTTTGAGATATCAGCATTTTTACTGTGGCTGGGCTTCTAGCCTCTGTCCTCAAAGCTTCTGGCCCTTGAAGCAAACAGCAGTCTGCTAGGATATAATTTATCCGGCCCAGCCTGGGACCCCGAGGTCTCCTTCGGAACCTGCTCTTTTGCCTTGGGCTTCATTTTCTGTCACCAGTATCTGTGAGAACCCTAGCTTTCCATCTTGAAGTCGCCTTCCTGGGTGGGGAATGTGGAGGGACATAAATGCTGAAAGGATCTGTTTTCTTTCTGCCATCTGTTTACATTATACCAATGGCAATATTGATCTCAAGCAATAGGCGTATTTTTTTGACCTTTGCAAAATAGAACTAAAAACTCCTTTTGTTTTCTTTGTATTAAAAGTCCAGATGCCTCTGAGAAGCCCTGGAGACAGGCCCAGAAAGCTAGATAGATCACCACCAGCCAGCTTGCAATGGTGGTGGCTTACTAAGGGAAGCTTTCTTTCCCAGTCACTGCGATCCTACTGTTTCCCTACCCCATCTCCCATGTTAGACCCTGGCCCAAAACATCCTACCACCATTGGTAAAAGTCAGTAGTTAGGATCTTGGAATTCTAAGTCCATCCAATGCCACCACATACTGTGTATGCAGCTTTGCACCAGTCTGAAAGGGAAGAAAAACAGCCATTGCTTCAGAGTGGTTGCACAGATGACACGGTATAATGACTTTGAAAGTGCCATGCGTGATACCTACCTGGCACATGGTCCAGGTTAAATAATGCTGGTTCACTATTGCCTTCTGGTTTCTGTCTCAGTTTTGTTCCCATTTGGTTCTGCTCTCATCTCCAGTCCCTGTCTATACCTTCTCAGTCCGTGCTAGCTCTGCCGGAAACTTTGATTTTCTGCTTACCCTTCGCAGACTGCTTCCCTCCCCCACCACACATACATGCTGATTCTGGACAATATTTTGTGCACACTGAAAATTCCTTGCTGACTGTCTTCTGAGAAGGCAGCCCAAACATGTGTGCAAAAATCCTATCCCCTACCTGGAGGGCCCAGGTCCTCATTTATGACAAAGCCCAGTGAATAAGGGATAATAGTCCCCAGAATGTTTTTTTACAGGTCTGAAAAGTCACAGTATTTGGGATCAAATCCTAGCTTCTTCATTTTTTAACTGCATGGTCCGGGCAAGTCGGTTACCTCCCTAAGTCTCAGTGTCTGCCTCTGTAAGGTGGGCATAATAGCATAGGGTTGTTGGGACCGTACACTGCTGAGCATCACACCTCTACACAGTAGGTGCTTGATGCACGCAGGCTGTTGTTACTGTGATCAGTATCTTGTCATCATCCTTCCCCACGTGACATTTCCTACGAGTATCCATTTTCTTAACAGATCCTTATAGTCCTTTCATAGTTGCTCTTGGTTATGCACTTCTTTTCTTCTTTTGTTTACGTCCATTAAATTTCTGAACTTAATAGTGAGGCCTCTAGAAACCACGAGGATCATTCTACATCAGGCTTTCCCTTCTCTGAAAAAGGCATGTTGACTATAAAGCCCAGGGAGAAGGGTAGTTACTGTAACTCTGTAAATTCAGAAATTTCAGTCTCAGCGTTCAGATTCCACTGCTGCAGTTCACACCAATCCTTCCCTCATCACAGAGTTCTTTCAAACACTGCATGGAACCACGTGTTTACTTAGCACATCTTGAATGACTTGAGGGCAAGTCCAAGTTTTAATCAAAGTTTTCCTTGTTTTTCAGTCTTTAGCACTTACTAATAAATGAATTCTTATGTTCATTGAATGTGTGTGGTAAGGGGTGCCATCCAGAACAGCGAGGTAGAATTCCTGCCCTCAAGCAGCCACGCTAGTGGGGGCGGAGTTCTGCTTCCGGTTCATGTGACACATGCCCCGGAACTGCATTCCCACAGTAACACCAAGGAAAATTTGAATAACATCAAAATCATAAAGTATATTTAACTGGAATTTAATGACAAACCAAAACAAAAAAGAGATCTTGAAAATTTTAAAATATTTAGAAAATAAACAATATTCTTCCAAAGAAAAAATCAAGGAAATTAGGTAATGTTTTTAAATGAATGACAATGAAAGCATACATATTTAAATGTCTGGGATGCAACTGAAGTGGTGCTTAAGTAAAATTTAGATGTTTAAATGCTTCTATTAAAAAATAAAAAAAGGCTAAAATCAATGATTTTCGCTCCCACCATAAGCAGTTAGTAAAAGAACAGTAAACTCAAAGTAAATGTGATGGACATAAGAATGGAAATCAATGAAATAGAAAAGAGACAAACATAAAATTAAGAGCCAAAAAATAATTGTTGGAAAGATTAATATAATTGATAAGCCCCTAGTTGAACAAAAAGGGAAAAAATAAAAAGAAAATGCAAGTGACCAATTTAAAGAATGAAAAGAAAAATATTTCCACAAATCCTATAGGCATTAAAAGAATAATAAGAAGCTATTATAAACCACTTTATATCAACAAGTTTGCCAATAAAATTGAAGTGGATACATCCTTTTAAAAAAAGGGAATGTTCTAAAACTGACAAAAGAAAAAAAAATAAATTACCTGAATATCTTTTAAAGAAATTGAACTCACAATTAAATTTTTTTTCACAAAGAACACTTTTGGCCCAGATAGTGCTAATAGAGAATTCTGCCAAACACTTAAGGAAGAAATAATACCAATCTTAATCTCTTACAGAAACAGAGGAGGGAGGGCTGTCTCAACATTTTCTTGAAAGCTGACATATTCATAGTACCAAAATCTGGCAAATACATTACAAAAAAAAGAAAATTACAAATCAATATTCCTCATGAATAAGATGTAAAAGTCCTTAACAAAACATTAGCAAATCAAATCCATCAATATATAAAAATGATAACGTATAATGGCCAAGTGGAGTTTTATCACACATAAATGCAGGTTTGGCTAAAATAATCAATATAATTGACTGAAAACAATCAATATAGTTCCTCCCATTAACAAAATAAGGGAGAAAATTATACACATATCTGAGTAGATTCAGGAAAAGAGTTTGGCAAACATCAGCATTCTTTCATGATAAAACCTCCAGGCAAGGAAGGAATAGAATGAGCTCCCTCCATCTGATAAAAGGAACCAATATAAACTCTGCACCTAACGTCATAGTTGATAAAACATGAACACTTTCCCTCAAAGGTCAGAAACAAGGTAAGGATGCCTCCTCTTGTCGCTTCCATTCAATATTGTATGTAAGGTCTTTCCATTAAGCAGGAAAGGAAATAGAAGTCATAAAGACAGAAAGAAGTAAAATTATCTTTATCTACAATGACATGATTTTGCACACAGAAAATTCTAAGGAACCAACCCTCCAAGTCCTGCTAAATCTAATAAGTAAATTCAGCAAGGTTTCGGGATACAAGTGCAATATGAAAAGCAATTATATTTTTATACACTGCCATCAATTAGAAAATGAAATAAAAAGTAACTACTATTCACAATACACTCAATATCATGAAACACCTACAAATATTTTTAAAAAGGTGGACATGACCATAGAACTATAAAATATTGCTGAGAGAAATTAAGAAAGACCTAATAAATGGAGAAAGATATATCATACTTACAGGGTGGTAGAATCAACATTGTAAAGATAGTCATTCTCACAAAATTGATCTACAGGTTAAGGGCAATTCTAATCAAATTCTAAGTAAGTTTTCTGTAGAAATTGACAAGTTGATACAAATAAAATGGTTGGAGGACTTACACAACCTGATTTTTCAAGTCTCACTCTAAAGTTTTACAGTATTTTTGAAAAGACTGCTTTGGTCTAGTATGTTTCCATGTAGATGTTAGTATCCATTTGTCAATGTTGAAGAGAGTCTGTTATTGGTAAAAAGATAGACAAATAGATTAATAGGAAAAACCCGTGATTACAATCTAATCATCGTTGCCAAAGGAGCCAGGACAATCAATGGGGAAGGAACAGGCTCTTCCACAAACGGTGCTGAAATCTACTCAGCCACAGAAAGAACTATGCTCCGGAGACGTGAACCAACACGGACGGCTCTCTGAAATAAGATGCAGTGGGATGAAAGAAGCCAGACACAAAGAAATACAGACCTAAAAATTCAATTAATGTCAAGTCTAAGAACAGGTGAAACCAGCCTGTGGGGACAGAAATCAGAACAGTGTTGCCTCAGGATGGAGGGGGTGACGACTAGGAAGGGGCACAAAGGGACTTTCTAGTAAGATGTTAATGTTTTATGTCTTACTTGGGGTGTTAAGTGAGTTTTACATTTATGAAAACTCATTGGATGATACACTTAAGATCTATGCACTTTATCTGATATTATTATACCTCCATACGCAATTTTTTGAAGTGAGGAGCAGGATAAGAAGGAAAAACCACAGAGAGAAATTTGAATACAATGTTGTAAGTGTAATGCTAGAGAAAAGCACAGAGCATTTTGAGAGAACGTGCAAGAACACAATCAGCTTGGCTGTCGACAGATCTTCTAGCTCAGATCTGTCTACCCAAGAATTACATTCTCTACCCCTTCTAGAATCCTTGTCAACTGGCTCTGAGAGTACCTCATCTTCCTGCCCCAACTCTGGACCACCAGAACCCAGGCCAGTTCACTGTGGGAAAGGACGATTTCCTCACTTGTGGAAAAAGAGAAGATGGGACAATCCAGAACCCATTTGGTTGCTGTGGAATACGTGTCTTTCCTGGTCCTCACCCAACAATCCCTCAGGGTTCTGAATATCCCAGCTTCATGAATCCCTCCAGCACCAAACTCTTTCATCTAGCATCCCCTAACCCTGCTTTTCTGGTCCAACTGAACATCAAGATTCAGTCCATCTAAATATGTTGAAAAATCTGGCTATTTGCAAACAAAGAAAAATGTATTGCTTCACACACCATATATCAAAATAAATCCAGATGGATAAAACAGAATATTTTGAATGAAACCAAAATTTGAAAATATTGAAATGAATACTTGTCAGAGTTCTGGGTGGGAAAGAATTTTCTCTACAGATAACCAATAGAGGGAGTCAGAAAAGAACAATAAATTTCTTAGTAAAAATACAAAATATAAGTCCATCAAAAGACATAACAATATTTTTTCAATATTTTATTTATTTATTTATTTTTAGAGAAGGGAAGCAAGGGAGGAAGAGGGGGAGAAAAACATCAATTGGTTGCCTCTTGTATGCCCCTAACTAGGGACCTCGCCCATAGCCTAGGCATGTGCCCTGACCAGGAGGTGAAACAGTGACATTTTGGTTTTCAGGACATCGCACAAACCACTGAACCACACCCGTCATGGCAATATTACAATATTTTAAAACCTTACAACAAAGCATTTTTGGTAGAAAGCATTTGGCTCAAATATTTCTGAAAAGGGGCTTATATCCTTAAGAACTAAAGAGATAAAGAAGAATGATTATGATCAAAAGTAGGCAAAGGAGTAGGAAACTTGAAGAAAAGTCAACCTCAGAAGTTTTCAAACAAAATAACCTTGACATACCATTTAAAAATATATAAAAATAAGAAAAAGTTTGAAAAATAACAGCACCCCACATCTGATAAGATCAGCATTTTCCCCCTGCTGGGGAGGGAGTGCAGATGGATGCAGTCTTTCTGGAAAGCAGTTGGGCAATCATATGCCAAAAATCTTTAAAATGTTCTTATTCTTTGATAAGAATTTCATACATGTAACTTTATCCTAAAACAATCAGAAGTGTGAACCCATTTTCATGCATAAAGATGTTTAACAAAAAAAGGAAAACTAAATAACTAGTGATGTGTAATTGATTGAATAAAGTGCTGTATATCAAAATGATGGAATATTTTATAGGTTTTAAAAGTCAGTTTTTAAAAGACTGTTAGAGACATGTTAGTTTATAATGACCAAAACAGAACCAGACATGGAAACAGGGAACAGACTGACAGCTGTCAGAGGAAGGGGGGAGGAGAATGGTGGAAAGAAGGGGAAGGGAATAGACAAAGAATATGTATGAATGACCCATGGACAAGGACAACAGTGTGGGGATGGAGATTGTGGGAGGGGGGTGGGCTGGATGGGAGAGGGCAAAGGGGAAAAAATTGGGACAACTGTAATAGAATAAACAAGAATAAAAAAAGACTTACGTTAGTTGAAAAGTATACAAAACTTTATACTCTATGGGTTTAGTATGTAATAAAACAACACACACACACACAAAAAATTTACTAGAAGAAAATACACATATTTACTAAATCCTGACTCAAGGGAAAGCTAGAGCTCTGGGTTTAGGACTGCAGTCCATCTGGGAAACTGGTTCTATTCTGGCTTATGCAAAAGGAAGATGATTTCTTATTATGGGGTGCAGAAAGTCCAGTGATGGAGGAAAGGGGATCCCCCACTCGCGTACCCACAATGCACCTAGGATCACTCAGGGACAACAAGCGCCCTTCCCCTTTACCCGCAAAAGAAGGCGAAGACATAAAGAGTTGCATCATGACCATTATCTTGGCTTCACCAGAATATTTCTTCTAACACAAAAGTCAGTTGCAAAATAAGACAATAAGGAAGACCTAAATAAATGGAGAGATACCTCATACTTGTCGGTTGGAAGCCTCAAAAAATGCAACGATGTGTTTTCTCATCAAAATGACAATTGAGACCATCATTTGCCAACGGGATCTTCTCTGAACACAAATCCTTCAAGATGTCTCCTTCAAAAAGTACTGCGTTCAGAAATAAATTTCTGAAGAAGTTGTATGCCATCTAGCACCTTGGAGAATCATAAAACACATGAGCTATATACAAGGGTAAGTCCTGCAGGAGAGATGAACTTTGCTTAGCCCAGTATTTCTAAGACTAATGTGATCATGGAGGTATTTCACTTTCAAATCAATCCTGTTCCCAATCTGTGGGGCTAATGGTCAGTGAAATACTTTCAGGCTGGTGTAGAGAATCTGGATTCATACGTGATCATAAATACCAGTTTAAAAAATAAAAGGAAATCTTTCATAAACATAAGTTTTTATTTTTATTTTTTCACTAGAAATTATACCATAGGTAAACATGAGTTTTTTAAGTATGGAGAGTAACAAGCAACCAGCTAGGAAAATCTCAGCTGCCTCTAGAACACCAGTGTGTTGAAATCGCAAAGTTGAGAACCTGAGAACCACCAGGCAGGATGCCAATAAGAAGAAAGATGTTGAAGAATTCTGGGAAAGGGATGGCTTAGCAGGGAACCTATGGGAGATGTGCTCTATTCATTCCAGGTTGTTCCCTGACAAGTATTTCAAGAGAGATCATCAAAAATATTTGGTAGCTTCTGCAAAATGTAAAGAAAGCTTTAAAAGTGTGGACTTTTACATCCAACTGCATGTTGACCTCAATCCATATGGGTGTGATTGCACAAGATTGCTTAGACTAAACTCTCTTTTGTCATTAACTAAGTCCACGAAGAAAATGAGAGTCAAGATCATTCACAAAAGAAGGGCTGGAGCTCAAAAAATTTCAGACAAAAAGAGAGAACGAAAGATGGCATGGTGGACCCCTGAGGGTGGGTTCAGAGGACTGGAGTGGAGGGCAAACCTCGTAGGTCATGGGGTGGATCACAGGCAGAAGGAAATGAGCAGAGTGTGTCTTAGGCTGGAGAAGGGAGGTAGCAGTAACACAGGCTTACCAAGGGTTGGAGTGGTAGAATGGGAAGGCTGGAGGGGAAGTCAGAGTTCAACTAGTTCTTGTCACGTGTTTTGTGGGTGGAGCTCTGGGTCACTAATGAACTTTCCTAAAATCACACAGCCAGAGGTCGCTGAGCCAATACTAGAAAGCCTTACCGCTCATTCATCAGTCTACGGGAGCCACGTGAGAGAGCAGTGGCAAGCGTGCCAGCGCAATACTAACCACTTAAACAAAACCCGAAATTCATATCTCTGGAGTCTAAATGTTAAAGGATATTTTTATTCCTTGAGAGACGAGAAGAAAGGGTAAAAATTTTAGGTGTCCATAGACCTGGAAATAGAAAATTGGTTCCTAAAATGAGATATTGAGCATTCTTTTTCCCATTTACACATAAAAATTTATATAAACTTTTGGTTCTGAGCATGATTAAGTAAGCATACTCAACTATGTCTCTCCTAATGACTACAACTGAAAACCCTGGGCAAAAACACATAACTTAACTACCAGGAGACTCTGAAAGGTGGGTGAGAGCAGGCAGAGTCGGTAAAACTCACTGGACTTGAGAGATGAGCCAGGGGTGATTTGTCTTAGGCTTTTTATTTTCCCTCTTTTTTTTTTTTTTTTTTTTTTGGCCTCCTATGTATTCTGACCTGGATGTTAGAGCAACCTGAATCCTGGAACTGACAATAGATGTAGAGACCAAAAAATAAAAATAAAAAAAACAAAGCCCTAAGAAAAGCCAAAGTCTCTGGAAAGGTGGGACAAACCCTTTAACATCACCAGCCTCATTCCCGGTAAATACCCGCAAAGAATTGGTACCCCTCCCCCTCCCACTAGTAGCTGCAGGGGTCCCTGAGGGTCAGAGTCCTGTTGACCGCCCTGCCCTACACCAGGCAAGTGTCAGCAAAGAGGCAGAGGGCCCCCTCGTCCTTCCTGGCACAGCAGACCCTCAGGGTGCCTAAAGCCCTGGCTTTCTAACCAGAACACCAGGAAGGGGAAACTCTGAACGAAGTGGGGTGGGAGTCATGCGGAGGAGGGAGCAGGAGAAAAGGATCCTTTAGCACTCACCCTCAAACTCAGCCCGTGAGCACAACTGACAGCCACCAGCACATGAAAGACTTCGAATGCTGAACTATGGACGCATCATTGCTCCATTTCAGACTGACCTCTGCATGGCGTACAAGCAGGCTGGGCCAGAACAGCGCTGCAAATGCTTTAAGCACTCAACTGACATCGACTCACAGCCCACCAGAAGCAGATCAGGTTGTGAACCTAACCAGGGGGCCTACCTGGTTAAAAAAAAAAAGGTAATACTTTCTAGAAGATTTAAATAGGACTCAGAGTTTCATGGCCTACTGTTCAGAATGTCGGAGATGCAGCCTAAATTTTCTCAACATACCAAAGACCAGGAAAACCTAAACAACTGTCAAAGAGCAATCCACAGAAGCCACCACTGGGACAAGTATTCGACTTTAATACAGTTACTGTAATCACACTTCAAGAAATAAAGGTAAATCAGCCCTGGCTGGTATAGCTTAGTGGATTAAGCGCGGGCCTGTGAACCAAGAGATCACAGTTCGATTCCCAGTCAGGGCACATGCCTGGGTTGCAGGCCAGTTCCCAGCAGGGAATGCACAGGAAGCAACCATACATTGATATTTCTCTCCCTCTCTCCTTCCCTTCCCCTCTGAAGATAAATAAATAAAATCTTTAAAAAGAAAGAAAGGTAAACCTTTTTTTTTTAAAGATTTTATTTACTTACTTTTAGAGAGAAGGGAAGTGAGGGAGAGAGAGAGGGAGAGAAACATTGGCCTGCAACCCAGGCATGTGCCCTGACTGGGAACCGAACCCACAACCCTTCGGTTGGCAGGCTAGGGCTCATTCCACTGAGCCACACCAGCCAGGGCTCTTTTTTGAATAAATGGAATAAAATGGAAATTATAGAATTGAAAAATTCACCAGAGAGACTCAATAGCAGAATGGATATGAACCTGAATTATACCGCACAAAAACAAACCTTAACTCAAAATGGATCATAAAATGATATATAAAATTAGCTAAAATTTTGAGCTAGTTAATTAATTGGAAACTAAATGTAGAATTAATTCTAAGACTTATGGAAGAAAACATAGGAAAAAACTTTGTGGCTTTGGGTTACGTAAAGAGTTCTTAAAAACAGGAAAATAAGGATAATTTATAAAAGAAAACATGGTTAAATTTGACTTCACTCTGCAAAGGGTATTGTTAAAATTCTATAAAAAGGTCATAGGCTTGGAGAAAACATTTGCAATCACATATAAAACACAGGATTTGTATCTAGAATATATAAAGAACTGAGGATTTAGTGATTAGAAACAAAAATCCTATTTAAAAATGGTCAAAAAATTTTGACAGACACTCCACCAAAGAAGATATATGGATAATAAATAAGATGCTTAAGATTAATGAGATTAATAACGGGTGAAAAGTTGCTTGAATGCAGTTTATTAGTGAAATGCAAATTAAATCACAGTTTTAAGTGTTGATGAGAATGTAAATCAATAGGAACCCTCATACATTGCTGGTGGGAATAGGAAATGGTACAGCCACTCTGAAAAATTGTTATAAAGTTAGATATACATTTACCATATGACCCAACAATCCCATTTCAAGATATTCTCCCTAGAGAAACGAAGACTTACATTCACACAAAATAAATGTTTATTAGCAGCATTACTCATAACCTCCAAAAATCTAAAAACAACCTAAATAGCTCTGATGGATGAATGGATAAACTAACTGTGATCCATCCATACAATGGAATACTACTCAGCAATGAAAATGAACTAACTATGAATATACCTCCATAACATGGGTGAAGTCAAACGCATTATGCTGAGTCAAGTGCATTGTGAAAGACCTCAGTATCAAAAAGTAACCTACCATACTATATGGCTCCATTTATATGACAGACTAGAAAAGGTAAAAGTGTTGAAACAGAGCAGATCAGTGGTTTCCAAGGCTTCTGAGTGGGGGAAGGGTCTAACTTAAAAGAGGCAACAGGAGGAAATTCTTTCGGAGTGTTCCAATTGTTCAGTGTTCTTGCTGTAGTGCCAGTAATAAGAATCTGTGACTGTGTAAAAATGTATAGACTTGCACACTAAAAACTGAAGAAAAGTTTAGGGAGTGCCTACTGTATACCTTAATCTCTAACAATAGAAGGATGATTTAATCTTTTGAAAGGGAATTAAAATGTCTATATGAAAATGTAAATTTTCAGGTTTCTGTGGCTCTAGTTTTCATTCCAAAAGTGCCTTACATGCTGATCAATTTAATGTATTCTAAGACTCCTTCTGCTGGCCGACAGTGGGAAAGGGGAAGGAAGGTTCTACTTTGTGATGTTAATAGAAGAAATAGGTAGGTGAGGACCCAGAGAAATGAAATTTGATTAGAAAACTTAAGCATCTCCCTTTTCATTCATGGTCGGTGCTAACAAGTAATGTGAACCCACTGAGCAGATGCCGTGATGGAGGACAGCCAGATCCAAGCACCACAGTACCCAGCACAATAGAGGCAGAGTTTCAGCAATCCTGTGGTTGCTTAACCCTCCTGTGTGTGGTTCCAGCTGGCCAGTTAACTGGGGGAGGGAATGGTGGGAATGAGGAATCATATACATCAAATATTCAAATATGTTCAGTAAACATGATGAAGTTTCTTCATGTCTGAAATGGCCAAAAGAGGTAAAATGGGATGGTACTGACCAGCTAGCTCTAAGAGAATAAGACAAGTGTAAAAGAATTGACTAAATAACCTCATTAGCAATTTTAACACCCTAGAATACAATTCCATCTCTCAAAATTATTCAGCTTCCAGTTAGACTTCCCTGAAGCCATGGGGCTTACGACATAGACATTCAGGCAGGTCTGGGCTGTGAACAGAATGTATTTGGCTTTTACTTAGACAGGGACCAACTCATTCACCAAGAAAAATTAGCTTGGAAGGTAGAGGTGTGCTCCCCAAACACACAAAGAGCCCCCTCCCTCCCACAATTAGAGGTCACAAGATCCCAAATGACCAAAGAGATTAACACTGCTGCGATTATTTTCATTTCAAAGAGGGTCCACTTAAAATATTAACTCTGGCAGCTCCTTCAAGTGTAGACCACCTCTGAGGCACTTAGATTTCTTTCATAAATCATTAACCACTGAGCTGAAGGCACACAGTGAGGGAGAGCTCAGAGGACCAGCCAACTGAAGATCAATAGAGGTAAGGGTGTGTCACATCTGAGATGATGCTCTGAGTCAGTAGGAGACGTGATTAGGATTTACACCAATGCTTTAAACTGTGTGTCTATGGGATGAAGTAGTGTCTATAATGTGGAGGTGAGAAACTGTTCCCCCCAGAATGGGCTGCAGGGTACCATGAGAGGTTCAGGAATGTCTTGTCACCTCAGCTCTTTCTCCTTTTTCCACTCAAAGAGTCTAGGACTGGAGGTGACAGGTATCGGTAAAGCTCAATCCATTCCGCCTCTGGGTCTTACTTGCTCATTAGAGAAGGCTGCAATTTCATTTCACATCAGCGGTATAAAACCTGTTGTCATAGTTTATGTGAAAATGTTAAGTCTGCTATGGAATTATATCCTGAGAATACCCCAGAGCTGGTGCAGTACGTGTAAATAGCCATTTATCAGATGCAACCTGTAATCTTCCCACTGCTGTGACTCATTCTGTAATTTTCCTTCAGCTGACAAACTACAAATGAAAAGTGTATTTAAATCTCAGTGATGAGATTTAAAATATAAATGTGGATTTAAAATACTAGGCCCTTCAAGAAGACACCAGGAAATTTTCCCATTAAATTCTGAGGAACTTTGTCCACTGGCTTTATAATCATACAAGAATCCCATAGCCCCTTCACTGACCTCTGTCCACAAAAGAATTCCCCAATCTGGGAGGCAGAAAAAGGGCAGATTCTGTTCATATGAAGACTTTTCAAATTGAGGATATGCAGCCTCCAAACAAAACTAAAAGTGCACTCTCCTGGGACAAAAGGAAGATCTGATGATATAGAGAAAGTGCCTTCTCTGGTCCCTTCTTGGTCTATTTTTATGCAAATGAGGAATCCAAATTCACACAGTTTCATTGGTCCAAACAGCACTGTCTTGATTGGTTGGAACCCCATGGCCTGATTACTTGTTACAGAGCAGTTCTGATTGTCAGTAAAGATGCAAAGGAAGACCTTCCGGCCAAGATGGAGGCATAGGCTTCACTTCCTCACACAACCAAAGAAAGGATAATGACCACCTTAAAAACAAAAACAACCAGAACTGCCAGAAAATTGAACTGTATAGAAACCTGACAGTCAAGGAGCTAAAAAAGAAACATTCACCCAGACTGGCAGGAGGGGTGG
This sequence comes from Trachops cirrhosus, assembly GCA_028533065.1. Lineage (NCBI taxonomy): Eukaryota > Metazoa > Chordata > Mammalia > Chiroptera > Phyllostomidae > Trachops > Trachops cirrhosus. The sequence goes on along the minus strand of CM052551.1, from coordinate 10,800,797 downwards.
AGATGGGCAGAGAGGACGTGCTGCAAGGCAGCAGCTGGCAAACTCAGTGGTCCCACATTTGTGTGTGGATTAACCCAGAGTAACAACTGGGGAGCAAGACAAACCCCGAAATCCAGGGTTCCAGCACAGAGAAATAAAGCCTCAAAACCTCTGACTGTAAATACTGTGGGGGTTGTGGCAGCAGGAGAAACTGCCAGTCTCACAGGAGACTCCATTTGAAGGGCCCATGGGGTACACAAGTCCACCCACCTGGGAATCAGCACCAGAAGGGCCCAGTTTGCTTGTGAGTAGTGGGGGAAGTGACTGAAAGCCAACAGAGAGGGGAGCAAGTGCCATTGTTCCCTCTCTGACCGCTCCCCCACATACAGCGCCACAACTCAGTGACATGGGTTGCCCTGCTCTGGCAAATACCTAAGGCTCCACCACTTACAACATAGTGGGTGCACCAAGACAAAGAAATATGGCCGAAATGAAAGAACAGATCAAAACTCCAGAAAAAGAACTAAGCAATGAGGAGGTAGTCAGCCTATCAGATGAAGGGCTCAAAACATTGGTAATCAGGATGCTCACAGAAATGAAGTACAGACACAAGATAAAGGAAGAAGTGAAGTCTATACAAATGGAAATAAAGCAAAATATAGAGAACCAACAGTGAAGAGAAGGAAACTGGGACTCAAATCAATGATCTGAAACAAAAGGAAGAAATCAACATTTAACTGGAACGGAATAAAGAAATGAGAATTAAAAAGAAAAGGCTTAGGAAACTCTGGAAGAACTTCAAATATTCCAACATCTGAATCATAGGGGTGCCAGAAGGAGCAGAGAAAGAGCAAGATATTGAAAACTTATTTGAAAAAATAATGAAGGAAAATTTCTACAACCTGGTGAAAGAAATAGACTTCCAGGAAGCACAGGAAGCTCAGAGAGTTCCAAAAAAGTTGGACCCACAGAGGAACAGACCAAGACACATCATAAATCACTCAAGATTAGAGATAAGGAGAGAATGTTAAAAGCCGCAAGAGAAAAGGAGAGTTACCTACAAAGCAGTTCCCATAAAACACAGGTGGCAAACACAAGGCCTGCAGGCCAAATCCAGCCCTCCACCTTATTTCTACCCAGCGGCAGCACCAAGCTCCTTGCCCCTAGTTATGGAGTAGTTACATTTATACAGTCCTAAAATTACATTCAGCCCTTTGAAGGCAACCACAAGGCTGATGTGGCCCTGGGTGAAAACGAGTTTGACACCCTGCCATAAGACTCTCAGTTTATTTCTCAAAATAAATGTTACACAGGTAAGAAGAGGCTGGAAATAAGTATTCAAAATCATGAAAAGCAAGGACCTATATCCAAGATTACTCTATCCAGCAAAACTATCATTTAGAATGTAAGGGCAGATAAAGTGCTTACCAGATACAGTAAAGTTAAAGGATTTCATCATCATCATGTTAAAGGGACTTATCTGAGAAAAAGAAGATCAAAACTATGAACAGTAAAATGACAACAAACTCACAACTATCAACAACTGAACCTAAAAAAAAAAAAAAAAACTAAGCAAACAACTAGAACAAGAACAGAATCATAGAAATGGAGATCAGTGGGGAGGGGGAATCAGAAGAATGGGGGGAGAGGTACAGGGAATAAGAAGCATAATTAGTAGGTACAAAACAGACAGGGGGAAGTTAAGAATAGTATAGGAAATGGAGAAGCCACAGAACTTATATGTACAACCCATGAACACGAACTAAGGGTGGGGGGAATGCTGGAGGGAAGGGGAATACAGGGCAGAGGGGGTAAAGGGGAGAAAAAAAGGGACAAGTGTAATAATGTAATCAATAAAATATACTTAAAATATGCAAATGAGAATAGAGCTGCGCAGCTCTGATTAGCTATGACAGATCTCATCTCGTTGGTTGAAATACTATTCCAGGAACTCTTTGATGAGGGTTGACTTGAGTGGCAGGAACTTAGAGCAGAAGGCGGACAGCTCGGTCTGTGGTTTACCCCTGATAGGCAGGGTTTGTGTGAGAGGTCTCTGGCAGCGATGGCTGCTGGACTCTGGTTATAAATTTGAGCCCCACTAACCACAGAGCGTCTTTCTCGACAGATGCATTTCTTCTGGTAGTTCCTTCAAGTAGTTCCTCCAACACAACTCCTCACCCACTGACTCTCTATTAAATCCCTCCCTTCTAGCTGCCCCATCCCCCATCTAGGCACCCATTCCCTCACACCTACCAGCACATGCACAGTTCTGTACACGCACATAGAATGTCTCTATAAGCTCAGAACCTCATTGTGTTTGTGGGCATATTGATGTAAGCTTTAACCGCTGAATTATTTTTCCCACAAATCCAATGTTTCATGAAATATTACCGGGTCCAAACATTATGTACTGGATTCCTTACATGCTCCCATTTTATATATGAGGGGACAGAGGTTCAGAGCAAACTGGGTGTAAGATTACACATAGTTAAACTATGCTCTCATTTTAAATGTGAAGAGACAGAAGTTCAGAACAAAGTGGTCTAAGATTACACACAGTTAACAACTGGAGTCAAGATTTGAACCCAGGACTAGTAGATATTTTTTATGGCCTAAACAATAGAAATTTGTTCTCTCACAGTTCTGGAGGCCAGAAGTTTGAAATCAAGGTGTCAACTGGTGACACTCCTTCTGGGGTGCCTAGAGGAGAGTCCATTCCTTGCCTTTTTCAGCTTTGGGCGGCTGTCAGCATTCCTTGGCTTGTGGCTGCATCTCCTCTCTGCTTCATCTTCGCATCGCCTTCTCTGTGTGTGTCTCTCTCAAAGTTCCCTTTGCATTGCTCTTATAAGGATACATGTGAATGCATTTAAAGCCCATCTGGATATACCAGGATATGCCCCTTAACCAAGGGGCAGACTTAATCTACTTAAGATACTTAACCTACTTAATCACATCTTTTAGCCCATCACAGACTCCAAACCTAGCAAAGTCCTGATGGACTAAGTTCTCCAGTATTAATCATGCATAAAAAGTCCCTGGGCTGAGGGAAGTAGAGGTAGGGGCTGCCTAGCCTATGAACTGCTTAGGCAGCCTCCACATACTTAAAATTTGGGGGGACCTATAACTCACAAACTCCTTTAGATTTAATCATGAAAACATCAAGAAAAAAAACCCCCGACAAACAAGATATCTGGGAAGAGTAATGAGGCATTACTAGCCACAATCACCTTAATAGAGATGAGTTTATTAGATTAACCACAGTAACTCACAACCCTGCAGAAAAGAGACACAAACAAGTTCAAGTCTCATGGCCAAGATGGGATATTAATACTTTTTTTAGGTACAACCTTAAATGGCTTTGAAATGCCCCTTGAGCCATTTTTATATTGAGGCCTTATCTGCTGTGCAGCAGAACATTTGAATAAAAAATGCAGTGTTTAATTAATTTTGTATAAGTTTTATCTACACAGCAACTTTTGCGTGCTTGATTATTCACAGAACTTCTATCTGGCGGTCTTCTGATGGGTTTAGATTGTCAGATTGGCATTTCTTGGTCCATTTTTTTGTTGTTCCCACATCCTGATGCTGGGAATTCTCCACAATATTTTGTTTTTCATCCTAGAAAAGACCTTTTAGTAACCTTTTAAAAATGCTTATTTCTTCAAAGAATTTTATGTCAACATTACAGAATATTTTTGAAAGGATAAAAAAAGTCACCCATAATCCCACCAACCTAGCAAACAAGAGTTTTCGCAAGAGAAGAGAGTGCTCTAACCTTACTGAACATCGCCTTGCGCCCCCAGCAACAGCTTGAGGCTGTATGCAAAAGGGAAACAGGAAAATATTTGCTTTTCAGTTGTGAGACACAGTCCTATCTCAAGAACTGATTACAGCGCTCAGGCACCATGGCCACAGTCTTATGAGTAAATAGGTCCTCATCACACCCGGGCACCTGCAAATGTTGACAGGTGTGTGAAACGGAGTGGGCAACAGCCTGGGAAAATCCCAGCTACTACAAATTTTCATTGAGATTCACTGGAGGGTCAGTGCCAGAACTCGTCATAAGAAATCAGATCGAGGCCTTGAGGAGGCGTGGATCTCCCAGTGCAAAATGCTCTCTTCGTGTCTCAGCAACATTCAAGGCACCTCTTCCCACTATCTACTGAGTCCAAGAAATGCACTCTTACCTCCAGAATTACCAGGAAATACTAGAGAAACGTATTTTCCCCTGAGGGAAAACACCTACGTGTGGCATGTAGCTTAGGTCTAAATGATCGTTTGACACTTTATTGAGAATTGTAATGAGCACATGAATGGAGATAATTATGAGTCACCTGCAGGGGAGAAGTGTAATGGCTTGCGAAGGCTGCTTTGCTGACCCCGTTCTGCCTCCTAAAATGCAGCCCCCAGCACACTCGTGTGGTGCTCTCCTGGTACACTTGCTGTCACAAAGAAGAGGACGCAATGGCCCGGCATTCTAGGTTGTGAAGGTTTCAATACAGAACTCCGAGGACTCTCTGGGGAGCCTGGACAGGACACCTCGGGGTGAATCTAGACTGCTGGCAGATGAAGGAAGTGGTTTTCTGAGACTCGGGGCAAGGGCTGGCAGCTTTCCCAGAATGTGACAATGCTCAAATCACATCGATGGGGTGGCTCCTTCTTTTACTTAAGTAAAAGCTAGATCTTCTTGTTAGAATCTGTGGTTATACAAGTGTGTCTGCATGCATGTGTGTGCATGCATGTGAAAAAGAGACACTGAACAGTAGAATGTAAGTAAAAAGGTCTATGTGAGAAGCAGTTATTGAAGATATTTATTTCAAAGGGGAGAGCATGATTTGGGGAAACTGAGGCAAGATAATGCAGTACTCTGGGTGTGGCGACCACATGGAACCATTACCACTCCTAGGACCGAAGGGCAAGAGAAAGGTGTGGTTACTCGAACCCAGGAGTTCCTACACGGTGGTTCCCCTTGGGTCAAGCCACAGGGAGGGCATGGAGCCCCATGATGCAGCCTGTGGGGTCAGATTCCCAGGCACAGAGCAGGAGCTGGGGGGGGGCAGGGGCAAGCGGAACACGGGCAGCACACTGTCTTCACAGTCTTATCTGAGCACGTTTCCCTGCTCCCTCCCCTAAATTTCATTTTGAAGTCCTCTTTAGCAGATCATGGAGCTTCTTGCCAAACATGTTCATCCTGCTTTGAGAGATGCCTCTGCCTTTTTGCCAGAAGCCTATCATTCTCGTATCACCAGCCACGGTTTAGGCAACCAAATCCTGTTTTTGGATACCATTGATGGAGCCAGCTGTTCATTTCTCCTGTCCTCCTGTCTCTTCCAAAATTAAAAACCTCAACTGGAAGAAGAAATGAGAACACCTGATCTACCCTGTGAGCTCCATCAGCTCCAGGGAGGAGTGGACTGCCTGACGTTCAGATCAGAATTTCTCAGACCTTCAGGTCTGGGTGTTCTCTTGGTTATTCTTGAGGGTACATGAGGGTCCCCTCAATGTGGATTCATCCTCAGTGGGAAGGTCTTCAGGGGCAGGGACAAGAGCGCTCAAAGACTCAAACGTTCTCTTCATCTTCCAAGCCATCTACTCGCTGGTATGCCCTCTGTCTCCTTAAAAATGCCCCCTGCCTTTTCACTACATTCTGGATTATTTCTTCACTCAGTCTGGGAATCCTTTGTCTCCTCTGCTAAGGCTTTCCTCAAGCCCCTTTACCTTCTCCAGAGAGACCAGTGGAATTATTTATGGGGAGAGAGAGACAGAGGGAGACACACACACACTCAGTGAGCAGATTCTGGAATACTTCCTTTGATCTTCCTATCACCTGAGAGTCAAGTTGAAAAACATCCTTCTGTAGTTCCTCCTATAAATTTTCACTCCCGTTTGCTTTGGAGTTCCTGGTCTCTCGGGATTCTTGGTAACAGTGCCATTAACTGGACATGGCTGTTTTCCTCCCCCTCTCACCTAACCTCTGATAATCTGCAAGGCATTGGTAATTGGCAGTAAATTGCACCAGCTATGAATCAAGTCCACTTCCTTGCAGTAAACATGGCTGCAAGAGAGTGATTTCTAGGATATATTGCTATAGCAAAAAGGAACATGGGAAGAGCATCTCTAACACTCTCTTCTGGGTAAGTAATATGGACAATAAGAAAACACACTTATATCTGCTCATTTGTACTAAACAACAGAGAGGAGGTACGCACCAGAAACTACTGAGGCCGGTTACTTACAGAACGTGGGTGGCAATTGCAGACAGAATACAGGGGATGGGGATGATGTAGAAAGGACGAAGGATGGGTGACTCCAGAGTGTACATTGTTGTCTAGTTCTGACTTTCAAAAACGTATTTTTTAAGCCCTGGCTGGTGTGGCTCAGTGGATTGAGTGCCGGCCTATGAACCATAAGGTTTCAGGTTTGATTCCCAGTTAGGGCACATGCCTGGGTTGTGGGCCAGGTTCGCCAGTTGGGGGCATGGACGAGGCAACCGACTGATGTTTTATCTCACGTATTGATCTTTCTCTCCCTCTCTTTCTCCCTCCCTTCCCCTCTCTCTAAGAGGAAAATAAATACATTTTTTTAAAAAACATATTTTTAACATACTAAAAATTAAATAATTAAAAGCAACTGGAATGGGGTGGAAACAAAATGGAAGCCTAACCCTAACACACTAACTAACTGAATTATAAATGAAGAACAGGACCATGCCGAGGAGGCTGGGGAAACAGAAGCGGTGGGCGTGTATATGAAGGGATGGAGTGCAAGGAACTGCCTTCCGTGGTCGTGGGGCTGACTGGGCGAGTCTGAAATCCAGGGAGCAGGCGTTCGGGAGGGGCAGGCTGCAGACCTACGCACGGGCTGAAGCTGTTACGCACAGGTGGAATTTCCTCTTCGGAGAAGCCTCAATTCCGCTCTGCGGGCCTTTCAAATGATTGAGTCGAGTCCACTGAGATTGTCTAGGATAGTCTCCCTTGTTTACAGTCAACTGATTATGGACTTGAATCCCATCCACAAAATACCTTCAGAGGTTTGATGGTTTGAATAATTGAGGACTATAGCTCAGCCAAGTAAATACATAAAACTAACCATCACAAATACTCTAAGGCTAAAGACAGAAAGAACTCTACACAAATATTGTAGTTAGTAAGTTATTTTGGACACGGGTATGGTTTAACAATTTTGAAAACATTTTAAGTGTATTCTAGGAGTGAGCAAGTAAGTAGAGTGATGTGCGCATAATACGAGCTGAGTTTCTCACTATCAGAGAAAGTTACAAATAAGGAAAGGGAGAGGGTTGGAGGACCCCTGTGGTGTTGGATTGGGATAGGAGGTATTGGTTTTTTTATATAGAGAGAGAGATACATAAATAGATACAGACATAGATATAGATGTACATTAATATATGTGTATGCATACATTTTCCTTTCTCTTCTTTTTTTAGAGAAAGAGGGGAAGGGAAGGAGAAAGAGAGGGAAAGAAATGTCAGTGAGAGAGAGAACCATCAATTAGCTGCCTCACACATGCAACCCAGGCATGTGCCCTGACCAGGAATCGAACCTGTGACCTGTCACTTTGTGGGATGATGCCCAACCCACTGAGCCACACCAGTGAGGGCTACATACATTTTCTACCTCGGTCCATCAAGAAGACCAAGAAGCAATGACAGTCCAGTAGTAATGAGCACACCTGGAGCCCAGACGCAGGAGCAGAGAAGTAGGAGGTAGGGTGAAGGTAAGAGAACAGTGACAATGACAACATGGACCAAGAAGCATGGCGTGGGGCTGTCAGGGGCTACCAGGTCCTGCAGTGCAGAGGCTGCTACTGGTCTGTCTGGGGAGTCCCGTGAGCACCAGCCTATTACAACGTGACACAGAACTGATGTCCCCAGTGATGACGCTAGTCACCAGAATCGCTTGTTTGTTATTTTTATGCCACCTCCTTTGAAAACAGATACAAGGCCTCCAATTCATTATAAAAAGTTACATCACATTTAATATGATTCTTTACGCAAACAATTTCTATGAAAACATCTTATCAAATTAGGTAAAAATAAAAAAAAACTTGGCCACTTTCTCTTATGAGATCTTAGAATATAAAATTGGCTGTCAGGGACTAAGCTTCTGTCATGTGGAAAATGAACTCACATGGAAACTTTCTTCCCTTGGCGGTACCAGTGTTACACGGTGCCAAGGCTCCAGGGCAGGGAGGTCGGAGGGGAGGAGAGCACAGGGCTCCGAGGGAGGCAGGGAGGCAGGTTAAAAGGAAAATCGGTGTGGCAATGTGGAGGAAGACTGGGACGGGGGGCAGTTCCTGTGGGCCTCAGCCCTGGAGAATGCCTGGGAGGCTCCTGCACCCCCAGGGATGGGGCAACCCTGCTCTGTGGAGCCTGATGTCACTGTCACTGCCCTCCTCCCTCTCCCACCTTCTTCTCTCCCTCACGTACTGACCTCTGTCATTTCCCCAATCGGCCAGGCTCACTGTCTCTCTGTTTATCCCCTGGTGACTTCTGTCTCCACGGGCACAGGCAGGCCAGCTCCCAGTCCCACTTCTCCTTGACCTCCTCCAGGTCACCCCGGTCTTCTCTGGCTGCTCCTCCCATGGAGCCCCCCCGGAGCACTCTCCGTCTCACTCTGCTGCTCACCCTTCTCTTCCATCCCAGAGCAGCCTCGAACCCCAGGTTCCCTGAGTTTCTCTCAGCCTGTTAGGACCCTCCCCCCTTTCTTCCTTTCACTTGCACTCAGGGGAATCTAGGTCGGGTTTCTACCACGGGAACTGTTGTGCCTAAGATGACCAGTGCCCTCGACATGGTCACATCCAACGGACACTTTTTATTCTCTGCTTTACTGGCAGTCTCTGCTACTCTTGACACCGGGCCGCTCCCTCCTTCCCAAAATGCTCTGGTTTGGGTGCTCACCCTCTCTGGCTCCTCCGAACTTTTGGGAGCGGTGCTTTGCTGCTCTTTGGGGACTTCTCACTTCTGCCGCCATTGTAAACATTGCTGATCCTTCAGGGATCTGTCCTTGGCCCTTGGCGGGAGTTGGATGTCATTCATAGGGACAGGACACGTTTACTTAGGCGCCCAGTTCCCTGACCGCACGCTCACAGTGTGTGAAGTACACCATTCCCCACTCCTTTTGTTCATCTTCACCGGCTCCATGCACGCTGGTATTCCGCAGGGCCCTGTACTCGCTCCTGTGTTCTTTAACCCACTTTTCTCCGGGTTGGCGCATGCACATCTCTCGGTTTCAGTTATCACACATGGACTGAGGATTACTTGCAGCCCAATCTCCTCCCCAGACATTCAGGCTTTGTGATCCAACTGCCGGATGGAAACTTTCACCTGGATGTCCCACTGGTCCCTCAAACGCCTTATGTTCAAAACCGAACTCATTCACTATCTCTAAATCTTTCCTTCCTTTGATGATCTCCATCTTGTTTCAAGGTAGAGACTTTAGGTCCAGCTGGGGTTTCACGTCCATTCAGTCAAGTCCCGCTAACATCACTGACACATTCGCTGTATCTCTTCTCTCTCTCTGCCCTAACTTGAGTCTGCTACCTCTGAGTTAGTCCACTCCAGCAAAAGACCAGATCTTCCTCTGGTCTGCTTTTGGACTGTCTACACTGATGTCATATGATTCAGACCTTGTCCCCTTTTAATCTCTTTCTAAGCTGATGAACATATTGCCTAAGACCCTAAACGAACAGGTCCCTGCTTAATTCTCTAAATTAATTTCCCTCTACTACCTGCCTCATTCTTTTCAATCTAGTACTACTTGTTTTTCCTCTGCTTGGCATAGCTCTCTTGTTCCCTCATCACCTAAATAACTCCTGCTCAACCTTTAGGACTCAGCTCTGCTGTTCCTTTCTCTAAGACACTGTCTCTGTGTACCACCCCTCCCCATCCCTCCTCCCAGACCTGGGTTAGTTGTCCCTCCTCTGGTCTCCCATCATGTGCTGTGCAAACTCTATCTTGGCACTTGGTACTTGATGTTTAAATATTCCTTTTATGTGTCTGTCTTTCTCATAAGACTAAGACCCTTATAGGCAGGAAGTACATCTTATTCTTCTTTAACTCTGATGCCTCCCATAGTACTTGCTGTATTTTAATCACTGAATATTGGTTTTTGAAGCCAAGTATGCCAAGCAAGGACAGATGTGTGCATTGGTGGTGGTGGGGGGGTAATGTGGAGGGAGAGGGGGCCATGGCGACATATATGTTACTTCGGCTCCTGTGGTTCTGTGGCTGCCCCAGTGCATTGGCTCTGCTGAACCAGCTAGAAGGCGTTGGAGAGCAGAAACAACACGCACAGTGATAAGCAATGTGTGCGCCTCTGTCTAAATGAGCTCCTTAGCACTCCCCTACTCCGATGTTGCTAGTGGAGTCAAATTGCGTGGACCACTGCTCCTGTCTCTTGTGATCACACACTCGCCCAACTCCATTCATGCTCCTCTTTGCTTGTGTTGTTGTCTGTGATAGAAAGGCCACTCTGATCTCTGACTATTGTGATACTCCCCGATTTAAGACTCAGTCCACAGGGACCTTCTCCATGTACTTCTTTCCAGGACTCCTTTAATTTGCATTTAAGTCCCCTTCTCTAAAATCGAATGGATGCTGTCATCAGCACGGCATGCTTTAGTTAACAAATAGTATCTCAGCTAGGTTTCCATGTTTTTTCACATGACTGCTCCAATCCATTTGGTGAAAGGCATTCGGTCAGAAACCATGTGTTCCCTTGGTCAACAAGTAAGTATGTGTTGCCCCAGTACAAGACATCAGGCCCACACCGAGCATGGAGGGGAACAAACAGTGACTGAGATACGAGTTCTATCCCTAAAGAACTCAGAGTCTGATGCAGGGCCTCCCCAGTGGGGAGTATGCAAGCCAGGGAGTCCACAGGAAGACCTATTGAAGTGTAGGAAGAACATACTAAAATTTTTAATATTTCTAATTTCTGTTTCTAATATTCTAGCAAACTTTTATCTAAAGAAAGAAACTAAGCTGTACTAACTAAACTATATATAACATGTGGATTGATGCTGGTTCCCTTGGTTGGTGTTTCTGTCACGTAGTCCTGTGTCCTGTATGGTAGGAAAGGACCCACAGGGCAGAGGGGTGCTCTCGCACGCACAGGGGCTGGCAGTGGAGACTCTGCCGTTTAATCACTTTCAGGGTACTGTGATGTATTGCAGTTTGAATATGCTGGGTTAAGGGGATTTGTAATTTTATTATCTAGCTTTAGGAAAATTAACCCTCACAATGAGACAAGTGGTTGAAAAATAAATCATTTCAAGATGCCATAAATTAAACGTAATCCTGACAGTGCAAGCACGAAGAAATGGCAGCTGTCATTCTACTGTGAATGCGAACCCTTCATCAACCACATTTCAATGAAAAATTGTTGACCTGAACAGATCCAATGAGAACTTGTCCAAAAATTCAAAATGATCAGAAATGTTAATTGATTTGCAATGAAACTCAACCGAAGAATATCTTTTACCTTGACATATAGCTCATGATGGTTCAACGCCAACTTGGTAACCCCAGAGTTTTAAACATCAAGCATGGAGTTTCACTTCCACTTAGGACATAGAAAGCTGAAAAGAATGTTGTTGTCATCCTAACAATGAGAACAGTCCAGACGAAAAAACAAAATCATAACTTTCATTGGACATAGGAGAGAGCTGAGGTCACGAGGCAATGGGACAACTCGAGTTCCAAAGACAGACGAGCCCTTCCGAGGAGACGAGGAAGACACAAACTCTCTCACCTGAGGCAGAGAGTGTGAGAAAGAGTCGCAGATCACGACACTAGCGGGGATGAAGAAAGAGCTCCAGTTTCAAGGAGTTCCCAAAGGCCAAGTGTGAGCTAGTGTGTCAGACCCAGGGGGCATTCATACGCCTTCACCAGCTCTTATCCTTGGATCTCTACTGTGTGCTCATGAATAGGATTGGGAGTGGAGCAGGTGTACAGGAGGTAACTGGCAGGTGTGGGGTCAGGTACAAAACACTTTGCACTTCACCTTAAAGCAGAAGCTTTAAGTTTCTGAGAGTGGGGGTGGAGCAGCAAAGGCTGTTGCCAAAGGCACAGGAAAAGATGCCTTATGGGGGAGGGAAGCATGTATCTCTGGCAGAGAAGCACAAAACCATCATGGGCCTAAGATCCTAAGCTAATATCAAGCAGAGCTTTCCTACTACTGGTGAGGAGAACACTCCTGCCCAAGATTCACCACCAATGGCTTAAAATAATCCTTTCAAAGCTAACAATAATGAACACTAGTGAAGATAAGGAACAACTGGAGTGTCGCTGATAAAATGCAAAAGGGTGCACAACTACTTTGTAAAAGAATTTGACAGTTTCTTATTAAGCTTAACCCTCATCACACAACCCAACCATTTCAGCTCCAGTTATTTACCCAAGAAAACTGTCTAAATCTGCCCTTGTAAATAGCCCTATGTGCATGATCACGCCAGATTTATTAGCTGTATTCTTAGTATCCAACTGGAAAGAACCAAAGTGTCTATTAATTTTGTGAATGGATAAACAAATTGCCCTACATTCCATACAATGGATCACTACTCAGTAATAAAAAGGGAATGAACTACTGATGCAAACAGCAGCATGGATGACTCTCAAAAGCTAAATGCTAAGTAAAAGAAGGCAGACTCAAAAGTCTGCATACTGTGAGATTCTGTTTTATGATATTCCTGAAATGTAATACTATAGGAACAGAAATCAAAGCAGTGGTTGTCTGAGGTAGGGTGTGGATAAAAGATAGGGGTACAGAAAACTTTACAGAATGACGGAAATATTCTATATTTTGATTATGTTGGTTACATGAATGTACATATTTGCCTAACTGATAGAACTAAACATCTCTGAAAGGTGAGTTTTACTCTAAATAAATTATACTTCAATGAACTGATTTTAGAAATTAAACACCCAACTTCTGGCCAAGATGGAGGCATAGGCAGATACCTTTGCTCCTCACAAAACCAAAAGAAGGACAACAACAAATTTAAAAACAAAAATAACCAGAACTGCCAGAGAATCGAACTGTATGAAAGTCGAACAACCAAGGGGTTAAAGAAGAAAGATTCATCTACACAGGTAGGAGGGATGGAGATGGGCAGCTGGGAGGGAGAGGACTCACCTCAAGGCAGTGGCTGGCAGACCAGGTGAAGTGGTGGCTGGCAGAGCAGTGGTCCCACATTTGCATGCAGATAAACCAGGAGGAAAAACTGGGTAGTGGACAGACTAAGCAACCCAGGGTTCCAGCTCAGGGAAATAAAGTCTTAAAACTTCTGACTGGGAAAACCTGTGGGGGTTGAGGTGGCAGGAGAAACACAGTCTCACAGGAGAGTTTGTTGAAGAGACCCACAGGGTCCTACAATGTACACAAACCCACCCACTCCGGAATCAGCACCAGAAGGGCCTAATTTGCTTGTGGGTAGCAGGAGAAGTGACTGAAGGCCAGCTAAGAGTCCAGCAAGCGGCATAAGCCCTCCCCCACATATAGCACCACAACACAATAGTGTGGGTTGCCCTGCCCTGGTGTATATTTAAGGTTCCAGCCATTACTGTGTACCAGGTACAATGAGACAAAGAAATATGGCCCAAATGAAAGAACAGATCAAAGCTCCAAAAATAGAACTAAGTGGTAAGAGATAGCCAACCTATCAGATGCATGGTTCAAAACACTAGTAATCAGGATGCTCACAGAACTGGTTGAGTATGATCACAAAATAGAGGAAGAAGTAAAGACTATGCAAAGGGAAATAAAGGAAAATGTACAGGGAACCAACAGTGATGGGAAGGAAACTGGGACTCAAATCAACAATTTGAACCAGAGGGGGAAAATAAACATTCAGCCAAAACAGAATGAAGAAACAAGAATTCAAAAATATGAGGAGAGGCTTAGGAACCTCTGGGACAACTTTAAATGTTCCAGCATCTGAATCATAGGAGTGCCAGAAGGAGAAGAACAAGAGCAAGAAATTGAAAACTTATTTGAAAACCAAATGAAGGAGAACTTGCCCAATCTGGCAAAGGAAATAGACTTTCAGGAAGTCCAGGAAGTTCAGAGAGTCCCAAAGAAGTTGGGCTCAAGGAAGCACACACCAAAGTACATCATAATTACATTACCCAAGATTAAAGATAAGGAGAGAATCTTAAACACAGCAAGAGAAAAGGAGAAGTTACCTACAAAGGAGTGCTCATAAGACTATCAGCTAATTTTTCAAAAGAAACCTTGCAAGCAAAAAGGGACTGGAAAGAAGTATTCCAAGTCATGAAAGGCAAGGACCTACATCCAAGATGACTCTATCCAGCAAAGTTATCACTTAGAATGGAAGGGCAGATAAAGTGTTTCCCAGATAAGGTCAAGTTAAAGAAGTCCCTCATTACCAAAACCTTATTATATGAAATGTTAAAGGAACTTATCTAAGAAAAAGAAGATGATCAAAACTATGAAGAGTAAAGTGACAACAAACTCACAACTCTCAACAACTGAACCTAAAAAAAAAAACAAAATGAACTAAGCAAACAAGTAGAACAGGAACAGAATCACAGAAATAGAGATCATATGGAGGGTTATCAGAGGTGAGGGGGAAGAAAGGAAGAAAGGTACAGGGAATAAGAAGTATGAATGGTAGGTACAAAATAGACAGGGGGAGGTTAAGAACAGAATGGGAAATGGAGAAGCCAAAGTACTTATATGTACAACCAATGGACATGAATTAAGGTTGGGGAAAGCAGGTGGGAGGGGGGATGCAGAGCAGAGGAGAATAAAGGGGTGGAAAAAAATGGGATAACTGTAATAGCATAATCAGTAAAATATATTTAAAAAAAAAAGAAATTAAGCACCCAAAACATAAAAGCAAACCTCTTCAATTTTTCAGGGATATTTAAAATCATGCCCTACTCAATTTTCTAAACATTTCACTAAATATAATGATAAATGTTTAGAAGCCTTTTTTGAGTTTTTAAAACTTTATAGCAACAGCCAAGTGCTCTTGGGGAAGTAGCTGAGCTAATACACCGAAACCAACAAGGTGACAGAGTGAAAAGGATTTCCATGTTGGCAGACTCTGCGGACAGATGCCCGAGAAGCACTGCTGAGGATCTGAAGAAATGAATATTACACCAATATATGTAGTGAAGAAACTTTGCTATTTAGTTGGGAGCAAGTTATTTCTAACATGTTTCAGCTCATGGTACTTTATAAATTCTGTTTCCAACATGAAATGCAAGGTGAACATCTCTTGAAGGGGGCATTATAGGTAACATATATGGGAGAAGATATACTCACAACTGAAATGATCTTTAATAAAAGAATGATTCATGGAAAAGTGTGGAGGTATAACCATTGAGGAAATGGCTGCTTTAACTCAAATAAAAACCGGGTCTGGAGCCTGAGACGTCATCACAAACATAATGTAGTCACTGAATAGTTTCTATGCAAGAATTTCCATAAGGAAGTTGAAGCAGATCTGTACAGGGTGTACCTAGGTAGTTAGTTTTAGAAATGGGAGACCTTTAAAATACAGCTGAATCTTTGCAATAAGTGCAAGCAAAAGGGACCATGAACTTGTGTGGTCCCACAGAGAGATGCTGGTTAGCACGTGGCAAAGCACTCCAAGATTTGTTCAGCTTTAAGATGTGTGTCCCAAATTTACGTTTGTTTGGTGACAAAAGACTGTCAATAATGTGCTACCAACATATTAAAAGACAAAACAAACAAAAACACACACTCAGCATGTCTCTTTAAGTAAAGTATGTATTTTTCAAAGAGTTAAATGGCCACTTAAAAAAAGAAATTTACTACAGAGAAGGAACTTTGAAGTGAGATTTCTGGAAATTTTTCTATTGTTGTGGGATTTTTGCTGCTCAATGTAATGGAAATATATTATCTATTAAAATATATATGAGCGCTTTTTAAAACTTAGAAATAAAAATTTCTAAACTGTTTAAATTTTTTCCAAATATACAGTTTCACGGTTTGAATCCATTTGTTAAAAAAGAATAACTAATCCACATTAAAATTTGCTAACAAAATTTCAACTGAACTCTGGCATATTTGGTAGATAAGACAGAAAAATAGGAATGGTAATTAAGTTACCACGATCAATGATGAACTCCATTTGGACCTTTGAAATTTTGCATTACATCTTTTTTCTGCCACATTAGTCATAAAACTAGTTTCTAAATAAATTGAGTGTAAAGCCAGGCCATCAAATCATGTTATTACAAAGGGTTAAGTGATGACTGTAACACAATGAAGACTATTGTTCTCAAAAACTATATGTTATCAATAATATCTTGTACTGTTAATAAAATTACTTTATAAATATTATTAATGTTATATGTAACATTATTTTAAAATGTCTTTGTGTGTGTGTTTTATAATAAACTGTACTGGGGGTGGGAGAGAGGGGTGAGGGGAAAATGGACACAACTATACTTGAACAACAATAAAAAAAGAAAGAAAAAATAAAAAATACACTGTACCAGAATATGTTAGTACAATAATACATGTAGAAAGTTTGTTAATAATAAATATATATACAATGGATTTGTACACTCAAAATTTTTACCAATGGGGTATAATATTCAAGAAAATAGGTTGGAAATAGCTGTTTGGTGGCATTATAAATAATTGTAAAGCCTTTGTCACCCAACAGCATTGGGCAAAGTGCTAGGTACACAGCATTTCACATTGTGCTGACTCACCGGACACCTCTGAATGCGAACAGTGGGACTTTACACGTTTTGTGTGTGTGCAAATTTCCCCTCAGAGCATGCATCTTGCGTGGCGGATAATTCTTCTGCGTGAGCGTGTATGTGTAGGGAACCATGGCCGTAGAAGCAGCAGACACTGTGGTTGTAGTTCTAAATTTAGATCACCTGTGTCTAAATCTTGCTTCCCCCCAATAATTTATTAGCTATGTGGCCTTGAATAGGTCGCCACCTTCTCTATGTCTTAGTTTCCTAATATGCAAAATACAACAACAGCACCTGCCTCGTAGCTTTGTGGTGAAGATAAAATGAGTTAATTTGCATAACGTGTGGGAGAATGCATGTGTGTGAGGGTGAACCCACGTTTGTGACGGAGACCATGGGTCTAGGCATACACACAAACACACCTCCATGTAATCTGGGTGAATGTACTGAGTGTGTGCATATGCCATGTAATTTCATGTATATCTCTGGCTCTCAATATGTATTACATAGAATAACAAAATTATTAACAATATTAATAGCCACCACGCAGCATGACTTCTGGCATTAGTTTAAGCACTTGACACAGATTATCTTGTTCATCTTTTGAAAAAATAGGATATAACATGATATCGTAACATACTTTTTATGTTCCCATTTTACAGATAGAAAGCTTAGGTCCAGAAAAGCTAAGTAACTCGCTTAAGTTCACACAGCTAGCATATGATACAGCCAGAAAGTCTGGCTTTTTAAAGCATTGCTTACTACACCCTTGCAGATTTAATAATGCTATTTAATACTCCTTCTAATATCCTATAATATCTTCACTTGTATGGTGCTTAGTATTCTATAAACTATTTTCTCATACAGTAAGTCTCATAAGCAGCCAGTGGAGTGAGTAGGTCAAGGTTACTGTCCTCTCAAGGAGAGAAACTGATACAACTGAAGCCAGGGGTGTCTTTAGGTGAAAGTGTTTCTGTTTACAAACGTCCTGGTGCCTCCGTGCACAGGAAGTCATTCACCATAAACATGCCGAGTCCATATAATATGTCAAACTCAGACATCGGTGCTGGGAACATGAGCTGCAGACCTCCCCCGGAAGCGTCACAGCCCCGTGGGAGACACAAATATCACACAGCGTGTCATCTCTAGGGGAGATACGAATAGAGTGCTTATGGAGCACAGAAGGAGGGACCGTCTGTGCCCGGGAGGTCTTAGAAAAGGCAAGGGTGGCAGAGGGGGTGGGGGGCTTTCCTGGAACAGAGAAGGCATGTGTGTGAGTGTGAGAGTCCACGCCTGAGCCCATGACAGTGTGTCTAGGGGTGACTACACCTGGGTCTGAGAGGGAACCTGTTTGCGTAGGCTTACCCACGTATTAACCTATGCACACTCAGGCTGTAAGTGTGGAATCAGGAAGCCTCAATGGAAAAGAGAATGTGTGTAGAAGCACACACACCGTAGCAGAATCTAGCCTGCCCTGGTGTGTCCCCCACAGCCCCCTCCTTCCCCCAGTACCAGGGTAACCAGAGATACCAGTTACTTCCCACTCTAGCAGTTGCTTGGTGAACTATGGTGGTTAGATTTTCACCTGTAGTCAGAACATGTAGCGGTGTAATAGAGCCAGCTAGCCTCTGTGAGTCACAGGAGGTGAGGAACACAGGTGTCGCAGGTGTACACCTGCGTGCTCACTTCCAGTATATGTGTGTGAATGAGGGAGTCGTGCTGGCTCCTCCTAGCCAGACTGGGGAAACCTCCCCTCTCCCCTCATCTTCATCCTCACCTGTTCCCATTGCCCCTGAATGCAGCTGTCTTCCGCTTCTATTTCAACGTCCTGTGCTGGTGCTGGGCAGGGCAAGGCTGGAAAGTGCTGGTGCCCATTCTTTGTGGAGGCACCCGACCCCATCCCTGACCAGGAATCTGTAGGATGGAAAAATGCGTGCAAAGGCACACGGGAATGGTGGCAGCCTGAGAAACCCAGAGGGTCACTCCCAGGGGAGGCCTGATCGACCCCCTCTCCTGATGACAAAACCTGTGTTTAGGGCAAAATTGACCAAGGAGGGGAAGTGAGGACTCCTCTCTCCACAAATGTTCCCCCAGGGAGTGGGGAGGGAGGTGGCAGGAAGGCTACAACACTCTTTATTTCTTTTATCTTTGCCCTATGAAAAAAGCCAAAATAATTGCAAATAATATTTAATTGATGGTGGCTAACAGTATCCCCACAAAGTGGCAAAATAATTGAACTAGATATTCCCTTTTGTTATCAGGCAGATAAATTCAGAGCCACGGGGTCGTGTAAGGCAAAGGCATTACATGCTGAATACACTGGTGATTTGTATGTGTTTACATCCTGGTCCAGTGCCCTGCCACACAGCGAAATATTCACAGATTAAAATAAGCACAAATGAACAGCGATATTCAACGCATGCCGGATGCCACATTTTAAGTTGAATGAATGGGTGGGTGAAGAGAAAAACAAACATATTCAGAGTCCAGTGGTCTCATATAGTGATCTCTGCCATTATAATGCCTGGATTTTCTTCCCAGCTCCACCAAGGACAATCTATTGAGAGGTTTTTATCTTATATTGGAAAATTAGTCCAGTGGCCAGATATTTCTCAAAGATATGAAGATGCTTACTCAAGCTTTGTTGAAGTGCCTTTTAAAATGTAAATGACCACTAAAAAAGGGTAGCCAGTGCATATCGGAATGTTTATTGTGGTACCGAACACAGTATGTTTTCTCATGTCCTGGACATAAATATGTTCCCGCACATTAAGGGAAGATGCTGTAATACACTGGGAGAATTTTCCAATAGTCAATATGTTGTTTATTTGCATCGATAATCTGAAAAAAGAGAAATAGTCTGGTTATGGCTATAGATTCTGCTTAGAGGCAGGTTTCTATCATGGACTGCTTTCAACTGTTATATTTTATGGCACAGATTCAGTGGGAATCTGATCTGCTAAAATATTTGGGCTGTGAAAACTCCAACACTGTGACAGATGTCAAGTCCAATTAAGTGACTCATGTCCAGGTTTCTGTCCAATAGGATTTCCCATTAAATATCAATTTAGGGGAGAAAAATTCCATCCCCCTTCTTAAGCCTTTATCTCTGCCACCATCACCAGGCTGAGTCGATTGGTACCAGGAGAGCCAAGAAGCCGTGCATCTCTGCCTCTGGCTCTTGCCTTTCTCTGCTTCCCTGTCACCGTTCCTCCGGGAGACGTTCACTTTTCGCCAACCTTCCTCCACGCATCTCCGAGCCACTGACTGTGTATATTTTGCCACAAGGTAAAGAAAGGAGGGGGTGGGGGTGGGAGATGTAACCGAGCCTTGAACGACTTTGAAACTGGACATAGGTGTCTGTTTCTACAACGTACAAGTAAATGAGGGAAGGGGAAGAGGCAAGCGTAGTCACAGTATTGTGTTCCTGGGAACTGGGGAGACATCAGCTGAACAAAGCCTTATCTCAAAAAAAAAATCACTTCTGAGCGAGATCGCATCTCTGCCTTGCGCTTCCCAGGTTCCGCTCAGCACCGTGAAGGGAAGGGGCGGAATCCTGCAGCTGAATCTTATCTTAACCATCTTTCTTATTGATTCTTCCGCTACTAGAAAGTGAAGGAATCAGCCCTTCGATGTGACCCTGTTTATCTCTGCATCTCTTTTGTTATTTATAGAGACCTAGAGGAGGAAAAAGGGCAGGAGACTTTTCAGCACGCCGCCGTGTCGTTTTGGGGGGAAAAAATCATCGAATTTCCAGAAATGTTTGAGAACAATTAAAAGGAAAAGACGATTTTTGATCTATCAACTAAGTAAACAATCAGTCACATCGTCTGCATCCTGAGACCTAATCGTCCCTCGCTGTGACGCCGGCGAGATGACAGCTGCTCTGGCACGTTTGAATGTAATAAATATTTTCTGCTTTTAATACATTTGGGAATTTCTCCCCCCTTTCCCTGGAATCTTAACTCTAAAAGATTGGAGAAAAGATTATCGAAACGACTTTTACAAGGTAAGGCTCCTTTAAATGATTTTTTTTCCAGCTTAGAACTAAGTTAGATTGCTCATATTGCACTGGCAGACGCATTTCAGTTAACTGTTAAAGAAATAAAACACATACACGACGTCTGATTTATGAATATTTTAAAAAGCTATCTGGAGAATTTGCCTTGCTCTGAGGGCAACTCAGGAACTTTTCACCTGAACTACAACTACGTAGTGGCTTATCCTGATTTTCCATTGCACTCTTATTTATTTATGCCCTTTCAAGCCGGTGTGTAGGTTCAAGTTCTAAGCCGGCAGGGAGTCACATGGAGTTTACTCGGAGCATTTGCTTTTATTTTGCCTTAGAGGACATGTTTGCCTCGCAGGGGGACGACAGCCGTCTTGGAGCCAAGTAGCTCCTAAGCCAGTGCGGCGCTGGGAGCGGATCACACATCCCCGCTTTTGTCTCCCTGGAAGCAAACCCCTCTCACGCGCCCACGCGGGTTTCTCCCTCGGCGACGTCGCTCCGGCTGCACACGCGGGACCCCGGGCTTGCAGCCTAGTCCTCGCTCCTGGCGCCCGCGGTCATTGCGCGCAGCACCTTCCCCTCCTGCCCGCGTTCTAGAAGCCGAATTCCCCGTGAGCCCCTCGATCTTGGGCTGCTCCCTTCCCAAAGGCGCGCAGCAGGGTCCAGGAGGAGCAGGACCATGGCTGCCTTTCCAAGAAGCCGGCGTTAGGAAAACTGGGGACAGACCCGCCGGACTTTGGCCGGGCCTCCCAGGACAGCTGCGGGCTGTCGACTCAGGCCCCCCGAGCACCCGAACTTTGCCCGCCAAGGTGCATGCAGCTCCGACCAGAGCGTCCCGCGCGGCGCCCATCTCCTCTGCATGCCCCCCTCCCCGCCAGCCCTGACTTTCCCTCCCCTCCCTAGCCTCTCCTGCAGCGCCCGGCTGCCCGCATTTTCCCGGGAGTGGTCGGCAGGCTGTCGGGCGCATTGTCTTATCCCACGTCGCTGTGTCCCTGGGTCTCCGATGTGTGTGGCTGCCTGTGTGACAGATGGTGCTTCGGAAGCCTGCGAGGGCATAAGAGTCACTGTTGTGTTGAGAGGAGCCTCCACGTTTGTTTAGTCATTTCTTCAAGAGTTCCGAGAAGCGCTGGGGACGCCTTCGCGCTCCCGGGAGCCTGCTCCGCGTCTGAGCGCCAGCGAGCCTGGGCTCCCCTCCAGCACCCGGCACTCCCCACCCTGCGCCCCAGACCAGTGCGAGGCTCCCGGGCAGGATCCCTGCCCCCCATAAAACCCAGATGTGTTCATTTTCCGGAGTCATTTGTCTAGGAAGAAGAACTAAGGATGGCAGAATGATGGAGTTGGTCTATGGCCGGAGGCGGCCCAAAACCCAGGCCTCGCGGGCTTGCGGTCGTCCCCCGGTCCAGGCCCACAGGCTGGGCTGGGCTCCTGCACGCTGAGGTGTCAGGCCCTGGGTGCGGCCTGGCCCAGGCGAGATGGTCCCTCCCTGCGGGGCCAGCGCCGCCGAGCGCGCGGGCCTGGTGTGGGGAGGAGGCCGGGACACGCGGAGGCCCTGCGGGATAGGCCCTCCGCGGCTCTCGCTCGGATCAAAAGACCCAGATTCCTTTTATTGACTGATGTTTCTGACTCCCCCTCAGCCTCCAAAATGATGCTGAGTCCGGACCAAGCCGCCGACTCGGACCACCCCAGCTCGGCACACTCGGATCCAGAGTCGCTGGGCGGCGCGGACGCCAAGGTGCTGGGCAACGTGTCGGACCTGGAGCAGGTGGAGGAGGCCGAGGGCGACGGCAAAGGCGGCAGCCGGGCCGCGCTCTACCCGCACCCGCAGCAGCTGAGCCGCGAGGAGAAACGCCGTCGCCGGCGCGCCACGGCCAAGTACCGTTCTGCCCACGCCACCCGCGAGCGCATCCGTGTGGAGGCCTTCAACTTGGCCTTCGCCGAGCTCCGCAAACTGCTGCCCACACTGCCCCCGGACAAGAAGCTCTCCAAGATCGAGATCCTGCGCCTGGCCATCTGCTACATCTCTTATCTCAACCATGTCTTGGACGTGTAGGGTCGGGCGCGCTGCGGGAAGCCGCGGGTCCGGATTTCTGGGGACCAGGACCGGCCTGGGAGGCCACCGCGGGACTGACCTTGGAGGTGGCTCCCCAACGGGAGACGTGGACCCTGGAAGTTCTCTACTTGCTGCGTTCTCCGGAATCCGCAGGGCGACGAGGGAAGGCTTCTGACTCTGGAAGGTGGGATTGTCTGGCGAGCCCTGGAGCTTGCGGGGGTTATTTTTCAGGCCGGGCGGACATCCTGGAAGCACTCGAGATGACCCGCCTCCAGGCCTTCCCTCCCAGGGTTAGGATCCCTTAAAGGGTGGTCGCTTTAGCGCACTGGAGACTGGGAGTTCTCCTTAGTTTATCTCCTGCGAACCTTTAAGTTTTGAAAAAATGAAGGCAGAAGCTCGGAGTGCTTACAGGCTCATAACTTTGGACGATCTGGATTTTTCTAATGAACAAATCACCAAACATTCAGAAGTGTAGAGATTTTAGGCCAAGGAGGTGGAAGAGATATTAGATTAGAATCCAAATATAACAGGCAAACCCTGTGTATTTGTTAAGGTTGAAAAGATACACTGAGAACACATATTGTGGGAAGGTTTGAGCTTGGTGAGAACTGAACCTCGAGGTATGACACTAAGGGAGACAGGAAAAATCCATATTCACGTGGAAAGCGTAATATCTGACGCTTTCCCAGGCGAAGTGCCCCGTTATATATCCAAAAACATCTCTTTGTGACCTTAAACATGTGGACTCATAGGTACAGTTAGAAAAAGACAACCTATTTTTATTTATGTTAGAAGGAGTAGAGTATTTTTCCCAAGACATTTATTTTTCAGAGTGGTGATAATTTTACTTTGGATACTCTGTGCCAATTTATTTATAGTCAAGTGTTTACACTTTTTCCTGTGGAATAATTATGTCTAACTTTCTACGTGTTTGTGGAGATTATACTGTGGTCTTTCTTTCGGCTCTGATTATATTGCACTTGCATAACAAATGCCCCACTTCTCCGTTTCTAAACATATTTTATATATTAAGATGTTTGTTTGTTCTTGAAAGGTCCTTTTGTTGTGAAAGCAGCAACACTAACACTTCCCTATTATAGTTTTTTAAAAAAGTGTTGTTACTCTTATCTGTAGTTCTGTCTAAAAAGTACTTTACAAACTGTTTATAAGGAGAGTAGCTTCTTTGTGTGTGTGTGTGTGTGTGTGTGTGTGATGTTTGTGCGTGGGATGATTTTAGGAAATTAAGTTATTTTCCTAAAAAAAAAAAGAATTCAGAAACTACTTCCTCTGTGACAACCAAAAAAAAAGTCTATAACCTGTAAATGTTTCATGTTCTCAGCTGTGAAGCTCCGAAAACAAGGAGTGTATTTTAGAGACAAGGGGAAAAAAAAAAAACCACATCTGCTATCCAAAGATTTTAGTCTTTTTCAGGGTTTTTTTGTGTCTCTGTTGCTTTATATAATGCAATATTTTGTAGTGAAAATAGATATAATCTGGTTTCTATCTAACGAGTTTTTCATATCTCATGAATGGTGCGCTGTTTTGCATATAAATAAAGGTATTAAATAAAGCCCTCTCCTTTATTTTAAACATAGTGTCAAAAAAATAATGAACGTGCCAGCTGAGCATGAAATATCATCATGGACTCAATTCCTCAGAAAGGAACTGTGGAAGAAAACTAAACAAAACCTTAACAAATTTAGGTGTGGAGATATTAGATGCTCTCCCTAAACCTGGACACTGGTCAGCCTGTACATAGATGCCCTCAGAGAGGGGTGCCATAGACTGTGTTTCTCTCAATGAGGACAAAATGACAGCATTTACAGGAAAACATTACTTGAGTCATGGATTCTTTGGCTGTAAGAGGAAACTTGGTAACTAACTCAAACTCTTCGAATTAGAGTGGGGAAACTGAGGCCCAGGGAGCTTAGGTCCCTGCACGAAGTCGCGTAGCTCTGTGAGGAGAAGGCCTCTGACGCGTGCGGGCTGTCTGTGCTCACGGCGTTCATTGAGATCAAGGTGGACATTGCTGCCGCACACCCGAACATCTAACCGGGGCAGAGAGTCAGGATGTGATGCCAGCAAGCGTGACACCAAGGCCAACCTTTAGACATGAAGCACGGCATCTACAAAAGCTTATAGTTAGTATACAAATGTGAACTATTCCGGCTACAAGCAGGAGACACGAATAACTTGAAAACTATATATGCACATGTGTATACACACAGAGGGAGAACATTATGAACTGTGGGTCCACATCACACCAAATCTCTGGTTGCAGAGTGAAAACCGCAATTGTGTGGATGCTTGGCTTCATGCCTATTAAAATATTAGGGATTATGTACGTTTTTCACTTTTCACCCAGGTAGCTTGTAGTCGGGTTTGCAGAAACCTAATAAATGAGGCCTTGCTCTCTTCTGTCTATGGAAGTGCCTAGTAGGAAAGCAACCCGGATGTGAAAAACAATGGTGCCTTCTCTGGCCTTGGATCTGGACGGAGTCCTGGGCACCCAGCTGTGGCTGGTGACACCGGCCCGCAGCCACACGCCACCTTGGGACTGTTCGCAGGTCTTCCCACCTCTAGGACAGGAGACAGATGGCCACTCCCAGTCTTCGTAGCACTTCTCTGTTATAGGACGGAAAACTCGGCCTTGCTTCCATGCCAAGGGAATGAAGTCAACTTCTAACCTCTGGAGACCTTCCGAGAGCCCCCTTTCCTGGTTCATGAGCCCGACTTCCAACTGACCAACACAATTCTGGCATTGATTCCAGGAGGGCCCTAACTCCCCTCCCTAGACTAAGGCCCTCACCCTTGGAGTTGGACGTAGGGCAGGCATAGACAAAGATCAAAATTCCTTCCCAGCTACACTACCTGTGTGATCCCAGGAGAGAATCTTTGCAGCATCATTTCAAGTCCAAGGCTGCTGAGCACCCTCGAAAGAGAAAGGCAGCAGCCCTGTGGCACTCTGCTAGACCAGAGGTGACTGGCTTATCCTGGCACGTGGCACGGGCTCAGTGGCTGTTCAGTCATGGGAAGGCAGTGCTGATGCTTCTTTGAATGATGATGAGGGTGATCATTCAGTCCTGCATTCGACAAATATTTATGGAGGTCCCACTGTGTGCCAGGCATTGTTGAGATGCTAAAAATAGAGCCACAAATGAGACAAAGCCTATTGGAGAAGAGCAGGCCGCTGACAACAAATAAATAAACAATGGTTGGTTTCAGGTGTGGCTAAATGCCGTGGATGGTAGCTGTGGGTGCCGGTGGGGCTTTATTTTAGATAGACCTGTGAGGGAAAGTCTCTCTGAGGAGGTGACCTGCAAGTAGAGACTTGGATCTGCCTCCCCGCAGCCTCCAGGGTTGCTGCCACCTGTTAACCTGTCCTGTGCCACCAAAACAGCCCGTGCACATCACTCCCGGCTCCCCACTGGCAGCGGCCTGGGCCTTCACCCCCAGTTTGCTCTCCCTGCAGGCAGAGCCGGGACCACAGTTCCTCCTGCTGCTGCGCTCACCTTCTCGTCTCTGCCCCCAGCTGTCCAACATGGCCAGGGCATTGCTGCTCCCCAGAAAATCTAGCCCCACCTGGTGTGGCGGACAAGGCCCCCCGTGCTGGATATCTCCATGTCCAGAGGAACTGTGGTCAGTTCTCCTGACTTCTGCCACTGTCTGGAGACACCCAGAAAAAAGGGGCACAAGTCCTTGACAAAACCCCCTTCCTGTGCAGGGAGAGGATGGGGGGCAGTGGCCAAGAGTGTGGCGGCAGGATGGGTCAGAAAAGGAAAATCAGTCTGAGTGCAGAGCAAGTGGGCCTGGGAAGAGGTGCGGCTGCACGGAGGTGGAGGACGGGCAGAGAATGCCTGCCTCCCACGTGAACCCTGTCCTGGGGTGTCCTCCAGGGCCCCTGCCCCATGAGCAGGTGTCACCAGGCTGCTATGATCTCGTAAACAGATGGAGCTGAGCTCCGTAATGCTGTGACTCCCCCCGTTTCCACCCCTGGATGCTGGTCTCCCACCTACTGAGGTACGGGGTAGCAGCAGTTCCGGAGGAGGGGACACCAACTTGAGTGCATATACAGCGAACACCCTTTTCCAGGTGTAGAAGGGCTATCTTCATTCTTATCGGTAGTTGTAGAAAATTAATAGCTAACATGCATGAGTGAGTACAATATGCTTACCAAGTGAAGTGCTTTGCGTACATTATCTCATTGAATTCTCACAGCCACCCAGTGAGGTAGGTACCTCTGTTTAACATACAAGGAACTTAAGGCTTAGAGAGCTGTCTAACTTGTCCAGAGTCATGAAACCACGTGTGTGGGTTTATCAAAGTGCCTGTCCTTACCCATTGAACTCTACAGTCTTCTTTGCTGGAGGGACGGCTGTGCTGTGCACACACCCTACCCTTCTGCCCTGCACTCCGTCTCTCCAACCGAGTGCTTAAGGAAGCTTCAGCTTGGGCAATGAATGGGAAAGCAGCGCAGGATCTGCAGTGCACTGGCCACCAACCAAGGGGACAGGCAGAGGTGGGGACGGAGCCCGTGCTCTCCTCACCGGGTCAAGTGTGTGCCTTGGCTCAGAGATAAACAGGCAGGAAGACGCTGCAGGCTGGTGGTGGCCCTGGGCCAGCCCCTCCTGAAGGAGATGGGGCTGCCCTAACACCATCCAGGGCATTACTGTTCACCAGCACATGGTGGGTGGGGGTCTGGCTCTGCAGCCCCTCCCACCCACTCTCCACGGCACACAGAGGCCCGTCCTCATGCTGCCCCAAGACCCAGCTTTTAAAGTTAACATGTTACCCCCTGCCGAAAACTCTTCCCAAAGACTCCTCACTGCCTATAGAAAATAAAACTCAGGTTCTTTCTCTGGGCACAGACAGCTTCCTGATCTTGTTCCAGACACCCTCCGGCACCACTGCAGCCTCTCTCCCCGAGACTACACATTCCTGCCAAATCCCAAGCCCCTCACTTCCCAGGGGGTGCCGGCTCCTTTAAAACCTGGGCCTTTGCACCTGCTGTGTCCCTCTGCCTAGCATGCTCTCCCCCAGCTTTAGTTTTGCCCTGAAATTCCAATTATTCCACGGTCGCCCAACTCAAATGTGATGCTTTGCAAAATTTCCCTCAGTTTCTTTGGGCCACTCTGCTCTGAGCCCCACACACAGACAACATGATGCCAGAACCTATCTGTTTGTCCTGTCCCTGTGTTTGAGACCCAGGGGTCTGGGGCCAGGTTCAGACCCTGGCTCCAACTCATTCTAAATGCGAGACGTTGAACACATTACTGTATTCCTTCAGCCTCCACTTTCAGATGAGTAGGATGGACAAGATATGTACCCATCTCAAATGCTTGCTGTGAGGTGTCCATGGGATCATGTAGAGCGCTTGCCAGGATAGAAAGAGTATAGTAAGTGCTCAATAAATGTGAGCTATTCTTATTACCTTTGGGTTTATAGTATGCACAGGAGCAGCTAAAAGCAACAATGCAGTAATAATTCATTGCTGTGTTAATGATTTGTGGTCTCTATCCATGGTATTCATCAGCATTAGATACATTATTAGCTCTACAGAAAGTCAAACAAATCATCTTTGTCCTATAAGACAGAACACATGATAGGTAAGTAAATAGCGATTCATGGAATAGACCACAAACACATACAGGAAGTCTGCAAGCCCCCTGCACTCCACATGGGAGGCCTGGCCCACACCTTTCCTCTCTCTTCACCTTGGTTTCCCTCCTCCCCGAGGACTGAAGGCTGTGACAGTCACTATGGCTGCGTGGCTGGGGGCACGAACTCTGACACAGCATGCCTCTGTTCAAACCCCAGGCCTCCTACTAACAGGCAGTGGCCTTGAACAAAATACTTAATTCTGCACCTCAGTTTTTTCACCTGTAAAACGGGGGTGACCGTGGCGCCTTCCCCGTGGCATGGTCGGGAGGATTAATTGAATTAATTCACAAACAGCCCGTAGAGCATGTCTGGTGCACGTTAAGAGCTCACTAGCGCTTACTACAGCGGCCCTATGTCAGGCGACCTTTTCCAGAGTTAAACAGAGGTAAATTATTGTCGAGGCAACGAAGGGAAAATCATTGGAAGTTTCTGTTCGATTTTGCTACATATTCCAGGAAGGAGGGAATTCTTTATCTCCTTGCTGGTCATAAAAAGGTATCAGGAAGAGGGGAGATTTCAGGAGCTTGAGTCCTGGGAGCGGTGATTAGATTTGTGAATGGAGGAGTCGGGGAGGTCCTCCCTGGGGTGGGTCTGCCAGGAGAGGCTCAGAGCGCCAGACTGACAGAAGCGCAGGAGAGCAGAGAAACATCCTCCGGAGCTGACTCCGTGGACAGACGGGACCTGGCGCCAGGTAATAGAGAGCGCTGCTTTGGTCCAGAGCAGTGACGAGTGAGCTGTGCTGGGGGCGGAGTCTGCGTGAAGGGGGTGGGGCTTGCCTTAGTTCAGGTGTGCTGAGTGAAAATCCATCCCCAAGACTCTCCTGAGCAACTGCTTTTTGTAAAAAAATAACTCTTATGGAAAACTTAGGAGTACCTACAAAAGCTAAGCGATAAGTAAACTGGGTTCTAATACGCCCGATATTTCATTTACACTCTTATCCTCGCTTTCCCACTGCCTTGTGGGCTAAGCACATCCCAAACATCACATCACTTCATCCACGAATACGTCAGTAAGTCTGTCTAAAAGATAAAGGACTCTTTCTTCTTCTTTAGTGTAACTAAAATACCACCGCTACAGCGAAACAACAGGATTTCCCGAGTGGAACCTGTGAGCACCTACATTTTGAGGGGAGACTCACAGCCGGCCTAGCCCACCCTTCCCGATGACCGTTCTCCTCCTGCCATGGGGTCATCTCTGGCTGTCTTCCTTCTCCTTTAAAAATTCACTGCCCCCTCCATTGTCCTTCTTGACTCTTTGTCTTACCCACATGTTGGGTGTGAGTGCCCGGTCACCACCTTCCCCAGCCCCGGTCGTGGATGGACATGCCTGAGAACCAGCGGTTTCAGCCCTGGAGACCATTCCACGGCCAAAGCTGCTGCGTGTGTGCTCCGGGGTCGCTGACGGTGGCCGACCGCCTAGCTACAGGCCAGGGCGAAGGAGAAGGGAGAGGGGCCCCTGCCTGGAACACTGGCGGAGCCCAGCTCCAAACCCGTGCAGATTTTAAAGATCTAAAATGAAAAGTGTGATGGGTTCTCTTAACTGTGGGTCAGGATCTGGGGTGAGGAAGTGACGTGGAGTAGGAAGCTCTCTGGGGACCTGGCAGGGAAGACCTAGGGGTGCCCCACTGACAGCAGCACCCACGGAGGCCCGAAGATCATCACGATCAGTAACAAGTGCCCCAAGCACGGTCCTTTCAGTGACAGATCTGTCACTGATGCTGTCTCTGTGACCCCGCAGGCTGCTGGTACTGGGGTACAGCCTTACACTGTGAGTGGTCACAGGGCTCACCCACAGTCTCACACCCTGTCAGCGACAGCACCACCTAGAGGCCTCTGTCACCAGTCCACACCACACTGTCGGGGTTGTTACCCAGTGAGAAGTAACAAGATCAGCAAAAACGACTGCCCAGACTCGGCACTTACCCTGTCTGGGCAATTCCCACTATTAACTCCGGTAACCCTCCCACACCTCAAAGACACCAAAACTCAGAGAAGCTAAGTGACATGCCCAAGGTCACATTGTTAGTAAGGGTTTCCATGGGAAAATGGAGAAGAAGGGCTATAAAACTCAAGAGTTTATATTTTGAAAAAAGTAAAAAATGCAAAGTTTCTCTTTTGTGAAAAAAAATGAACTACAGGAATTGAAAGAACAAATTTTCTGTTAAGCTGCCTGGGCCTGGACTTGACATTGCTCCAGCCCACTGGACTTGTCCTCTCCTGTTGGGACTGAAACATCACAAAGAATTGGCACCCGTGAGGCGGGCGGGGTGGACGGGGGAGGAGGTGCTGTTGAGCTTCAGGGGCAACCTCACTTCCTGCTCCAGAACGAGCCACTGTCTGAAGGATGTCTCCGATGATGACACCTAGACTTCGCAAGATGATCAGAAAGGCTCAGTGGTCAGTACCCTTGCACAATTCTAAATAAACAGTGAGAAGAAACTAGTCAGCTTTACTGGAGAGGCTGTGTATGGGCACGGAGCCCTCACATAGAGTGAAGGAGCCCATCAGGGAACCCACCCTTGACCATCGTGTGGCCCGAGTGATGGACGCACAGTGAGTCACAGCGGTCACACCCCCTGCACACCTCACGCTGTCCTGTTCTTTCCACTTGCTCTATTTCTGACCTTTCTTGTCCCTACCGCTTTAATGCTGGACGTCTTTTTTCTATTGTCAGTGGGAGGAGATATTACTACAATAGCTAATTATTATTATTATTATTTTAAACTCTGAAAACCTAGTGAAAGTTTCGGGTGATTTTTGGCAGTTGGGACTTCAAGAGGCATTTGGTTACCCGTTTGCCGGCTGAGCTGGAGACAGCGGCAGGCCTGTGTGCCCTGTCGCCAGCCCATTTGCATGTGGGCCCGGATTTGTCTTTGGCTCCTTGTATGGTTTGGGATGAGACCCTCGCGTCCCAGGGGAGGGGGGCAGGTGTTGCTCCAGTCGAGCGAATGGAACCAAATTACAGGCCCGTCTGTCACCTCCTCTGGGAGAAGGTGGAGAGAGGGAGGGGGACGAAAGGGGGAACACGGGGAAGGAAGGCGGGGGAGGGGCGAGGCCCCTCGCCAGGAGCAGGGAAAGCCAGCATCCTAAAGAGGACTGCCAGCTTGAGACACCGGCCTGGCCTTAGTCACGTGGCCCGGGTGATTCAGCTCCCAGGGGTGGGGGAGGGGACACTGAGTGGCCCGCGACCCCGGCTCTTCACTGACCCTGCGACCCGCAGCCACTTAGGCCGCGTCTACGCGGCGCCAGCGAACACTCACACTGGAATTGGTTTTCACTAAATTGATGGATATAGACTCTGACTGCCCTGACTTGGGGGCTGTGTCTCTATTCCGTGAAATCTAACGAACATCCAACACATGCATTCCCTTCATCCTTTGGTCTAATAGCTTGCGTGCGCACGCACGCACACACACACACACTTTAGTCACACCAATTGCACGTGTAGACACAGGCACACTGCGGAGATGGTAGCCCCTGAACCTCTGCCTGGATTTGTCCTTCAGGGAGAGAGAGTGAAGGCTGATGCCTCCGCCGGATGATGTCCTGCGGCTTCATTAACGTCGGGAAGTCACTTTGAGGCTGCTGATGTAGATGCAATCGGAGGAAACAGTGAACACCTCGCGGTCTCGGGCAGCCTCCGGGGATCGCCCTTCTGCCGGGCGCCCCAGTGGGGCCCGGCAGCGTTATTCTCAGCTGCCTGAGAAAAATACAAACAGATAACCCGCCCTTTGTGGGGCACAGTGGGCAGGAACCATAAATCGCCATTCTTGTGCTTTTGCTTGTAAATAGAGTGGTGCAAAGAATACAGGAGAGAATGAGAAGGAAAACCATCTCAAACCAGAGCGGTTCTAATAAGAAACCAGTCCCTGCAGATTCTCTAGACTCATGTGGGGAAAACGGCGTCTCACACACTTATTCTTTCTCCTGCCTCTGGGGCCGGGGAAGGTTAAAGAAATTGTCGCTTTCCACTAGCTCTTTCAATAAGAAGAAAGCTGCGGCTTAGCGTGATGATGTGCGGTGGGGCCGAGAGGAGACAGACAAATTTCTCCCCCCTTTCTCCGACAATACAGTGATTGACAGGGATAATTCCCCGTGTGCGAGGGAGAGAAGAATTGCCAGCACACAGCGGGCTCTGCTCCCGTTGTGGCTGGTAAGGCTCTGTCCATCCGATGTCAAGTGAAGACTGAAAAGTGAAAAATTAATTCCATTATCCAGCTGTTGCTGCTGCTGGGTGCCAAAAGGCCCAGATGTTTCTAAACATCTGGGTATTTGGCGGCATGTTTTCACCGCATACCCAGATGCTCTGTGTTGTATAGACAAGGGCCAAACCTAGACATGGAGAAGGAAAGAAGCTGGGGAGCAGGGAAGCCAAGAGTTTAAGAAGGGGGCGGGTTGAGTGGCGACGGAGGAAGAAAAGAAGAAATTAAAGAAAAAAACTTATGTGAAAAGAGGCAGGAAAATAAAAGCAAGCAAATGTTCCAAAAGAGAACAACTTTCTGTTCTTGGCCTCGCTCTCACCCTGGCTCCACGGAAAGTATTTCTGCTTTTCCATGTCTGTGTGACAGGGGACACAGCAGTGACCTGGAAGACACCCGTGAGGAGGCCCAGAGAAGCAGTCTGGGCCCAGGCATCACACCTACCAGGGCGGGTGGCTGCGCGTCTGCGAAGGAGTGAGACTGCACTGTGGAAATGTGATTAATATATCAGGCGAAATGGTTTATCACACACGGGAGTGAAAAGTCGGCGTTCGAGTCAAGGAAGTCCACCCTAACCAGAGCACTGAGATGTGCCAATTAGCCAACTCTGTTCCCAGTTATCAATCAGGATGATGAGCTTGGGATGGAGAGAACCGTGGTGGTGTAACAGAAGGAAAGGGGTAATTGAGTGGGGGAGAGGTTGTGCGGTTTGGTGACAGATTTCGAGGAGGGGACAGGATGTGATTGAGGTGATGGTGGCAGTAAGTGTTAGGCTTTCAGAACAGCTCACAAAGCCTCCTATAATTCCCAAGCTGTCTGTTATCTATGAAATGCAAATCAGGAGGGGAGTGACATCATGTCGGATTATGGCCACAGGGAGTAATTATTCAGACATTAAAGGCTACTGAAGGGAGTGGTTGACAATATTAATGATGTCCAGATGGACAGAATGTGCTGCTAAAATTATTTTCTAGTACAAAGAACAAGGGAATTTTTATCAGGTTTTCTCTTCTGTTGGGCAGTCTGTATTTCTTGGAGGTTTGCCCCTCAAAGAGAGGGTGACTCTGAGGGATGGCCTTGTGCATCGAAGCACAATGGGGTTTGTGTTGCAGAAGGAGCCACGGTCTCCAGCTCCACAGCAGCAAGGCACAATCAATATGCAAAACGTTCACATAATAATTATGACTATAAAAAGGAGAAATAATCTCAAGATGGTGTGTGTACCAAGCTGGTGATTGGAAACTCTTCTTTCCCAGCCCTTGCCCCGCCCCGGTCTGCCTTTCTTAGCCAAAGGCTACAGCCCAGAGCAACTTGCTGCTTGCTTTTCATGACACTCCTCCCGCCCCCTCCCCTGTGCCCTTCTGCAATGTGAGTGTTGCAGGTGGGAACAGGTAACCGGGCTCTTGGTGATCATGGAGAAAGCATTGAACCGAACACCCAGAGACTTCATAGCAGAAAGAGAGAGAGCAGATTTTTTAAGCGACGGTACACCCCATAGAACATGGGAGTGGGCCAGCTCCAAGCAGAGACTGACCTCAGGGGCTGGAGGGATTCTGTTTTTATAGGGCGGATATTTCCTGGCTAGTTTTGGTGGGCTTTTATTACTCCTGTGCAAGTAGTTATATTACTTTAAAATTACTGCACATGTGGTCTCCCATGATTTTTCTTGATTGGCCACTGGGAAAGGGGGTCCCACAATGTTAACTTATTATAATGCTATTATAAGGAAGCAGGGGTCATTTGCAGATGTTCTGTGCAGGTGCATTCATGAGTTACCAGGATTGAGCACTTTTCCAGGAAGCAGGAACAACTGGTCTTAGAACAGGGTCTCTGTCCTGTATCCATGTTCTTTATCTTAGCCCTGGGCACCTGTGGAGTTTCCTCCTTCCTGACTACCTCCTGCCTCACAAGCAGTATCACAGGCACCTTGGCTGTTAATATTGGTATCAACTACATAACCACAGGTAACAGCATTTTCAGCCACTGAGAAGTCACGTGGTCTGGCCAAAACCCCAGTGTCAACAACAACAACAAAAAGGAAGCCAAGTCCTGGGTTCTGTATTGGGAAAGGTTCACAGGCAATGGCTGGTTAGAGAAGAACAGTTTCAAGAAGAAGATCCAGAGGCAGAGTTGCTGATCTGGAATGCAGATCAGAACACGCTGTCCAGAGTTCTGTTCTCTTCCCAGAGCAGGAAGTGAGGTTCAAGTCAGAATTCCCCAGGGTGCACACCTGCGGCTCATCTCTCTGCCCCTTGTGAGAGTGAACGGTGCAGCCAGAAGAAACCAGAAGTGTCTCCAATACATGCAAAATTCCTGCATCAAATTAAAGGGATCAGGGGCACAGGTGATGTAAAGAAGAGCGTGCAGAAAGCCAATAGGCAACTGCAAAGATGGTCTCGAAGAGTCCCCTTGTCCCTGCCTCCCAAGGTTTTGGTTTAAAATACCAAAATGCATCCTTTAGACTGGATTGTTGCTTCAGCCACCTCTCTAATGCATTCATACCAGAAAAATAAACCAACAGCTTTCCTGTCTTATTACCTTCAAAACAGAAGACTTCTTAAGCTGAGTTAAATGGGTTTTCAAATTAACAAAAAAAAAGTGATGGCAAGTCTAAGTGTGACTGAGTCCTGAGGTGCCTGACTGGCCTCCAGGTAGATTGAGGAGACAAGTCTTCTTCCCCTTTAACTATTGGGAGGGAAAATGTATTCACTAAGCTAACACTCACTTCTTCCTGTTCTTCCTTCCTCCCCTCCCATCCCCTTTTTTTCTTTCCGTCCTTCCCACCATACAGGGAAGAGGGGTTCTCAGGCCCTATATGTGGGCACATCATTGGGAAATTTTAGATATTCAAAGACACAGAGAAAATCCTGAGAGCTTTCAGGAGGAAAAAAAGAGATGACTCATAAAAGAACAAGATTGCACTGGTACCAGAGTCAAAAGAAAATAAAGCAATACCTTTAAAGATTTGAGGGAAAATAGTCTCGAACTTGGAATTTTATACCCAGCCAACTTATCCATCAGGTATAAAGACAGAATGGAACCTTTTGCAAACATGCAAGACCTGAGAAAGTCTGCCTTCCACATGTTCTTTCTTAGTAAATTATTTGAATACATAGTATAAGAAAAATGAAGGCTTAAACCAAAAAGCAAGACAATACAAAACAAAGAGTAAATCCTACTTCAGAGAGCAAAGAGGCCAACTCCGGATCACAATGGTACAGCTAACCTAGAAAGCAAATGAAAAGTCCAGTTTGGAACAGAAAATGTGGAAAGTGTCAGGATGGGGGGCTCTGATTATAACAGGAACTCCATATACTTGATATCTGGGGGCAAATTAAGGCTAAAGCAATAAGAAAGATCATTAGAAACATCAGAAAAAGTACAAAGCTTTATAAAAGTGTCAAAGTTCAAATATGAAGCACCCAGTCCAAATATGAACAAGAAGAAAACCAAAATAGGCTGTGAAGGGTGAACTGTGTCAGAAACACACGGCCCAGCTGTGGAACTCTAAGATGTGACAAAACATTTAATAATCAGTGCTTTGGAAGCAAGAAGTGCCTATTTTTGCTCCTTTCTTTACGTTGGTATCTATTTCATTTGTTTCATATGAGAAACATCAGAGTCTGGGATTTCGGGACCCTAGCACACTATTCAGCATTGCTGGGAATAATATCTGCAGGGTCCTAAAATGTAAATGTTGTTTGTAGTTTGTCTTTCCTCTTCTGTTATGAAACATTCAGGATGCACACAGAAACATTGCCCAGTACAGCAAACGCCCATCATCGCCGTCTCACAGTGACTCACCTCGGGGTCCACTTTGCTGCACGTGTACTTCTCACTTACAGTGCCGTACCACTAAGTGAATCGGCGAATGCTTCCCGGGAATTCTATTTATACTGGGGTTCAGGTGGCAGGTTTCAACAGGCAAAATGGGAAAAGGCATTCTAGGTTGGAGGAATGGTGTAAGACAAGGATGAAGCTGGACATGTTCAGGATAGGTAGAGTTCTGAGCCTTGAATGTTGTGCTTAGGAATTTGGACTTTATTCTGTCAATAGTGGGGCACCAGCAAAAGCTTCTAAGCTGAGAAATGACATTATCCAATCTGTCCATAGTGATTGTTTGTAGAGTAATCACTACAATCCAGGCATCATGCTGGACATTCCATAGACATTCACTTACTTAGTCTTCATACTGACCCCCTGAAGGTGGTGAACTTGGACAGTAGTCTGAGAATGGATCAGAGGCAGAATGGTTAGGGGCGAGGCAGTAGTCGAGGACATAATTTCAACCAGTGGCTTAGGGTTCAGGGATAAGGGCCTGAACTATAGAGTCTGCTAACAGCGAAAAGGAGAACTGCAGTGAGAATTATGAGAAGGTAGAATCACGGGATCTGGCAACTCCTGGAGTCAAGGGGGGCAAGTGACTAAGAGACTTAGAAGGAAAGGCTCTCAGTAAACAATGCCTCCGGTCTTGGGGCACAGCTCCCCTATGCCCCACCAAAATCCGAATCCCAGGGGAAATGGGGCATTTGCCATCAGCTGACAATGAGATTTGGAAACTCGGGAGATTTCTAGCAATGGCGGTTTTCCCCATTGGTCCAGGTGGGACAGCAGGCAGCACGCAGAGGCGAGTGAATAGGAGCGACACAAGCACTTCCCTGAATGAAGCACAAACTCTGTGGCAGGCACCGTGCTAGGCACTTTGTAAACCTCATGTCATTTACTATTCACAATAACCCCAGGACGGCCCCTGCTTTACTAAAAGGAAACTGGAGTTCAGAGAGATAAGATGACAGGTCCCAGCTCACATAGCTGCTAAGGCACAGAATGGAGACACACACTAGGAGTCTCTGCTTCTGACAGCTGCGCGAAAGCACCTCGGGGAAGACAGGCTTCTCACAGAGGAGGTGAGACAAGTCTGGTTCAAGATGGGTTCGTTTCCACATCTAATCACGCATTGATTCACGTATTCATAGCTAAGCAATTACAGAACACTGGTCGTGTGGCAGGTACTGGTACTGTGCTAGGTATTTAAGATTAAAAAAAATCAATAAGGCACCATCTCGGCCCTTAATGAGAACTGTCTAGAAGGAGCGGCAGACAAGTGGACGCCCTTTATAATAGACAGAGGAGGGCAGCTGACCTGGCTCGCGAGGTGGAGACCACGTCAGGGAACACTCAGGGCTGACGCCTGGGTTCAGTCCGGAGGATGAGGCTAGGGTGAGGAAGTGAGAAGAGAGCGATGCTGCAGACAGGTGGGCCGATGCGAACTCATAGGCCAGACCGAGAAACGACAAGCTCTGTCCTGAGAACCACAAGCAGCTTGGTTTGTGGAGCTTAGACTTCATCCTGTAGGCCACGGGGAACCCCCAGAGGCCAGACTTACATGCAATAAAGCTCCGAGCAGCTGCAGCAGGGAAGTCACAGGAGGCCAGGAGGTGAAGGAGGAGGCTGCGGTGGTGCAAGTGATGGGCGGCAGAGATGCGGAAGAGAGAGGAGATCCGAGAAATGTTTGAGGCTACATTGGCGGCACCTAGAGAGGGATCCTTGAGGCCGACTTGTCCTCCCCTGTGCCCTCCAGCGGGCTCTCCCCTCTCAAAGCTCCCACAGGCAGTCTGGACCCTCGTCCATCCTCATGCACAGGACAGACAGCCTGGTTGGATGCCTGCGGCTGCCAAGTCACTGCTGTTGTGGGGCGTGGAGTCCCTACAGAGCGAGGCATCGGTCCTGGGGCCACAGACCAGGAAGGGTGTGTCCTCTCCCCGCGCAGCAAAGGGTTAGTTCCGGAGGCCTGGGTTTCTCCAGCCCTGCACATTCCCACGAAGGGCCTGACTTAAGGAGTGGCTCTGGGCCAGCTCCTGGGAGATGAGCTCTGAGCCCTAGAATCTTCTACATGAAGTGTTCTTTGTACACCTGAGGCCGAGGGCTACATGTTACCAGTCTGATCAGACAGTTGATGCCAACCGTGAGATGTGTGGTGAACACCTGTTTTGCTCAGGGGGCTTTGGTCTGAGTAGCTGAGGTCAGCCTCGCAGCCCAGCGTGCCTACGTGGCGAACCCCTCAGGAAAAAACCCGATCGCCAAGGCTCGGGTGAACTTCCTCCGCTGGCAGCATTTTGCGTGTGTTCTCACACACCGCTAGTGGGAGAAATAAGCACGTCGCTGTTCACTCTGCTGGGATCAGGCACCTGGATGCTGTCCCAGGTGCCTTTTCCCTTGGCTGATTTTAATCTTTTCATTTTAATAAACTCTAACCATGAGTCTAACAGCTTTCCTAGGCCCTACAAGTTCCTCTAATGAGTCATCCAGCCGGAGACCTTTGACACACTCCACCCTGGGGTGACAATAGAAGAAACAACTGGGCTGGCTGGGCGGCTCAGTTGGTTGGAGCGTCATCCTGTGCATCAAAGGTCACCTTTTGATCTCAGGTCAGAGCATGTACCTAGGTTGTGGGTTCAGTCCCTGGTTGGGGTGCATATGGGAGGCAGCTGATTGATGTTTCTCTCTCTCCTTTTCTTCCTTTCTCTCCAAAATCAAGAAATGTATCATCAGGTGAGGGAAGGAAGGAAGGAAGCAGGGAGGAAGGAAGGAAAGGGAAGGAAGGAAGACAAGGAAGGAAGGGAGGGAGAGGAAGAAAGAAGGAAAGAAAGAAAGAAGGAAAGAAAGAAAGAAAGAAAGAAAGAAAGAAAGAAAGAAAGAAAGAAAGGAAGGAAGGAAGGAAGGAAGGAAGGAAGGAAGGAAGGAAGGAAGGAAGAAAGAAAGAAAGAAAGAAAGAAAGAAAGAAAGAAAGAAAGAAAGAAAGAAAGAAAGAAAGAAAGAAAGAAAGATCTGGAAAAACGCATAGCCTCAGACTGCTGTTGCACCCCAGAGCAGGTGACCGAGTCGGGCCATGTGCAGACAGCACAGTGGAACTTTGTGTCCTGCACGGAACAGGTGGGCAGGACTGCCCCCAACACTGGGAGGACATTTTCCAGCTTCCAGGCCACTCTGAATTCAGGGTCACTCTGCTGCTCTCCCAGGGGCCTCCAAGATCCTGCTTTGCTGCTGACCCCTGCAATCCAACAGAGCACTTTACCTTTTCATCTTCAGCGTTTGCAGAAAGTCTAATGTCCTCCCTCCCCTGTTGTAGCTGCTTTCTTTTGCCAGATAGTTGCATGCAGTTTCCAGATTCTGTAATACAGAATTTACCCTGAACAACAGATGTGAGACTCTACAGCGCACCCCAGAAAGGCAGAACATCACTGTGCTGTAAATTTATAGGTTATTCAAATAGCATGCTGTGGTACAACAGGAAAATTAAACTTCTCAGCAATGGGCATGACCCTTGGCCAGGAAACCTGAGGTCTGCCTGGATATAAATACAAGCTTTCTGAGCTCAATCTCACTCTTTCCTTTTTACCATGTCCTTGGTTTGTTTGCATGCCACGAGCTATTCTTAATGAGTGGTACCCACCTCCCCTTTACATTTATCTAGAAAAGGACTTAGATGAATGGGTATTTCTGCCCAACTTGAAGCCCAAGCTCACCCTTGTTCTCAACTCCAAGCCTAGTCACTAGGGACTCTATACAATAGTCCAGTTAACCGGTGAGTTTTAAGAACACATCCTTCATGTATTTCTAAAGCTGCTCTCGGGTGTCGCCAGGCCCTGCCACACCCTAGTTTAGCATCCCCTTTATTATCTGCCACTCTGTTACATTGGGGCCCTCAGTTCTGCACTCAGACCAGTGGAAAACAAGACAAGAGCTTCCTTGTCTGCTTATGACCTTACAGGGGGCAGGGTTCAGTGCATAAAACAGAAGTCTGGGTATTTTACACAAAAAAGGAATTCAATCTGGGAAACAGCAGAGTAGAAAGTTATTGGAGACTCTGGAGGAATGGATTCTAGGCTGGGCTCCAGAAAGCCAGCCCTGGAACTGTTGAGTTCAAGTCCACACTGCCATGCCTGCTGACGGAGGATCTGCACCCTCTGCCACCTCCACCACAACTGCCTCTAGACCCCAGGAAGCTGAAGACTGGCATGCCCAGTGCCCTTGACCTTGCTCACCACTCAGAACCGCCAGTGGAACAAGAAGACAGCCCCTGCCTCACTTCCACGATCAAACCCTGCTCCTGGGAGTAAGAGGCAGAACCTGAACTGCAGTCAACACCCCAGTGGCCGGGAGCACTTGGCATAGGAAATGCTGAACTTTCCAGAACCCGCAGTGCAGGAAGCACACTAAGAGGCGAGGGTGGAGGCCATGTCAGGCAAGTTACTGCTCCCTCCGCAGGCCACTCAGGTCGCTTCAGGAGCCAACATTCCAAGTGTGACCAGAGCCTGGAACAGGAAAGACAACGCCCCCTAGAGGACACAGAGGGAAGTATGCCTTCTGCTCCCGTCTCCACCTCCACGGTCACCTCCTGAGGAAGAGGTGATTTTTAGGTCACCTGCTCGAGTGAGAACCCACAGAAACTTGACCTTGAGTTCTGACTGTAGCTTTGGTCTCATAGTTTAAAGGCCTTCAATGGGATGGGTGTGTAGCTTTTAAAACTATGATGTAAAAAGCTGCAAGGAAGCTTTTTTTGTCTCGTGAAAGTTAGAGATGATATATCTGTATACATATCCTACTCTTTTAATCTAGAAAAGCTCTTGGAATAACATTTAGTTACATAAAAGAAAAGCAAGCCCACCCTTGGGAAGATGCTAGAGACACTGTGACTAGAAGCAGAGAAATGTAAGCAAATGGAGAAAAGTTGTCCGTTTCAGACAGAGGTGCATCTCTGAGGATCATGCTTATTTTGGAAAACTTGTATCCTAAAGGGAGATTTCAGCTCTGCTGTTGCTGGTTTATGGGAACCTCTGTGTGTGTGTGTGTGTGTTTTCTTGGTCAATTAGTTGCATCAGAATCTTTTCCTGAAGGTCTTCGTTCAACTCCAGGCCCAGCTTGGAGGGGCGGCTGCTCAGATTCTTGCAGAGACGAGGAAAGGATGTTTTCTCCACTTTTCCATAAAACTCAGCACATCTCCGGCACTTTAAGGGCCAGCGGTGACTCGGGGCATCCTGGAATTGATCTTGGCTTCCCGGCAGAGGAAGGCCACCATCTGGAGAATGGATAGCACTGCTCTTTCTTGAGGCTTTATGAGCAGCAGCCATCAATGGGGTGGGGGTGGTACAAGAGGAAAAGATGGCAGGGGCCGTGTGGTGGTTTGTGAGCTCACATAGGGCACCTCTTGGGGGCACTATCCAAAATATGGGGGTGGGGAAGAGAAGGACTTGAAGAGGTGAGGAAGGTGGATGCAGGTGGGGGCACGAACAGAAACTTCAGCTGATTGGTAGTAATACAATTTTATTTGTATACGCAGATTGAGAAAGCTGGCGATTTAGAGTGTACATAGTTCTAAGAAGAGTCAGGGAAGGAATATGAAAGAAGGGGACTCCCCCTGTGGCATTTACTCTCAGGATCCTCCCTGGCTTGTGGCCTTCGCTTAGTGACAGCTGGTCTGGCTCACCGGGCACTCCAGCACTGGGGCCCAGGGTTTGCGGCTTCAGAAGCCCCCTTTCCACTTCCCTCCCATCCTGGACTCCCTTCCTCAACTACAAATGCAGACGCAAATGCATACACATACATATTCTGCCTAACCTTGAGGAAATTACTAACAGTCTATGGTTTTTCAAAAATTATTTTGGAGACTAGGGATTAGTAGGTAAAGCATTAACACTTGGCCCATGGTAATGACGATGATGGTGGTGATGGTGATGGTGATGGTGATGGTGATGACTTAAGGAGACTGTAACACTTGCAGGAAAAGGCATGAGTGGATAAGACGACTCTATTGAAACCTCCTGTTTGCAGCCCAGCTTGTCCTGGGCACTGAGCTCGCAGCCTCCCTGACTAGGCCCGGAGAGACTGTCCTCCTGGCCCCTAGCTGCCAGCGGTGGGCACTGATGGGCGTCTGAGGCTGGGCGCGGTCCTGGAGACCACCTTTTATTCTGTGGTGAAAGAGCTAAGACTTGAGAGTTTCAGTAACTCTTCAACTCTGTCACCCGGGTTTTCGACCACTTGTGCCAAAACGCTGAAGGAAACTCAGCAATGGCGGGGGTGCCGCAGCCTTCTGATTTCGAATTCGGCAAAGGTCAAGCCCTCTTAGCTTCTTCTGTCAACTGTTAATCTTGAATGCAAGCGGCCCCGATGCATCCTGGTTAATTGGACTTTCGGAGGACCTTCCTTAACTCTGAAGTAGGGAATGTAGGGAACATTTAGAAAGGATTAATGTTTTGCTCTGACCAGTGTGGCTCAGTTGGTTGGGTGTCATCCCACAAAGCGAAAGGTCACCAATTCGGTTTCTGGTCAGGGCTGATGCCTAGGTTGCGGGTTTGGTCTCTGGCTGGGGCGCATGCAGAAGGCAATCAGTCGATGTTTCTCTCTCAAATTGATGTTTCTCTTCCCCTCTTTCTCCCTCCCTTCTTCTCTCTCTAAAAATAAAAGAATAATTTTTTTTAAAAAAGAGAGAATTAATATTTAACCAGATGTTTTGTTTCATTCACTGCTGTATATATTTCTGTTCTCTTGTCTAAAACAATATGAGATATGAAAAGCAGGGTTTAAACAAAAAACACCAAAAAGTGTAGGGTTCTTGGGGTGGGGATGGGGCAGAGATCTAGCCAGTAAAACATAAATGCACTTGGGATCTCTGATTTTGAAGAATATCACAGAATTGTTCTTTGGATAACTCAGAAGGACAAGGAACTGGAGGGTGGGATTTTAGGAATTCTGGTGGGAGACATTAATAGGCTGATGGCAGGCTAAGGACTGAGAGTTCGTACAATTGAATGTGACTGTAACTGGAGAATGAACACAAATATTGTTTTAAGGTATGGTTTCTTGACCTCAGCCCAACTGACATTTTGGAGCAGATAATTCTTGTCGTCCTGGGCCTGTCTAAGCTGTGCATCGTAGGGTGTTTAGCACGGTCCCCAGCCTGCAGGTACGAGTAGATACTCCACAGTTCCGGTGACCAGAGATGTCTCTACATCGATAAACGTCCCCAGGGAGCAAAATGGTCCGCAGTGAGAACCACTGCTTTAAA
Source organism: Trachops cirrhosus (assembly GCA_028533065.1). NCBI lineage: Eukaryota > Metazoa > Chordata > Mammalia > Chiroptera > Phyllostomidae > Trachops > Trachops cirrhosus. The sequence continues at coordinate 10,757,112 of CM052551.1, read as the reverse complement.
GTACAGTGTGTGCGGCTGTGTAGTTCATGTTGACAGAGGCAGTCATGGGGTGTGGGGGAGGGGCCAGTGGTAGGGGTGGCGGCGAATGAGGTTGCTGTCATTTGGAACCTGGAAAGTTAGCTGCTCCCTTTCGATCTTACATATTTTTTTAAGGGCTGCCTTTGGGAACTCAGTAAATACCTCTTTTTAGCATTTCCGCTTTATTCCGAAATACCGCAGGCATCTCCGTTGGTTAGGGCTCCTCCTACTGGACATGTTGTTATTAACCCTTCAGCCTCCAAAAGCTAAGCTCTTGCGCTGGGATATTCCAGCAACTGCTTTGAAAGAACCGTTCCATGGGAGAATTATTAAGTTCAAAGACTTCTTAGAAGAAGGAAAAAAATTCAGTGCAAGCCTCAGTGAACACTCCACTCAAAAAGTGGGTTATTAGGGTTGAGATGAGCAAAGAGTCACGGGAGAAATTGTTGCCTGGAACATTCCTTGCTTCCCTCCCAGAGCAGGTTCTGAGCCCCTCAGTAGGAATCTGCCTGTGAGTTTGTGTCTCGTCCTGAGAGCTATTTCCCTGGTTCTAAGACTGAGAAAGCCCTCTTCCTACCTCCTCTTGGCCACCATGGGGCCTGGAAATTCCAATCAGGGCTTAAATACTTTGTCTCTGAGTTGACACCAAGCCCAATAGTGACAGAATTACTAGAAGGAATACCTTCAGTGTTATCAAGCTTTTAAAAGCCGTGGGCACCACTAGGAAGAATGTTACCAAAGACCCAATCTCCGACAGGCATCCACTGATCTCAGGAGGTGTTAGGGGAAGAATTCACTTGCTCAGTAATGGTTGTTGGGTATGTGCCAGCTGCTGGGTTAGGTGCTGAAGACAGAGAGAGGATCCTGCCCTGAGAAAGTTGAATAAAGCGGTGTGACTGGGAAGCACGGGATGCTGCAGGGACATGCTTAAGGATGCAAATGAGGGTTGCCAATGACAGTTAAAAGTGGAAGCTAGAGGTTGAGGGAGGACTTCCTAATGGATGTCCCGGTTAATATCATCTGAGCACAAGCGTCAACCCTCATGTCTCTGAAAGTGAAACACCGGTCTTTGTGGTCCTTCCAATGGGGCGGAGTAGAAAGCGCATAGCACCATTTATGGAGCATTACTGAAAAAAATGTACTGAGTCTTTAAATCTCAGATTTAACTACCCATTTACAGGAAATACAGGGGTTAAAGGAACATGTTAAATGACGCCCAGAGGATGCACTCCGACCAGTTCAGAGGGAGGGAGATTCCTACAGAGGGAATAACTTTGGTTTCTTTGACAATTGAATGGAATGAAATAGTAGAAAATAATAGGAGGAGCCATTCGAGATGAAAGGAAATTTAAGACACACCTCAAACAATGTGATTGGTAGACCTTGATTCAAACAAATCAACCATAAGAAAGACATTGTGGGAACAATGACCTAAAACTGAACATGAACTAGATATTAGGTGACATTAAAGAATTATTATTACCTTTGTGGAGAATAATAATGGTACTGTGGTTATGTTAGCCCTAAAAGAAAAGAGTGATTATGTTAGAGATGGACTCAGGAGAGCTCACAGATTAAATGGTAGGATGTTGGGGCTGGCTAAAATATTTCAGACATACTTATCTATTACATGTACAACTTGGAAAAGGAAAACTAAACTGTAGGGAGCAGATTTTTTTTTAGATTTTATTTATCTCAAGAGAGAGAAGAAGGGAAGGCAAAAGAGAGGAAGAGAGGAACAGTGATCGGTTGCCTTTCATGTGCCCCCAACTGGGGACCTGGCCTGCAACCCAGGCATGTGTCCCCGCCAGGAATCAAACTGGCAATGTTTTGATTCGCAGGCCGGCGCTCAATCCACTGAGCCACACCAACCAGGGCTAGGGACCAGATTTGTATTACTCACCATTAACATGCAAGAGGGCCCTCATTTACTCTAAGGAGTTGGGTGGAAGACATGTCTATGGAACCAGGTTTCAGTGATGCAGGGGAGGTCTTCTGGAGGGGACGCAGACAACCAGGTAGGATGTGTTGAAAGACTTCGCTACTCAGAGAGTGGTCCATGGCCCATAGGTCTCTCCTGGGTCACCATAAATACGAACTCTCAGGCCCACCTTAGACCCACTTGTAACAAGATCTCCAGGTGATGCAGAGATGCACATCAACGCTCGAAACCCACTGCTCTAAGTGCACGCTCATCTTCTAATAAAGTTGCTTCATTATCCATCTCTGAAAGCTCCTAGTGACCAAATCCAAGATTTCATGCAGAATCCCCCAAGAGCACAGATTTGTGTATTAATCTGTTGCAACACCTACCCTGGTTGCCTTACTAATGGCTGATCCACCATTTATTCCTGGCCCCCAGCCACACAACATCCTCCCTGCCATGCTTCCTAATTGGTAATCTGCCACCCATGACCTTGACCAGATGGTGTACTGCCTTGGGACCCCTGGCCTCATCAGCTGATTCCACACTCAGCCAGAACCATATTACAAAGGGAGGCTAGTGCCCGGAGCATCCACAGAGATGAATGGGCCCCCAAAGCTTGTGGCATGCAATTAAAGGGAAAGAACTCTATTAAGTATTTTTATGAGAGGCCACGGCCCTTTACAGATAGGGGTCACCAGCCCTGCTATTAATCTAGTCTTGCTCTGTCCTCCAAACAGAAAACACTTTACATATGAAGAGATAGGAGGAGGGCACAGGGCAGCGGTGGAGTGCTTCAAACCCATTCAGATAAGTGGGACTTTCTTCCCCCCAGACAGCGAGGCAGGTTTGTCTCCATTAGTGTTATCTCTCCGTGTGGGCAGGGCCAGAGCCTGGTCGTCTTTGTGATTGACTTCTGTCCAGGCACAGGGCTGTTTAATGGTATTAATTCTGGTGATTGCTTTGATTAATAGGGTCTGAGGAATTTCACACTTGACATCCACGTTGAGATGAAGCATGTGGCAACCATATCACAGCCTCCTTTATGAAGTGTCTCCAAAGAAATCCTTTCCATATTTCTGAATATTTGCCATCACATCTGCCCAGAGCCTTCAGGTCCGACTCTTTTCATTTTGCTTCAGCTGCGGGGGTGGGGGGCAGTCACAAAGGCAGAGCTGAGGACTGGGACTGCAGGGCGCGGTGGGGAACGGTCCAGGATGTGGGCTCTGAAGCCAGTTGCTTGAGTTTAATCCCAAGTCTGCTATCCGGCAGGCCTCTGACACAGAAATGACTTACCCTCTCTATGCCTCAGTTTCCTACACGTGAAATGGGGTCAATAATGACTTCTACCTCATAGTCTTGCTGTGAGGATTAGGTGGGATAATGTATGTAAAGCACTTAGAACACATTCTGGAACAGGGCGAGTACTCACGGATGTTACTTATGGTCATCTGTGCGCATCACTTGCATTCTGAAACAAATTCTCCGACACTGACTGGGTCTCCTACAATTCAATTCAATTCAATTCAATTCAATTCAATTCAATTCAATTCTGCCACTAGCTACCCAGAGTCAACACAGACCTCTTCCCACCCACCACCCCCAAATTAAAGGTAGGGCCCTCCTGGCAGGATTTTAGGTTGTTAGTGTCATGTCCCACAAGGGAAAGGGCAAGGTCCCCAAGGCTGCCCTTACTTCAGATGCCAATTACAAGTGACATCCCCAGGACATCTGCACTTCTGTCGGAGTGGGGTACAAATTCAGGGATGCCCGTGACCCTCCCCTTCAGACCTGATAATTCACTAGAATTACTAACGGCTACCACCCAGGAACCACGAAATGAAAGAGGCGCATTGGGTGAGGTCTCGGGGGAAAGGCACACAGCTTCCTCGCCCTCCCTGGGTGTGTCAGCCCCTCAGCCCCTCCGTCTCTCCACCAACCAGGAAGCTCTCCAGAGCGCTGGTGCTCAGGTTTGATCAGGGGGTTTCATCACGTGGATACCACGGGTTAAAGGAGCTCAGTCTCCAGCCCTGCTCTGCTCCCCAGCGGTCAGGGGGTGGGGCTGAAAGTTCCAACCCTGTAATCCCCAGCGGTCAGGGGGTGGGGCTGAAAGTTCCAACCCTCTAATCATACTCACCTGCTTGGTTTTTCTGAAGTGGTCAGTCTCTCCCTCCCTTGAAACCATTTAAGGGCCCAGCAAGCTGATTATGCTAATAACCTCATTAGCATAAACTCAGGTGTGGTCAAAAGGGACTGTCATGATAAGAAAAGACAGTATTCTGGCTCAGGAACATCCAATAAATGTTGAAACTCTGGGCCAGGAACCAGGGACAAAGACCAGCTGTCTTTATAATATAGCGCTGAACAAATATTCTGGCCACTTATGTTGGGCCAGGTACCATGCTGGGTTTTGGGGAATAATCTACATTTTCAGTGGTTCTCATTAAACCACAAGCCTGGAAGACAGTACCACACTCAGGCCACAGGTCAGGACCACTGTCCTTTCTTCAGCACCGTGACCGCTGTGGACAAAGAACCCCATCTCAGGGGGTTTGAGGACCACAACCTCTGTGAGCTGCAGGGCACCTCAGAACTCGCTCCACCCCTTTACGGGTAAGAAAACCAAGAGGCAATTGGCCACAAGTTATATTCAGCCAATGACACATGTCATGGCTGCCGACCTGGAGCCCTTGCCACTTACCATGAGCCACAGGATCAGAGACATTGGCACCTGTGCCAAAGACAAGAGGGAGACAGTACTTGCCCTTTGGACCAAGGGCCTGGTCGTCTGCCTTTTCTGCCCACTTCTATATATAATGGCCCTCAGAGTTGGCTTGGAAGATGTACAGGACATTCTAGGGAGAGCTGTTGGTCTGGGGAATAAACTATGAGAACACATTCCTTTCTCTCCCCTCCACCTAGGTCAATCAGCTCTCCTGCCATTTTCCACCCCTGCGGGAAGGGCCTGAAGACTTTGGCAAGTCCTCTGTACTCACTGCTTGATGTGGGGGAACACACTATGTACAATGCATCCTGCTGGCTGCTGAGCGCACAGAGCTGAGTAAGACTTGGTTTTGTAGAACACTAACACACATAACTTGAATGCAAGTAAAAAACGTGGTACCAAAGGCATAGTGGGCTATGAGAGCGCAGGGGCCGGCAGATCAGTCGTGGTGAGGGGTCCCAGTGCAACCGCTTTCCCAGGCACCGAGGCCTCGGCCACTCTAAAGGCCACAAAGGACCACGAAGCTAAAATATGTCGAGGGCCTGCCCTGCTGTGCAAATACACGTTGTTCTATTTACCTTCAAGCCCCTAAATGAGAGGTTTTGAGGCAATTTTGATAGTGCCTCCTAATTTAGAAATCATTTTGACAATCTCATAAGCACATTCATATTTAGTTATGAATAAAATGTGAATATGTAATGGTGTATTGGTGTGAAACACAGAAAACATGCAAGATAGTGAAAATGACAAATTTGGATGCATGTGTTTTCCAAAGATGACCTTATCAACATAACCGGTTCCTACCAAATTTTTTTTTTTTGCAGTGTGACAGTGACACTCCTTGACTGAAGGGTGATGTCTGTGTTCCCTCCCCTTGAACCTAGAGAGAACTTTGTGACAACCCAGCTAGACGAGGCCATGAGAGGAGATACCCCTCTGCTCGGTGCTTTCCCTCCTGGGACATGTGACTTGGGGGCTCTGAGCTGACACTTAGGTATAGACGGCCCTCGTGGGGATGCCCATCAGCCTCCACTCTGTGACTTTAGGTGACCCCAGTCCCAGCCTTCGAGTTGACCCCGGTAATGCCACATGGCACAGGGAGAAGCTATGCCTGCTGACTGTGCCCACATTGTAAAACAGTGAGCAGACCCAATGCCATCATTGTTCTAAGTCACTAAATTTTGGGATGGCTTGTTCTGCAGTCATAGCAACTAGAAAAGTGAGAAAGATGCAGTAAAAAATATTTCTAAAATCAGTTCACTTTATTAGTGGTACAAAACGCTTCATACTCTTTTAATATTATAACGCATTGTGATATTTTTAGTGAGAGCGATACAGTTGGGTACCCTTCGTTGAAAAGCTAACAAACGAACTTGGTTTGACATTTCACAGTGCAGTGAGTCAAAATGTGCTTCTACGCCCAGTTAATTTCCCCTGTAAGTTCTTTAAATTGAGATATAATTGACATAGAGCATTACATTAGTTTCAGGTGCACAGCCTAATGAGTCAATATTTGTGTATATTGTGTATATTGTGTCTGGTTAACATCCATCACCATACATCGTTACAAATATCTTCTTGTGATGAGGACTTTTAAGTTCTACTCTCTTAGCAACTTTCAAATATAATGCAGCATTACTAACTACCGTCATCATGCCGTATAGTTCCTCCCCAGCACTTATGTATGTCATAACTGGAAGTCTGTACCTTTTGAGCCCCCAACGAGATTTTCCTAGTGGACTTCATGAAAACATGATGTACACACACTGTCGATGGGGCTCTGTGGTTAGTGATCATCTCAGTCTTTGGGCGGACTTGTTGTCAGAGCGGATCGCGTCCTGCTTGCTTTTAGCCCAGACTGTGGCTGGCAGAGAGTCGTGGACTGGCTCTGCCACCCTTCCGTTGGCTTTAGTCAGTTGGCTCTTTACAGGAATCTCTTAATGCCACTCGCCCACTCCGTGAGGAAGAGTTCCACTGGATCTCACACAGACAATAACCACTATGCTGCAGTGATCTGCTCGAGTCCTCTCTGTTCAGAGCCTCCTCATCACCCTCGGGACAGGTATCCAAGCCCCGTGCCCTGCAGTCCACACCCCCGCTCCCTTACATGTGCCTGGGCACCAGCTTCCCCATCACCTGCTGCCTCTGTTCAGCCTCCCACGATGGACGGTCGTGGGATAAATCGGTACATTTGAATGTGTCAAAGGCATGAAAGACAGCAGCTCTTTCAAAAGCATTTGCACTGGGTCAATGACAGCAGAGAGAAAGGGTCCCATTGGCTTGTATGACAACCTTCTTACACACGACGATGGTAAACATCAACAGAACACTCCTTAAAGGTGCCCGAAGCTGAAAGGTTGAGGGCAGAGGCAGGGGAGTCCTTGTCCTTGCCTAGGAGTCTGTACCAACTGCATCACATTTGTCTCTCGTGACTTAGCACCGACAGTAAAACGACAGTCACCCAGCAATTAGCCTCCGCCACCTTCCCTTTATACGCACACTCCTCGACGCTTTATTATCCTTTAAGTATGGTTCCGATGATCCCCCAGAGCAAGGTTTCTCATCTGTTGCACAATTTGAGTTTTCAGATGGGCATCCATCTGAACTCATCTGTTCTGAAAAGCCGGTGTATTTATATTCCTCTGTCCCTTCGGGGACAGGGGAGAGGCACGGAGCAGGCAGATGCATTCGGCTCTTCAGTTATTAACGCTGTGGATCACATCCCCTGTGGATGAGAAGGGGTGTGTTTTTCATTCTGGGCCAACACTGACCGACGTGCCTGGGGAATAAAAACTCATTTTAAAATTAGCCCAAGCAAAAATAAATAATGAGGAAAGAAAATGCATTGTAAGGAAGAACCATGTGATACAGGCGAAAGCCAGATAATGTGATTTTGATCGGCCCCCACTTCGACTGTCTTCTCCCTGCTTTCTCCTCATTTGCATGCATAATTGAATGTTGACTACATGACGAGAAGAAACGCATGAGTAAAAAATGGGAAAAAACACGTGTGAGAAAATGATCAAGATTGGCTAAACTTGTGCTATTCTGAATCACAAGGCACCCCACCCCGCTCAGGAACTTTCTCCTGTTTCCATGGTCTGTGTCCCCTTAGACTGCGGGGTGATTCGCCTGTTGTGGGTAGCTGATGGGCTCTTGGACCCTGGAATGATATTTCCTAACATTTGTGTTTTCTTTTTCTCTTCCCTTCCCCTTCTCATCCTTTGGAAACTATTTTGAAGACGTGGTCTTTCCCCTTTCCCAAATATGTCTTGACCTCTTCGTCATATCTATCTCTTGTCCCAGAGTTAACTCTAGAGGAGACGATAAAATTCACTTTCTACACTTTGAAAAGAATGATAAGGCTGTCCGCACACTATGACCGATTTATCACACGAATGGTTTGTAATTCAAATAGAAGAAAGTTAATCGTCATGGCAGACTCACTCTCCCCCTCGTGGTGAGAGTGTCCTCTAGCTCACGCCTGAATTCAGTGGGGCAGCGCCCAGAAAGTCTTTCCTCCTGCCACCTGGGCACGTAGCCCCAGGCACTCGAGCAAAGCGTGTGCAAGAACCCCTCGAGGGTGCCCCACAGGCATTCCGGGAGCATCTCCGGGAGCCCACCGACTCAATGAACTGCTCCAGCAAAGATCTTCTGACCTTCCAGAGAGTGGCTTGTCTGGCTTCTGTTGACAAGCCATTGACCCGAGGGGCAGAGGGCAACCTGTTTTCTTGTCCACCCCCGGAAATTACAATATTTTCATGTACTCTCCTTAGGAAGAGAGGGAAGTGCCTTCTTTTGTGATAATGCTAATTACTGGGACCTTGAACTTCATGCAGAGTAAGTAAAAATTAGTCTTCTACAACTATGGTAGCCACACAGGCGGCTGGCTTCCTCAGCATTTTTCACTGCAACCAAACTGCTTTTTCTCCCCATTACTTAGTTCCCACTTTTTAATCTAGACTTACAAATGAAGTTGTTGAAAAAAAATTAGTCTTTGGAGCTCATGTTTTATTTTTTTAATAATGTTTTAAAAATAATGGAAGCCACACTGGCCCAACTCCCCTTTGTCTGAGTAAGAGCCTTAGCTCAGTATAAAGGGGTTGCATATGCTCGAATGTTGCCCAAGGATATGGGTTATTATTCCTCCCCCCTTGACCAGCAGGGTCTCCCCTCTCTTTCCCTTTCAGCCTTTTGTTTGAACAGATGGGACTGGGGAAGCCAGGGAAAGAAAGCCATTCTGTTCTCATTAACTCTCCCCGCACACACACACACAAACCTGGGCTTCGGGGACCCGGGAGAGGGACCGCTCCCGCTCCTCTGCCACCGAGACCTGGTGTGCTCAGGTTCAAAGAAAGCCCCATCAACGAGACTGCCAACCGGTGGAACCACACTTAGAAATGTTTTCATAAACGCCTTCTCAAAACCGAGTGCCTGGATGACGTACAACTTGAGCAAATAGTATGTGCATAGAATAAAACCAATCTGTCCCGTATCTACACATGTCGTTTTCAGAAATATTTTGTCATGTATAATGATAGCTTTAGAGTGCAAATAAGATATTTGTGATGAAAGGTAAAGGTGTTCTTTTCCCTTTTATATGTAAGATGCTTTTCCTGTTTATAATATCTTTTCTCTAAACAAAAGTTAAAATATATTGAGAATGGCAAGGATCCTATTACTTCATGCCTTTTTATTGAATTGCAATATAAAAATTATTAATAAGGTTTCCAGTTTGGATGGTCTTGAGTGTGAAACCCACTCTTGACCAAGAAAAATGTGGCAAAAATGTAAAAATATGGTCCAAATATTGAAGGCTCTCTCTTTAAGGGGTTCTTAGAATAATATAAGACTTTTTAAAAAGATATTTTGAGAGACCGTGAAAGGCTTTATACTACTACACGTGGGTGTGTCCCCCCCGGTGAGCTAATTCTGGGAATCTTTTGTTCCGGAGGCTGGATTAGGAAGTGGTCTGGGCTCTTTGCTAGACACGTTTGCTTTTAAGTCTCCGTCCGTCCTCATTACCGTGATGAGGGGACCCAGCAAAGACAAACAGCCTGAAAAGATGTCTTCTCGGGGCCAGATGCTGCCACCTGAGCTTCTGCCTCCACGAGCCCCAAGTCTCGGGAGGGCGAGGCGAAGGAGGAAGCTCCGCCAGGAACAGATGTGTCTTTATTTCACATCCACACATTCAGAATGCGGTCCCAGAGGAGTGGGATGCGGCTTCTATTCTTCCAGGACGTCTAAAACTGGGGAGCACGTGGAATAAAAATGAAACAGCTAAAACTGTGGAGACAGTAAAATGATCGGGCTTTGGGGGGTCTTTGAGGAGAGGGTGGGCTGAATGGGCAGAGCCGAGAGGGTTTCAGGGCAGCAAAACATTCTCTAAGCTGCCATAATGGTTGGAACATGTTATCCTGCATTTGTCAGGCCCACAGCAGGTAAGCCACTAAAATTACGCCCTAATGTCAAGTGTGGACTTTGGGTGATGGCGCTGTGTCAATGTGCATTCACCAACTGTAACAAATGTACCGCTCTGGTGGGGATGTCGTGGGGGCAGAGGGTGACGTGGAAAGTCTCTACTTTCCCCTCAATTTTGCTGTGAATTTCATACTGCTCTGAAGAATAAAGTCTAGTTTAAAAAAGGAGAAGGAAAGTCTACTTTTAAAAAATGGATCTCTGTGGCATCTCTCCTGATGGATCCTCAAACACGGGGGAATATTTATGACAAAAAGCAAAAGCATTTCTAGGTGATAAATAATCCTTCGTAGTTCTGTCAAATTTTCCTGGCAGTTTGTTGTAAACACAAGTTATTCAGTTTGGGTTTCTTAAATACCCAAAGAAACTTAAGCACAAAATTCTCCAAGCCTGAGTTTGTGATCAAAAAGAGAATTTGAGTAAAACTTTTACTTTTTTAAAAAAGATTTTTTAAATTTGTTTTTAGAGAGGGGGAAGGGAGGGAGAAAAAGAGGGAGCTAAACACCAATGCAAGAGAGAAACGCTGAAGCTGAAACCCAGGTATGCGCCCAGACTGGGACTCGAACCCTCGACCTTGGCTTTGTGGAACGACACCCAACCAACTGAGCCACATGGGTAAAGGTGAACATTTTCCTCTTTATTAGCAAGTGTTAATTCATGAACACAGTATTCCAAAGAACTGGCGAAAATAAAACATTTCATCAACTATCCAGATCACATCCAAAATATGCTGATATTTAGTATCCTGTTAAGGGAAAAAAAAATAGACTGTTATATACCATAATTGTTTTCTGCTGTATAGGAAAAAAATCCCCAAAACATAAATTTGAACTTTAACTAGAAAATCTTGGGATATCGTTCAACCTTTTCATTTTCGAAACTGGTTCAGACCGATGAGGAAGAGGAAGATGGCTGTGCATTGGCCACAGAACTGCAGGAACAAAGGCTGGTGATAAAAGGCAGCCAGTCCCTTGACCGGGACCGCCCGGCAGGGCACCGCAGGGGCCAGCCCTGGGTTTAGTCCTGTTTAGTATTTTTATTAACCAATCTGAAGGGGGAGGGGAGACCGCATAGAAATGAAACCCGCAGATGGCTGCTCTTTACGGGGGAGGATTGGCAGACCCAGGAAGAGCAGGGATGAAACCCAGAAGTTTACTTGGGAAGGTGGTCAGAAAGGACAAAGGAGGCTGGAAGGCAGGGAAGCGGGGAACCCGAGGGCGACAGGCCTGGCGGGCCTGGGAAAGGCATCCCGGGCAGGTGTTCCCAGCACAACCCGGCAGCGGCCCCTGACACAAGCAAGCTTTACCCTTGCTTGTTGGAGAACTCCTCCACCACATCGGGTGTTTGGACTGCAAGGCCAAGGTCTGTGCGATTGCCTTCAGATTGCTGGGTTTAGCTGTACAAGGGAGTTTAGGTTGGGACAGCTGCCTTTAAACAGCAGGTGCCCCCCTTGAGGGGTGATGGAGGTTGAAAGGCCAGCCCTGTGCGTGGGCAGCCCTGTCCTCAGAGCCTCTCGCGCTGTGCAGCTTGGCTCCTTAGCACGACCAGCCCACGACCCACCAGCCTGGCCTCCCCTTCCCAGTGGCCCACTCATTGGTTCAAGGGCTGGCCCTGGAAGTTCTAGGAGTCTGCATTCAGCCTTCCTTGTTTCTCGACAGAAAAGCCACCATCACCTGATCAGATCCCGCCTTTGCTCCTAATCCCCCGTGGCTCCTCACCGCCTGCACACACCGACCTCCCTGAGCCCAGGATCTGGCTGTCTCCTGAGCAGGGATACGTCACCACTAAATCGCAGGAGTCAGACTGGCTTCAAATTGCATGGCTCACCGAATGCCGTCTTTTTAGGCACTTTCAGCTCCCTCATGGGACGATGAGCGTATCTGTCTCACCGCGTTGTTCTGAGGGCCGAATGAGGGAAGCACAGACGAAGTGCTTTTCTCGTGCCTGGCGCTCCGTGAGTGCTCTGGGGGTGCCGGCCGCGCTTTTCACTTGTCAGGATCATTCACAGTCTACCCCAAACACCACAGTATAAAAGGGTCTTCTCAAAGTCATGGCCCTTGTTTTATTTGTGGTATGTGTTCTACCTCCCAGAAATTGATATTTCCAGGAAAATATTTCATCTATATAAATATGTCATGTAAATATTTCATGATATTTTCGTGTAGCGGCTGGACGACCTGCCCCAAGTCAAAACAGCTGCTGGCGTTTGGAACTCCGCCTGCCTCGCAGGGGACTGGCCTGTCCTGTGACACCCTGCGGCCTCTGATCTCAGCCCACTTCCCAGCCTCGCCTTTCTCGCCTCCCCTTCCCTAGGCATCCCCGCTAACCTGTCCTCCAAGCACATCTGATCACGTCCTGCTTTCCAGTCCTCCCTGGACTCGGTGTGCCCGCCCCTCACCCACCCAGGGTTTTCAGGCCCATGTGTTACACTGATCCCTCTGTCTTTCTATCACTTTCTCACTTGGTGGGGGAGGGACCCTCAGTCGTTCTCTTTAAGGTCCAAACAAGATGGCACCTCTTCTGGAAAGTCCTCCTAGAACTACTCTGCTCCACCCCTTCTCGGAGAAAAGGCATCTGTTTTTCTGGGTTCCTGCTGTTACACCTCCCAGCATCCTATTATCTGTCTCCATCTCTGTCGTGAGAGTTCCTGGGCACAGAACTGTCTCTGAGTCAACCTCCATCCCTAGTTCTTGGCACCGACATCCTCCATAAGCATTTCCCAAGTGTCGTAATTAAACTGATAAACTCGTGAACGGAAGTTGTTCTCGCCAGAGAAAGGGGAAAAAACGCAGGCAATGCAAGGATCGCCTGGGGAAGGGGAGGATCTGAGGCCTGGAGAGACGGCAGCCGGGTCTGCGCAGGAGGGCGCCCCTGCTGGAGAACGTGGGCACCAGCAGCTTTGAAACTGCCACGGGAAGGGCAGGGAGAGAGACTCCAAACTGCAGCTTCACGGCCAGAGCCATGCGCCTCCCCAGCACTGGTGGCTGCGGTCTGTCCTGGGACCGGCGCTCAGACTGTGTAATCAGGCTCAGCTGGCAATCTGGGAGCTGCCACACGGACGCGCGACTGAATTACCTCCCTGTCCCAGACAGAGTGGCCTTCTCGAGGAGGGTGAGAGTCAGTGATGGTGGAACGAACAAAAAAGAAAATGCCAGCTGCTCCCAACACCTGGCCAGGGGACAGCTCCCAATTCGCCCTGAGTCACCCGCTGACCCTCTGAAGCCACGTTGCTTAATGAGGATCCGGCGTCTCAGACGAAGGTATTTATTTGATGCCAAAGTCATCATTAGGGAAGGAAAACAAGGCATGACTGCAGTGACCATGGAAGACAGAGCCAATTTCCTGTCGACAGCTCTCATGCTTGCCAAAGGCAGGCTGGATGAACTTGGATGGGACAGCGTGACTCAGTTTCCCTCTTTGTTCATTGACAGGGTGCACCCTAATATCCAAGCAGCAGACGATCAGACCTTTTTGTGGTAGAACACTCCATTTCTGTTCCTGCCTGTGTGACATTGGGGGACCGAAAGGGACCTTGCAGTTACAGTCAGAAGCATGTGAGTTCATGAGCTGTGGGGTAAAAAGCACCTCAGAAAGGACAGAAATCCCGGGAAATCAAATAATTACCTAGGAGAGGCGCACCTCTGGGGGTCGGACAGAGATAAGAGCCTGCTGCGTCTCACCTGACGTTTGTGAAGGGCTCTGCGTGCCGGGTGCGTGCTGGGCACTGAGGATGCCGGGCTGAGCTAGAGCCCCCCGAAGCTTGTCCTTGCTCTGGGAATCTCACAGTCTGGGGGGCAAATGGACGTTAAACAAATCTTCCCACGAATCGATGTGAAATTGCACCTCTAAGTGCTGTGAAGAAGCGAAGCGTTATGGGAGTGGTTAGAGCGGGACTTAATTCAGCCCGGACAAGCCGCCAGGAGCTGAGAGCTGCAGCATATGAGGCATGAACCCCATGAGGAAGGGAAGGACCAGCATTCTGAGCTGCTGGAACAGCATGGGCAAACAAGGCTCCTGCAGTTGCAGGAAGTGGCCGGTCTTACTAGTTGCCGCATCAGTCATTGTCTGGTTCAGGCACTGCACGCTGTAGGTCTTCAGTGCAGTGGAAAACTGTGGAGAGCCAGGCTGCGTTCTCCTATGGAGGTGGGCGGCGAGCCAGGGGTTCTTCCTGAGTAGGATGGTGAACTTCCCCTCTTCTGGGCGCTGGAGGTAGGTCCTGGGTTTCACTCGAACGTCTAGCTAATAGGAACAAGGTCAAGATGTCCTGATAGAGCTCTCGTGTAGCAGATGATAAGACGGGCAGGATTGCTCCAAGGAAGGGATTTTAGACAGGGCCTGTGACCTGGCGTCATCCGCATCAGTCACCTATTGTCCCAGAGATGCTGCAGACGAAGACAGCGCTGCACTGGGCGGTTCAGCACTCCAGCCTCTGCGCGCATGCTCACGGTCCGCGGCTGTCCTGAAGTTCAGCTGATCTAGCACAGCTTAGCAGAAGGCTCTTCTTCAGGCTGTGGGGCCTCAGGGCAGGGCTCCTGCTTCAGGTTGGGTTCAGGCTGGTTCCCGGTGTCATGCTGAAGGGGTCCAAGCTGAAGACGCAGCGCTACCCAAGGCATGTCCTCATGACAGACCCCTGGATGCAGAAGGCAGGCCATGCAAGCACATTTACGGCCTGTGTTCATGTCACGTTCATTAACATGCCAATGGTCAAAGCAAGTCACATGGCTAAGGCCAACATCAGTAAGACAGGGCTGTATTCCACCCACAGTTGGAAGAGGTAGGAATGAGTACAGGCTGAGCAATAATCCAAATTCTTACACCATTCTTAAGACGTGAATGTGGTTATCTTAGGATCAGAAACCTGTGTTCCGAAAAGTCACTATTTATGTTGTCCGCTATTACTTCCACTTTGTTCTCCCTTATTATTCAGTGAAATCCTTTTTGATAATGTCAGATCATCTCATCTGTGCTATGAAGACCAAGGGAAGCAGTTTTGTTCCTCCTTGAGCCTGAGTTTTAAATGGAAACCGATGCTCCCTGGGGTGAGAATCCCAAGTGGGAGGCGAGTCTCAGGGGCACGGTTGCTAAGAGTCTGTGTTCAGAGGCCCCTCCCCTGGCATGGCTTCTCCCTTCAGCGTTCTTCTCTGCTAATTCCTGAGAGGATCCGGGGCTGGACCTCATAGGAACATGGTCTCTTCGCGGTTGCCTGCCGTGTCAGACTAAGCATTGCAAATGTAGTGCGCTGCCTACCCTCTACCAAGATGCTTCTGGTTGAGTTGCCAACAGCAAGACAGGCCACGCGCTCGCCATCAAGCCTGGGCTCTCACGCCAGGCGCCAGGCCTGTCTTCTTGTCCCACCGAGGTGAACACCACCAGTGCTCTGACTGTAGAGAGTGAGGTGCTGGAGAGTTACTCACATCCCATGCTGTTCCCGAGACAGGATGCTGGAGGTGAGCAGGCTCTGCCACTGAAAGTCAGCACCCTGCCGTGACTTCCGAGTTCCGGAGCTCACCCAGACCCTCTCCCGTTCTCGCTTGCAGCTGGTGGTCCCAATGTGCAAGGGTCCTCCTCAAACGTGAATGGGCAGAAATCACTCTGGGTCTTGTTAAAATGCAGATTTGGACTCGCTGGTCCCGAGAGTCCACATTTCTGGTAAGTTCCCAGGAGATGCTGTTACTGCTGGCCCATCAGTCACTCTCTATGGAACCAAGTTCTGTTCCTTCCAGGAAACTTCCCTGCAGAGGGTGTGTCACTGCTGTGTCAGGAACATCAAAATGTCAAAGTATAGGGGACCTTTGGTTGGACCAGCTGGCTGCTATGTATGGTTTCAAGTCAAATCAGAGGCAGCAGGGAAAAGTTATAGAAAAGCTGACTTGTGTTCAGTCTCCCAAAAACCTATAACAAGAGTCACTCGGTCTATCAGAAAGGGGCTCTTTCTGGTAAGCTGAGTGTCCTGCTAGTGAAGATGCTGGAGCGGGAGCTAGGCAACCGCTGATCAAAAGGAGCAGGAGGGCCTCAGCTGGGGGTAGGATGCAACTGGAGGACCACTAGCCTCCAAGCTGTCGGTCCACAGTCTGGTGGCATGCGTGGTGTCTATGCTAGGCGTGACTGTTTCTCATTTGTGATTCATGATTATTGTGGTGAAATGCTCAGAAATGAACGATGCGATAAAGCAGTGCAGTCAGTGGGAACAAATCCTAACCAGCGCCCATAGACTCGGATTCCTTGGCAATGACAAACTTCTTAGAATTGGGCGGGGCAGAGGTGAGACTCTGTTTGCACACTGGCCTCAGAGCCCCAGCTTTGGAAGCAATCGTGTGGCATATCGTGGGAATAAGGCATGAGAGCCTCGGCAAGTCAGATGGAGAGAGTCCCACCAGGGACCCAGGGCCTGTGGGCTCCAGGGCCGGGCCTGCCACTTCCGGGATGCGTGCCTTGGATGCGCCACGGCCCTCCCTGCCTCTGGGGGGAATGAAGGAATTGGACTAGATCCATTTGCTTCGTTTTCTTTTCTTTTCAAGAAGGAAGGCCTTTTGTCAAATTGAACCTAACGGGGAACCCACTATAAAATGCAAAGCTGCTCTCACTGGGGCAGGGAGCCTAGGACTTTCTGTAGGCCCCTGAACACTCCTTGGGGCACCTCTGTGGAAGTGAACAGCCACGGTGACACAGTTTGCAAAGCACAATAAGCCACTGGCTTCGATGACCTCAGCGGTCTCTCCTATTCAAGGCCTTGGGGTGGGGGTCACCGCACCTGAAAGAGTGTCCCTGAGACCAGGTGGAAGGTTGGAATAGCCCCTCCCGGAGGGAGGACACCTGCAAAGGCGTGGGCCCTTCCCTTTTGCTCTTCTACACACAAATCCGGGTTTTTAGGGATAAAGAAAGTTTGTTAAAGTCCTGAGCATGGCATACGGTTCACAGATCTTCAGCTGCAAGGGACACAAACAAACCTGGTGAAGGTTTAGCAACAAAGGAGCATTTGTTGGCTTCTGCAGCCGACCTCAGAGAGGACAGGTGACCTGAAGACCCCGGGAACTAAAGACTCGCACCCCCTGATTCTTCCCTCAGCGCTGCCCCTATGATTCAGATCTTCGCTCAGTTATTACCTGGGTCGTGTGTCTCGTTATTGGGTTGTCTTACTGCTGGGTTGTCAAGTTCCTCATGTGATCTGGATGCAAGTTATCTGTTAGATGTGTAGTTTTCAAATATGTTCTCTCGGTCTGCAGCCTTAATTTTCTTATTTTTTTGAATACCAAAGGTTTTAATTTTAATAAAGTCCCATTTACCAACATTCTTCCTTTTATAGATCTTTCTTTTTGTGTACCACCTAAGAAATCAGTGTTCATCTGAAAGTCACTCATTTTTCTGCCACATCAGTAAAACTATTTTTTAGCTCTTATATTTAAGTCTATGAGACATTTCTATTAATTTTTATATGTGGTATGAAGTGAGGTCTGAGGTTCATTTTTGTGCATATGAATATCCAATTCTTCTAACATTATATATTTTTAAAGACTTTTTTTTGAGTATTTTAAGCTCACAGCACAATTGAGAGGAAGGCACGGAGATTCCCACGTATCCCCAGCCCCTCCGCATGCACAGCCTCCCTCAGTATCAATGCCCCTCACCAGCCGGCACATTTGTAACAACCGAGGGGCTTACACGAGCACATTGTGATCACCCCAAGTCTGCAGTTCGCGTTAGGGTTCACTCTTGGTGCCGCGCAGTTTGTGGGTTTGCACAGGCATACAATGTCTGTCCACGGCTACCCTAAAAATCCTCTGTGCTCCGCCCATGCACCCCTCCCCTCCCATGCCCCTCCCCCAACACCTGATCCTTTTCTTGCCTTTTCCAAAGTCTAACTGGCTCTTAGTCCCATCTAGCGGGTTTGCTAGTGGGGACCGACTCTTGTCACTTCCATACTTGGACATTTTGACTAGTCCTACCCTGTATTTAATAGGCCCTGCGTTCCTGGAATATCCCAGCAAAGAGTAGGGAGTTGGAAAGAGAGACACGGATCGTCTAGCTTATTCGTTGTGTCACCTCAGGAAGCCACTCAATTTCTCCGAGCTTAAGGCTCCTCATCTGCAAAACTGGAGTGAGTGACAACAATATTAACGGAATGTGCAGGGGTTAGTTGGAGCAGCAGACAGGTGGAGGAGGGATTTGCGGCCACAAGGCCCCTCCCTCGAGTTCCGAAGCCTCTCCGCTTGGAGAGCTGGTTTTAGTTATGAGTCAGAGGGAGGATTAGCAGTCCCTTGGCCCCCGAGAGGAGTGGCACAGGAATGTTTCTGGACTTTGAGAAGCCAGACTCAGTGGCTATTCACGGACACGGCTGGGTTGATGATCCGAAGGCCTCCCGCAGGTCTCGGGGCGCCACTGCGCCGACCCCAACAGCGTCACCCCCATGCCCCACTTTGGCCGCGTGGCATGCGCTCCTCAGGGCTGGAGAACTCGGCCACAGGACAAAATCTCCCAGGAGCTGGGGCACCTGAGCACCGCCAGGCTGGTCACGTGCTGAGGGCAGGTCATGAGGTAGTTTCAGAGAGGACACAGCACAAGGGACGGGCAGGAGGAGTGCCCACGGGACCCTATGAAAGCCTCGCCCCAGGGCAGGCGAAAGAGCCAGCCATTTGTGAATACTGTCCCCGAGCAATGAAATGTAGGTAGGTGTCCTCGCGATCTAAACTTACCCCGTAGCCCTCAACGGGCAAGGAGCTGGACAGGGCAACAGGCGGCATGGCCGGGGCCAGAGACGCAGGCGGACAGTGCCGCTGGCCCCCCGCCCCCCAAGCAAAGGGTGGAGCCTCGTCCCATAACCTGCAGATTCTGGGAGAGGGGCTAAGAGGGCTGCTACTCAGGTCACAGAGACCAAACCCTGCTGACTCCCAGACGGAATCTCAGTTAGCACACCCTGCACCGTTCCCATCTCACCCGGGGTTTTTCAGCCTCCATGCTAGTGAATCTTTGGGATCAGGCAATTCCTCCTGTGGAAGCTGTTGGGAGCACCAGAAATTTGGGTGCATCACCAGCTTCTATCCACTAGGTGCCAGTAATGGCAGGAGCCGTCCCCAGGAGCTGTGACAATCAAAACGTCTTCAGGCACCACCAAGTGTCTCCTAGGGTGTCCATCGCCCTGGCGTGAGAACCACTGATCTAGCCTTGGGGTCTCAAGCCTCAGAAAAAGCTGAGCGTCACGATCATTTTCTGATATCAGAGCTTGGTGTGAAATCCAGGGACCTCTGCTAAAAATACAACACTTGTGTTGATTTATTATAGCTGTGAAGCCAAAAGCCACTATTTATATTTAAAAACTGCCCAAGCACTCAACAGCAGCCTACAGTGTGGTGTGGTTCATCACACACGCCCAGAGCAAGAATCTCAGCTGCTGGGACCCAGCTTCCCCCCTTACTGGGACTGCGGTGGCTTTGGGCAAGGGAGCTTCGCGCCTCTGCGTCTCCGTTTCTTTATCCATAAACCACAGGGACGGCCTCCCTGGTGTCTGAGGACGGACAGTGTATTCACTTCCATGTAAAGTGCCCAGCACAGCACTTGGCAAGTGCTGAGCCCCAGAGGTACCCACTGCAGCACCACTGGGGGGCGTGGCCGGGGCGGGGGCGGGGGCGGTGACCGCGGTGCAAGCTCATGACCTAATTATGACTCGAAGCCTTCTTTTCGATTTTGTTTTTTGTAAGTACTTATAACATTAACTTAAAAAATATCTTGCCACACAAAATAAAACTACCTGAGATCCTCCAGTGAAACATCCACGCACACGGCCCTTTGCGAGGGGGGTAGGCCAGCTCCTGGCCCAGGCGAGCAGGCCATCATCACTCAGGGGCCCCCCGGGCTTGGCTTTGGTGGGGGGCTCAGTCTTCTTTATTCTCGGTCGTCACGTTTTCTAATGTGTGCTGAGGGCACACGATTGTGCAAAGGCAAGAAATCCAAGGAACATTGGTGCTGAAACTTCAAGTTAAAAGGTAGCATTATAAAAAGGAACTAATTCTGCAAATGCAAGTAACTTCCTAAGTTTAATTTATCAACCCAAATCCTAATGTACATACGCAGATATATCCTAAGTCAGAATCCAAAAAACACTGTTATGATTACAGTGAATTGGGCTTTACTTTGTAAGAATAAAGGGACTGCCCACAGCTTGGTTGTGTTATTTGTCTCCAAGGCCCACAAATAGCCTGCTGCCCACCCAGGTGGACATTGGGGCTACTTCCCCACACTCCTCTGACTTTTGACAAGGATCTGAGTGTCCTTTGGGCATCCCTCCCCTTCCTGGTGGCCCGGGGCTGTGGGGGAAGCTGACCCCACCAGAGTCTCATTGAATCACTGTAAGTGCCCCCCCTGGACTCAAGGTCTCAGAGGTGGGCACTCAATGACCATGACCTTATCCAGCTTAAGACTGGAGAAGATGGCCGCTGGGGTTTTCCTGGACAAAATACACTTTCTTCCCGGAAGTAGAAGAGAAACCACAGAGTCCAAGAGCTGCTTGCCGCCACCCACCCACAACCAGGCACTGTTGATAAGGTGACAAGGGCTCGAGACCAGAGGAGGCAGGACAGAGAGACGAAAGCAGAAAGACCCTGATTGTTGAGCTGATGAATCGCCTTCCCCCACAGTCCTCCCGCCTCCGGGCACAGAAGCTAAACCGGGTGGCACTGGTTCGCGTCCCTTGCACACTACCACAATCTTACTGCGGCACCTTTAGCTTTCTAATTACTTAGAAATAGGCTTAAAAATTATATAAACTTCCTTTGTTGAGAAAGTACAGTCTCTAAGAATGACCACCATCATATCATAAAATTAGATTTTGTGTATTTTTGCTTGCATAATCTATAGCTAAATGTCAATTTTCCAAGACTTCTGCTTGTAGGCAAAGTTGAGTAATGGACCAAGTTACTCTGAAACAACCAAACAAATCCAAAGAAACACTTGAGACGGCAGTTTTTTAAGCCCCTGCACACCAGGCAATGAAAGAGCGTGATCCCTGAGAGACAGGGCACAGAGGGTGTGATTTCCACAACTGCCCGGCCGGCCAGCTGCCCGCGGGGCTTCTGGGCGTGGCACAGGGACGGGCGGCCCGGAGCAGCCTCTGTGTGGAGGAGGAGCCAAGGGCCCAGGGAGACCCAAGAGACCCAAGTTCCCAGGGCCATAGCCTCCGAGAGGAGAACAGCTCGGAGAGACAAACTTGAAGCTCGCAGAGGAGTCCCCAGAATACGGGGCAGAACCCCAGTGAGTGCACATGGGTGAGGAAACCACACAAAACTGGGGGAAACATCCAGAAGGATCAGACTGGAAGGAACGGTACCCATCGAAAATTAATTTTTGACAAAGGTGTGAAGACGATTAAGTGGAGGGCGGTCTTTTCAAGAAATGGTGCTAAACCAACTGGATATCCACATGCAAAACAAAACAACAAAATTTGGTCCGTACTTTGCACCATAGTAAAAGGTTAACTTGAGTGAATCACAGACCTCAATTTAACCTGCATGGCAGATTTACGTGTGCAAACAACCCACCTGTCCACCAATGAAAATGGATAAACAAGTTCTGTATATCGATACACTGTGATTCTATGCAGTGTCAAAACAAATGAACTGAGTACTGAGATACGCAACGACACGATTGAATCTCAGGAAATAGTTATGGTGAGTGAAAGAAGCCAGACCTTCTCCCCAAAGGAGATAATATATGGGTCCGTTTACATGGAATTCTAGAAAATGAGAAGTAACCATTTCTGGGGGCGGAGGGGCAACGAAGGACCCGGCACGTGTGGGCAGTGGAGTAGTCATGACCTTGACTGCTTCCCGGGTGCGTGCACGTGCCAAAATGATCAAACTTTACACTTTAAATCTGTGTCATCTGCTATGTGGTGATTAAACCTCAATTTAAAAACAAACTTAAAAAAGGAAAAGTTCCAATTTTACTTTCTTATATAGTGGGTGGGGCAAAAGTGGGCTTACAGTGGTGAGTATGCAAAACACAGAGTTTATTCTTGTGTTGTTACTGAGGACGTTTCGTGTTCTTTTCCATCCCAACAACCGCAAACCAGCACTGGCCCTGCCCTGGACTTGCTTCCCCGACCAGACGCTGCTGGTACATCTGTCAGCACCTCGGGCTCTCGCTTGAATTCCTGTTCTCATTCCGCTGAACAGAATGCGTCGTTCACAAACTGACAAATTACGATTCACTTTATTCCGTGTGTCATGATTGTTATTAGCAATGATACTGAAACAAACTTTAGAATAGAGTCTGCAATAATGTATCAGTCTAGAAATGCTTGAAAATCGTTCCTTTTTAAATACATTATGCAAGAATAACAACTTTTTGAATTCTTAAGAAGACATATTGAGAGGGTGTCTATTACTACATAAAGGTAAGTCAAAAACAATGAAGGAGGCTGATCTGGTTTATTTATCTTATTTTAGAGGTCTCGGCGGGTGCAGTGACTGGCCCACCGAGACCCCTGTCCCAGCTCCTTCCCGGGATAGGATTCAGAGGAACCATCGAGGTGACAGTCTGGTCAGCCGTGCTGTGCTCACCTGCTCCGCCATCTGGTTACTGCTGGCGATGGGGCTGGGAGAAGGCTCAGGTACCTACCCAGAGAAAAAAGCTGAGGCCATAGGAGAGACAGCCTTCCTTCGTTGTGGGAGTCAGTGCTCCCCAGTGTCCCTCGGTATCAGTTAAGTATTGCTGCTGTAACAAACCACCACAGGCTCAGTGGTTAAAACAGCACACATTTATTATTTTGCAGTTTTGGAGGTTAAAAGTCACGAATGGTTCGGCAGGGCCGCGCCCCTTCTGGAAGTCCTAGGGGAACATTGGTTCCTGGCCTGGACCACCTTTCAGGCTGCCCACACGCCTGGCTGGTGGCTGGTGGCTGGTGGGTGGTGGCTGGTGGCTGGTGGCTGGTGGCCCCGCCTCATTCAAGCCCTCTCTCTCTCTCTCTGACCCTCCTGCCTCTCTGTCCAAGGGCCCTGTCGTCACACTGGGTCCACCAGGACCGTCGAGGCTCCCATCGCCAGGTCCTTACTCCTTAATTCAATCACATCTGTGAAGCCCCCTTTGCTGTGTGAGGTGACACTTTCACGGGTTTGGGGATGGGACCTGGACACCTTCGGTGAACGAGAGCATCATTCTGCCGACCACACTCTCTGTGTGGTTTCTCCATATAACCTCTCGATCCGGGTGTTTCTGTTCTTTTACTGCTTTCCCTAAGAAGGCTACATTTTTTTCTCTAGATCCAGGACAAATCAACCCCAAACTTTCCACTTATCTGCCCTTCTGCACATTTTCTTCTGAACTAAATTCCTCATTTTTTGTCTCTTCCATCCATTCCTCTTGCTCTTTCCTGTTGAAGTACCTGGTTTCCCTTTTTTCCTTACCCTGCAAAGTCTGGGTAACCCAAGTTCCCTGTTTTACTTTTCCCTGAAGGGAAAAGAGGAGGCCACCCTTTCCTACACGGAGTAGCCTGGGGTGGTGACAAGCCAGAGTGGCCCTGGTCTGTGTGACTTCCCAGCTGTGTGACAGGCAGGTGGCCCTGGTCTGTGTGACTTCCCAGCTGTGTGACAGGCAGGTGGCCCTGGTCTGTGTGACTTTCCAGCTATGTGACAGGCAGATGACTTGACTTTACTGAACCTCAGTTTCGTCATCTGTGACCTGGAAGGGATAATAGGATTTTTTTTAAAAGAGAGAATATTTTTAAAGAAATTGACTTTGGAGAAAGAGAGAGAAACACTGATTTTTTCTTGTTATCATTGCAGATGCCAGCCATTCCCTGAACCGGCCCCGTGACTCCTGGGTCCGTGCCTGTGTTTGCTCGTGCAGTAGAAGGGCTTTTGTCATCCAAACAACTTCCTAAGTAACGTGGTAGGCACTGTGTGTCCCATCTCAACGTCATTAGTGCGAGCGATTCACTGATATTTCTATTAACTCTTGGCATTGTTAGAAGTGTTGAGTTTGGACTTCTGGCCAAGATGGAGGCATAGGTAGATACACTTTGCCTCCTTGTACAACCAAAAGAAGGACAACAAATTTAAAAACCAAAAAATAACCAGAACTGCCAGAAAATTGAACTGTATGGAAGTCCAACAACCAAGGAGTTAAAAAAGAAACACTCACCCGGACTGGTAGGAGGGGCGGAGACGGGCAGCCAGACGGTGAGAACTCGAGGCAAGGTGGCAGATGGTGGACCAGGTGGGATAGGTGGTGGCTGGAGGACCAGGCGGTCCCCCATTCACACACAGATAAACCAGGAGGAACAACTGCGCAACCCAGGGCTCCAGTGCGGGGAAAGAAAGCCTCAAACCTCTGACTGAAAACACCTGTGGGGGTTGAGGCGGCAGCAGTGGGAGAAACTCCCAGCTTCACAGGACAGTTTGTTGGAGAGACCCACAGGGTCCTAGAACGAACACAAACCCACCCACCTGGGAATCAGCACCAGAAGGGCCCAATTTGCTTGTGGGTGGTGGGGGAAGTGACTGAAAACTAGCAGAGAGTGGAGCAAGTGGAACTGTTCCCTCTTAGACCCCACTCCCACAGACAGCGTCCCAACACAGCAAAGTGGGTTGCCCCACCCTGGTGAACACCTAAGGCTCCGCCTCTTACTACGTAACAGGTGTGCTGAGACAAAAAAAAATGGCCCAAATGAAAGAACAGATTAAAAGTTCCAGAAAAAATACAACTAAGCAATGAAGAGATAGCCAACCTATCAGATACACAGTTCAAAACACTGGTAATCAGGATGCTCACAGAAATGGTTGAGTATGGTTGCAAAACAGAGGAAAAAGTGAAGGCTATGAAAAGTGAAATAAAGGAAAATGTACAGGGAACCAACAGTGACGGAAAGGAAACAGGGACTCAAATCAATGGTTTGGAACAGAAGGAAGACATAAGCATTCAACTAGAACAGAAAAAAGAAACAAGAATTCAAAAAATGAGTAGAAGCTTAGGAACCTCTGGGACAACTTTAAACATTCTAACATCTGAATCATAGGGGTGCCAGAAGGAGAAGAGGAAGAACAAGACATTGAAAACATATTTGAAAAAATAATGAAGGAGAACTTCCCTAATCTGGCAAAGGAAATAGACTTCCAGGAAGTCCAGGAAGCTCAGAGAGTCCCAAAGAAGTTGGACCCAAAGAGGAACACACCAAGGCACATCATCATTACATTACCTAAGATTAAAATTAAGGAGAGAATCTTAGAAGCAGCAAGAGGAAAGGAGACAGTTACCTACAAAGGAGGTTCCATCAGACTATCAGCTGATTTCTCAAAAGAGACCTTACAGGCAAGAAGGGACTGGAAAGAAGTATTCAAAGTCACAAAAGTCAAGGACCTACATCCAAGATTACTCTATCCAGCAAAGCTATCATTTAGTGTGGAAGGGCAGATAAAGTACTTCCCAGATAAATCAATTTAAAGGAGTTCATTATCACCAAGCCCTTATTATAGGAAATGTTAAAGGGACTTATCTAAAAAAAAAAAGATCAAGCATATGAACAGTAAAATGACAACAAACTCACAACTATCAATACCAGAACCTAAAAAATCAAAAATGAAAATGAACTAAGAAAACAACTAGAAGAGGAACAGACTCACAGAAATGGGGATCACATGGAGGGTTATCAGCGGGAGAGAAAAAGGGGGAAGAGTGGGGGGGAAGGTACAGGGAATAAGAAGGATAAATGGTAGGTATAAAATAGACAGGGGAGGTTAAGAATAGTATGGTAAATGGAGAAACCAAAGAACTTATATGTATGACCCATGGACATGAAGTAAGGTGGGTGAATGATAGTGGGAGGGGGGTACAGAGTGGAGGGGAATAAAGGGGAGAAAAAAATGGGACAGCTATAATAGCATAATCAATAAAATATATTTTATAAAAAAAAAAATATATTGATTTTTTGTTCCAATTATTTAAGCATTCATTGGTTGATTCTTATCTGTGCCCCAACTGGGGATCCAACCCACAACCTTGGCATATTGGGACAATGCTCTAACCAACTGAGCTACCCAGCCAGGGCCCAGCTTGGCAGGATTTAAACGAGATGATGTGTAGAACCCAATGAGCCCAGCGACTGGCTCGTAGTGAGCACTGAAAACTTCGTCCCCTTCTTCCCTCTCCTGCTGCACACCCGGAAGGAGAGGCTGCATCCGCAGAGGAGCAATCTCAGGCTGTGGACACCACGCATCGCTCTGAAGCTATTCCTGGCCTGCCCCAGTGCCTTTACCAGCACCGCCCCCCAGCACCATGAGCTGCATCTAGTCGGTGGTTACAAGTGGTAGAAAACAGACACAAGTAGGTTCAAATCCCAGCTCCGCTGTTACTAGACATGTGACCCTAGGAAGGTTAGTTAACCTCTCTGTGACTCTCCGTTTGCCCATCTGTTAAGTGGGGATGCTAAAATTAGCAGCCTCATGGGATTGCTAAGAATAAATGAGTTAAATTTGTAAAATGCTTAAAAGAAGGCCTGGCACAATGTAAGTGCTTCAGATTTATTTAATAAACATTTAATGAGAACTACTATAGGCAGAACTTGTGAGTGGATGCTGTCGCCACCCTTCAGGCCAGTCCCCTGGGGAAAAGTCCCCCCCAGTGGGAGAGCGTCACCAGGGAGAAGTGTGGTGTGTAAGGGGCATGAACATCAGCCCCTGGCCCACACCCAAGGCCTCCCTGAGGAAGTGACATTTATGAAAACCTGGAATTCTTATTGGTAGGGCTGTGGGGCTCTTTTTCAACTGAGCATTGATTTTTTTTTTTTCTGCCTGGTTCTGTGGAGGCAGCAACTGGAGCAGGGGAGCTGAGAAGCTCCCACTATTCAGAGTAAAAAGGGACAGAGGCCTTGGGATGGTGGACAGGCCTGTTCCGAGCTGAGCAGAGGAAGCCTGAGGCCGGGACGCAGGGCTACAGACACAAGCATTTCTGAGACTCTGTTGGGCGAACAGGCCCTAATTCCCTGGCCAGTGGCCTGCCTGGCCTGAAGGAGCGAGAAAGAGGATCAAACAAAGAAAGGTGCCATACACCGTGTTGTCCACTGGGTGGAGTATGTGAGCCAATGAAGGGACCTGGGGACCTATTGAAGCCTAGATCTCTGCTTTGGAGAAGATAGTTGCAAGGTTGGACTTGGGAAGAGGCACGCCCATCGAAACCCTTCTTCTCAATGGAAATGGGACGGCCAAGAGGACAGGCGACTGCACCAAGGTCGCACAGCCAGGCTAGGCTGTGTCAGACCAGCCAGCACTCAGGTCTCCTGAATTCCTGGTCACGTCTCCGTCTCTCTGAACTGTTTCTGAGTCGCTCAGACAGGTTTCCTTCCCCTGTAAAACTTCCAAGGTGGGTATGAGCCTGTATATTTTACTAACAGATGAAAAGTCTGAGAAAACTGATGCTGAGAGAGGAGGAAGAGGTGGGTACAGCTCCCTCTAGTGGTGGAATCCACTAGGTCTCCTCCTCCCTGGGACTGGCCTTCTCTCCGCCTGCTTCTCTGCTTCGTCCTGCTCCCACGTTCCCTCCTCAAAGACGCTTCCCCAACCTCTGGTCCAAAAGGGGCACTCCTCACCCACTGTCACACGTCCAGGCTCTCCCTTGACCTCCTCGGTTGTTCTCCCGAGCAGGTGTGTCTGCTGGACGTCATACTGCACACACACGCAACATTTTGTTTGATTATTGTCTGCCTCCCCTCTAGGATGGAGCCCAGTGAGTTCGGGTTTACAATGTATCTATCCCCAGTGCCCAGAAAAGTGTCTGGTACCTAGAAGCTGCTCAACACAAATTTGTTTAATTGCCAAATCAAGGAACGACCATGGTTTCAAATCTTCATCTATCCATAAAATGGATTCCTGCGCAGATGAAATCAAGGAGTATATGAAACAAGGTGGCCGCCCGTCGAGAATAGATGAATACCAAGGCGCTTACTCACAGAGCGATGGGCTGAAAATTGTTAGCAACGACAAGGGCCCTGAGTCATGCATGGCGACGATAGTTAATATGTATTTGTATTAATTTGTTTATTTAGTTTTATCCCTTCTTGTTCCAAAACAAAACAAACGATCCTGCTACCGGCACGTCGAGATGCCCACGATCCAGCGCGGCCGCATGAGCTGAGCGCTCCTGGCGTCTTGCCTCCGGCAGCAGCTCAGCCTGGAACGAAACAGCTCAGCTGCGAGATGCAAAGCTGACTCAGAAATGTCAGAAGCATTTTCTGTTTACAAAAATAAATTAAAGTCGGTGACCAAGAAGGCAAAGTAAAACAAAATTAGGAAAATAAAAGGCAGCCAGAGAAAAGGCTGATCCATTAGAAGCAGACCATGAAAACCTATCGGTACTATGAGTGGGACACAAATTTAGGTCCTCACACCCGCGGAGGAGGGACAGTGGGAAACCTGATCGCCACAGCATATGTCAGTGGCTGGCCGCCTGCAGGGCTGGGCCGAGAGGCCCCGAATAGAGGCCAGGATCTGGGGACAGGGACTTTCCACACCCGGGCTCTTTCCCGTTCATGCCCAGCTGGTCGTAAGCCGAACTTGAGAGCCAAGCTAGAACTTAAGATTATCCCTTTGCCCTGGTACTTTTCATCCCTTGTGAGTCGGTAGGAAGTTCGAAGACTCTGACTTTAAATATCTCCCAGTTATTCAGTAACATTAAAAAAACCATATATTAAGAGAAGTGGAGCGAATTCTAAATAAAGATGAGCCGATGAGTTTGAGACAACTGGGAAAGGGCTGGGAAGCCGACCTGGAAAAGACAAGACATACATTGTTTCACCCGAAATCTCTGCCCCATGACTTATCCGAAGAAAGCAGGGAACCCCTGTGCTTGACAATGGCCCGGAGAGCTGACCACGCCTTGGGGTGGCCATTCCGGCTCCAGGTTTAAAAGCACAGAGAATTCACCATCCGGGGGAAGCGAGCACTGCCGTGGGTCTTAATGGTGTCCTGGCTTCCTGGACGTGAAAAGTAACGGCTCCTCGGCAGCCTGACTCCCAGCGTGAGGCCCTGTGGCCACAGTAGAGGCCTGGCGTCACTCGCACAGCCACTGAACTTCCCTTTGCCTCCTGTCCCCTGCAAACCCGGTGAGTGACAAGGTCCTCGCTACTTCCAAAGCTGGCTTCTAAACGGAAGGGAGACAAAGCTTGGCCCGAATCGTAAGAGCCAGAGACCACTCTAAGGAGACATGCCCGGATGGTTGTTTGACCAGAAGACCTGGTCCAGGGCCACTAAAGCAGAAGGGTGTCTGCAGGGGGGTCGTCCGGACTCAGAATCAAAGCAGCCAGCAGCCCAGGCCCCGAGGCAGAGCTGAATCCTCACGCCGGCAGGTAGAAACAGTCTGGGACAAGCTGCTAATTTCTCTGAATCTCAGTTCACCCACCTGTGCAATGCGCACTGATCACGTCTGCCCGACTGCCCGCTGGGATCAAGGAGAAAACGGACACGGAAGGGTTCACGGCCATGGCTGCCAGACACTAACAAGTACTTGTTGTAATAACCCACGTCCCAGCGTCTCCAGCGAGAATGAAATAAGTACAACAGCTGCCGTGTTTGGGCACCTGCTCTGTATCACGCTTTTCCATCTATGTGGGCCAAACAATGTGGGTGTAATTATCCCCATTGAATTTGGGGGCAGCTGAGACTCAGAGAGAGGGAGGGGCCCTCCAAAGTTCACTCAGCTATTGAAAGGCAGAGTGGGCCCTGGCCAGTGTAGCTTGGTTGGTTGGAGCACTGTCCTGTAACCAGAAGGTCACCGGTTCGATTCCCAGTCAGGGCACATAGGTAGGTTACAGGTTCGATGCCTAGTTGGGGCCATGTGGAGGCACTCTCTCTCTCTTTCATGAGAAAAAAAATAAACCTTAAAAAAAAAAGGCAGAGTGGGGATTTGAACTCTCATCTGTCTGGCTTCTAGACCCTCTGCATCACTCCCTGTCTCATCAAGAGTCAAGGGCAAAAGTGATATGTTAGAGATTAATGTAAAAAGAAAAACATGACAGCTGAAACCCTGGAAGATTCCTGAGGAAGACTGTTGAGCTTTTATTTAATTTAAAAACGGGGACAGGTCTTCCTGGCAGCCGTGGAGCTCTGAAGTGCAGGGCACAGGGAAGAACAGTGCTCCCGCGCAGGCTGGCACCCGTGGAGCCCTGCGACATGGAGGGCCGGTGGGGAAGGGTGTCCGGTGCCCTTCACCCAGTGACTGGCAGGGCCCCGTGGGCACGGCGAGGGGCCAGCCAGGGCTGGGTTTCTAAGAAGAGAGGACAGGACGCAGGCCGGGCAGAATGTGAAGTCCACTTCGGGGCTCCCTCCTGTTGTGTCAGCTGTGAGTGGACAGGGGACAGACAAGCTGTCCCCAAGAAGGGGCAGGCCGGATCAACTCCCTAGATAACCAGATGGTTCAATAATGTCCGAGTGGCACTGTGCACGATCTAACCTGTCCCCTCGCTTACCACTGTCCCCTCCTCTCCTCTCAGTCCCTCTTCCTCCAAGTTCATCTCTCGTCTGTGACCTTCCAGCCTCCTTACTTCCCGTGTAATCGCCCTCCGCTCCCCCACCACTTGCCTCTGCTCTGCCCTCCTCTGCCCTCCCCACCCCTCCAACCGGCTGTATCAGCGAGTCCCTCTGCTGTGGCACAGAGAACTTTTTTATTCATTGCATGATTTATTTTTAGCCTGAAACAAGTGCATCCTAAAAATGGAGTTCCTGATGGGACAGGGGCTGGGCAGAGCTATGCGAGGTATCTGGGGCTTGGCCGCCCAGCCTGGCTCTCAGTCCACACGTGTGCACTCGCGTGCGTGTATGTGTGTATGTGTGTGAGCCTCCACTGTCTTCCTCCTGAGCCCACGACTACAAGGGCTGGAGCCGAGGAGGTGAAGAGTCGGTCCTGGGGACCAGGAAGGGCAGGAGGGACAAACTCAGCCTCTCCTGGGAGTTTCACCTCCCTCTGCCTGCACTCAGCATTTCTGGGCAAGAAAAGTTTTGCCCAAACTTTTCCCAGATGAAGAGGACTTGCCTGTTTGTCATGGGGGTCTACCTGCTGTCCTCCTGCAGGGCAGAAGAGGGGCTCAACTTCCCCACCTACGATGGCAAGGACCGCGTGGTGAGTCTCACCGAGAAGAACCTCAAGCAGGTCTTGAAGAAATACGACCTGCTCTGCCTCTATTACCACGAGCCGGTGTCTGCCGATAAGGTGGCTCAGAAACAGTTCCAGCTGAAAGAGATTGTGCTGGAGGTAAGCGGGGGGCGCGGACCACCGTGCCAGTGAGCTCGGGCTGGCCAGTGGGGGGATGTGGGCAGCGGGGCACAGAGCCCCTTACCCTGAAACCCTGCTGCATCTGGTCTCCTGTAAATCTGAAGATGTTCTTGTTGCAAAGCTGGGGCGTGTGAACGAGCCTGGGCTGAGACGCTGAAAATGGGGGCGATGGAACGCGTCTGACTTAAAGTCAGTTGCATGGTGGTCCTCTGGGTTTTTCAAGGGCAGTAGCCCCAGTCACTATTTTTCAGAGAGAATTAAAACGATTGTTAGACAGACTGGCTCATGTGAAACTCCCAGGGGCGTTGGTGGGTTTCATGCTGATAACCCACTCTTTGCGCTCCGCCCACGATGCTGGGCAGGCAGGGGGCGTGTGACCTTGCCTGTCCCGGTCACTGAGTGACCCTCCTTCCCGGCGGTGTGGTTTCCGTCGGCGTTACGAGTGTGGATGTGTGACGGTCTCAGCTGCACACTCCGTAAGGGGAATTTTTGTTTTGCTCAGAAAGTTCTCGGTGTGAGTGCAGGGCTGACGCTGAAGTCAGTTCCTATTTTATCTGCATTACGTGGCCTGTGTGTAAACCCGGCGCCGGGGCCCGTTCTCGACACCGGGTGAGGGCCCCGGAACTCTTCCTGCGGCTCCCCCGGACAGTCTCAGGTCCCTCACACTCGGGAGCACCGAGAGTGCTGAGAATCCCAGCAGTCACCGGGTCCCTCGTCAGTCCCCATGCCCAGCCCAGTCCAGGCACAAACCTACGGAGAGGACTATTTGAGAACTACAGTGGCTTATTAACTGTCAGAAAGCTCCATTTAATCAAATACTCTGATTAACAGATTTAGCATATAAAGCCCACGTGGATTTGAATTCTCAAAAAAACAAAAACGAAGACGGATAAAATCCAGGAAAACCATCTCCAAAGCACATCAAAATGTCTTTAACAATTTAAAGAGCACTTTAGAACCCTGAGTGTCCCCGGGTCACCGGGCAAACACCTGTTTATCAGGGGGTTTGTGTTCGGCTGTGTGGGCAGCAGGGAGCTCCAGTCCACGAAAAGTTAAGTGTCTTTAAAATGCCATCGCCACCACCCTACCTTCCCTCAGGCTCCATGCGGGGGCGGACGCGAAATTCCGTTCCCTCTGTGGGTTGCCACCAAGAGAAGGCAGGGGTGTCTTAGGTCTTTGTAGTACAGACGTGGGAAAGTCGCAGGCTGGACAAACCAGGCCGTCCGGCCGAGCTGCTCGTAAAATGCTCACCTCACCGTCTCCATCTCAAACTGCCCTACTCAGTGACTGGGAGATATTTTTATGAAAAATTTAATTGAGGGCATAAGGATTCTACTTATGTGCTCATCACAGTCTGGTTAGCCTAGAACTCAAAAATAAATAAAATAAAATAAAATAATAAAATAAAATAAAATATAAAATAAAATAAAATAAAATAAAATAAAATAAAATAAAATAGAAAGATGCCAGATTGCCGAGGGGCGGGGAGGTCGGGCGGAGGGAGCGGAGGCCCCCGAGGCCCTGAGGTTACAGCGGGCGCCCTTAGAGGGAAAAGAACACAGAACTTGGGGTCGGGAAAGCGGGACTTGTTCTACATCACACTTACAGGAGAATAATCGCTGTACACGTTTATGAGACCGTTAGATAGAAATAATGAACATTTTGAAGGCCTACTGTGTGCAGGGGCTACTTCAAGCACTTTGCACACGTCAGCTGGTTTCGTCCTTACAGTATTTCTCTGGCGTAGGTACAGTTACTATCCCCATTTTACATATGGGGAGACTGAGGCACTGAGAGGCTAAGTTGCCCAAGGGCACTCAACTAGTGCCGGTGACGCAGGCCTGGCCCCTCCACCGCACTGCTGCTAGAATCAATGAGAC
Organism: Trachops cirrhosus; assembly: GCA_028533065.1. Lineage (NCBI taxonomy): Eukaryota > Metazoa > Chordata > Mammalia > Chiroptera > Phyllostomidae > Trachops > Trachops cirrhosus. The sequence goes on along the minus strand of CM052551.1, from coordinate 10,723,841 downwards.
AGGGACAGGGGGCTGCTGGCACCCTCTTCAGCAGCGTTTCCAGAGTCTGCCTGAAATAGAGTCGCTCAGCCCGGGAGTCTGGGCCTGATGATGCAGCTGGATCACCCCCGGGGCTGAGCAGCACAGAACCCTGAAGGTACCGCTGATGCAAATGCCCGGACCAGGGAGGAGGCTGGCTGGGGGCAAGCCTCTGGCAAGACGCCTGTCAGGTATAGGCTGTTCCTCAGCACCCAGGACAAAAATGGCTCCGGGAGACCCATGGGTGCGAAGGGGGGTGGATGTGAGCCCCTCAATATTCTTCATGGGCAAGCAACTATTTTGTCCTCTTAGCTCCCTGGACCCCAGACCTGCCCTGAGGAAAATCTGATTGGAAGCCCACGCTGGAGCACGCCCCTCTCAGGCACGTCAGCCCGAGAGAGGGGGTGACGGTGGGGGCCTCGCTGGCAGCAGTGGGGGAGCAGGAGTGCTGTCTGCCAGCCCCAGGGCTGGGCGGGAGGGATGCGAGGGGAGGAGGAGACCCGGGCGTCTTGGCCACGGGCCGACAGCCGGGGTGGGGGCAGCGGGAGGGGCCGGTTCCTCTCCTCCAAGGAGTGTGAGAAGGAGGCTTTTGATGGTTTTTTTATCGGAACTCACACCGACACATACGTGCACGAATGAAACAAAAATGTCATAAAACAATCCTTGACATAGTCTGTTCCATTTCACTTAAAAATGTTTCAACCAATGAAATCAGTTTTCCTCTCCCGTGGCGAGCTGCCACCCCAAGCTTTAAAAATCTGTCGACTCGTAGGGGTCAGGAGGTTAGGGATTCAAATTTGTGGCTTGTCCCATGAGGGCTATCCCATTCTGATAAAAATCCCAAGATTCTGTGGTCAGTTATGTATATTTTGTCTGCTTCTCTAAGGCAGCAATTTTCAACCTTTTCCATCTTGTGGCACACATAAACTCATTACTAAAATTCCGCGGCACACCAAAAAATATGTTTTTTTGCCGATCTGACCGAAAAAATAGGTATAATTTTGATTCATGCACACTGATGGCTGTTGTTGTGTTGGTTGCTATCATTTCTTTATGAGACAGTCTGAGGGAGAAGAGGTCAGTGCCCCTGACTGAACGGTCAGGGGTTGCATGTTTTAAAAATCCTTGCGTCGCACCCGCTGAAAATCACTGCTCTAAGAGAGGACAGTAAAGACACCCAGAAGCAGGCCCTCTACAGGGCGAGGAGGGCACTGCTGCACTGGGAGCCTTGAAATGTCCTTCAGTTACTCCTGCATCTGTCACTTACTCTGGTGGGCCTCGGGGTGGGCGCTGTGATACGGGGAACACGGGACATTCAGGTGGCTCACAGCCTGATGCGAAAGAAAACAAGCAAACGAGAAGACATACAGAGATGCGGCCATTGTCACAACAGAGCGACCTCCAGGGTCCTCTGGGAGTGCACAGGGGAGAGGGAACCCTCCACCCCCCACCCTTGCCACACCCTGGGAGAAATGAGGGAGCTGTCACACAGAACTGGATTGTGCAAACAAGTGCAATTTACCAGGCAGGTATGCAAGGGTGGGGCAGGGAACCCCAAGGGTGAAAAATCTAACAGCTCCCAATATTTTCCCACCTGCTAGCTTTTTCCCAAAACAGGCTGTGAGGGCCTCATGTCTTCAGGGGAAGATTTTACCCCTGCTCTGTCGATCCCCCGTAGGTGGTCGTCCTTGAAGAGGCTGCCAGTCATTTGGCCCTCCCTCTGACCGAGTGTGAGCTCTGTGGGAGAGCGGGGCTTGACGAGGGGAGGAGGAGAAGGGACAGCCTATAAGGTGCTAAAAGCTCCAGCAGAGAAAGGGCCAGTAAAACGGCACAGGAGGCACCAAACTTGAACTTTGCTCTCCAGTTTGGCCGGGGTCTAGCTCTGGAGCGCCCCAAGCGGGGTGCGTGGTACATAGTTCCACACGGATGTTCTGTAAACCCTTACGGAGTGGATGCTTGAAATGTTTCAGCTCAGAAGAACCAGGGGCAGCATCTAGATCTTTTTCGAGCCCCTCATTTCATAGATGAGGCCTTGCAGGGTTAGGACTTACACAGCCGGCAACCCTGATTCCCGCTTGGGCACGCTTCATCTCCAAAATAGCACACACTCGTCTAGAAATGTTAGAATATGTAGAAAAAGAAAAGAAAGCTGCAGAAATTGGCACCCAGCAATAAACATTGTTACTGTTTGGATAGATTCCTTTCTGGTATTTTTTTCTACTCATAAACACACATTTTTCAATTGGGTTTATACCATTTATACAGTTTCATTTTCTCATTTTCTTTTTTTAAAGATTTTATTTATTCTTTAGAGAGAGGAAGGGAGAGAGGAAGAGAGGGAGAGAAACATCAGTGTGTGGTTGCCTCTCACACATTCCTCACTGGGGACCTGGCCCGAAACCCAGACATGTGCCCTGACTGGGAATCGAACCGGCAACCCTTTGATTTGCAGGCTGGCACTCAACCACTGAGCCACACCAGCCAGGACATTGTTTTCTCATTTTCATTTCACTATATTGTGAGTGTTCCTATGTCATTACATAGTTTTACATTCTTTACAAACGTAATGTCAACACCAGCATAATATTCCATTGTATGATTGTACATGCTTTTTAAATAATTTCTATTTTCAGATAATAACATTTTTCAGGATTTTAAAAGACTTTATCAATTTAGATTTTCATTGCTGTTTTAATGAACATTCTTTAATTTCTAGCCAGACAAAATTTGTTCATAAAATTATTTGCCACTTACATTTTTCCTTCCGTGCACGATTTCTCTGTTGAGGGGCCGACACGGTTACAAAGGGAGTTTCAGTTTTGTATGGCGTTCCCTTCGGTTTCGGCCGAGACAGCAGGTTTGGCTGACACCACAGCGGCCACATTATTATCGGCACCACAGGGCTCAGGGACCCGAGACGGAGAAGACATGGGCAATGAACGCAGTTCCTCCTTTCTCTCTTGTCGCCCCCTCTGCTGCCCCCGCGAACCTGTGGTGCAAAGCACTGCTTCTAGCATGTTCTGTAAATACTGCCAGAAAGTCCTCCAACATCACGATCACCTCGTGGAGAGGTGGCATGCTCCAATGTGGGCTCCTGAATCAGACAGACCTGGGTTCAACCCCCAAGGAAGAAGCCTGTCCACGTTCAGGTTCATCGCTTGTAAAGTGGCGACGGGGTGGTGGTGGGAAGACTCAGTGAGGTAGCTATGCCAGGGCACGGCTTCTGAACGCTGAAGGTACTGGGTACTCTCTTGGCCAGGCTGCATTTTAGACCCAGCCCAGCTGAACCCCATTATTTTACAGATGGAGGACACCAGGCCACTTTCAGAAGCTCAGGACGGGTGATGTGACCCCATATTGCTTGTTCATAGCCAGCTAAGCCCCAGAGGGGGGGAGTGACTTGCGCACGGTCACAGCCTCTGGATGTCCCCACGTTCAACTCTCCCTCCGATCTCTAAGGCTTTGCTGAGTCAGTGCCTGATATAGGCGGTGACCTTATCAACACCGTTAATTAATCAGCCCCTTTCACATGTTCAGTCCCAGGATGGCCTCTGTTCCTTTGAAAAATTCTTCCACTCTATCTCCTAGCTTACTCTTTCTCCATGGAGATACATGTTGGAATTCTTCTAGATTGGGAGCCTCCTGAGGGCCACCTGAACCCAAATCAAACATGATGCTTGGGGAAGTGACAAAAATGGAATCAGGTTCACATGGGCAAGGATCAAAAAACTGCTCGTGAGTCAGAAACACAACTAAATGAGTGGACAGGCCGTGGGACAGTGTTGCCAAGGACACCTGGGTATAAGAGTCTGGGTTTGCATCACACTGGGGGTCCCTGAGCGCCCGGGGACGATGTCATTGTTCTGCCAGACACTGAGCCCGGGGCCGGGAGTCACTTACTTCTCCCTCTTCCCCTCCTGCCTTCACACCGGTCTCATCCCAGAGTCCAAGGTCCGTTTCCTCGCTTCTACACCTCTCCACTTCTCGGAAACCAGCAGTCCAACCTGAAAAGGAAAAAGGAAACGACAAAAGCTCTTTCCTGGTGAGCTTCGTGCTTATGTGGAACAATTTCATGGGCACGTACACGCTGTAGAAGGCAGGATGAAAGAGGCAGGCACAGGCCCGGTTTCAGGGTCTCTGGGCACACTGGTGTTCAAAGCTGAGGCTGTTAACTGCATATGTGTGTTTCGTGGGGGTACCTATAGGCCAACCTGTAACAAACACAGTGGCCCCCCTTACCTGCTTTCTGCAGCTTCAGTTAGCCAGGGTCATCTATGGCCCAAAAATATTAAATGGAAAATTCCAGAAGTGCACAATTCATAAATCCTAAATTGCTCACCCTCCTGAGTAGTGTGATGAAATCCCACACCAGCCAGTGTCTCCACACCGTGCACGCTGCCTGCCTGTTGTCATTTAGGCGGCTCCGTGATCAGACTGATTGTCACGGTATCACAGTGTTTGTGCTCAAGTCACCCTGATACTACGTAGGAATGATGCCAAAGCCATTCACATACCTCATTATAGTCTGGTGTTATAACTGTTCTATGTTATTAGTCGTTATTGTTCATCTCTCACTGTGCCTACTTAGTAAGTTAAACTTGATCAAAGGCATGTATGATAGAAAAAATAGTATGTATAGAGTTTGCTACTATTCACAGTTTCAGGCATTAATGGGCAGTCTTGGGACGTATCCCCCATGGGTAAGGAGGGACCACTGTATCCCTTTATTGGATTGGGAGAAACTGTGGAGGGTCTTCTCAGGCATGTTAGTGAGTGTTTAAGAGCATGGAAAGGAGTGTTGTGAATCCCTGACTAGAAGTATTGATGCATCAAATATCCAATGATCAGAGTGGACTCAGTAATCTTTGCATTAAAAAATGAATGAAAGAGCCAATGAATGGATGATGAATGCGCGGTGCTTTCCGTATTGTGAACAATAAAAATGGGTTCATTTGTTTAGGGTGAACTAGGTCCCTCGCACTGGCAGGCAAGCTGGGGTCTTGGCACAGAAATGGCCACATCATCCAGCGGCTGCTCGTCCGGTAGACCCACAGCTCCCGCTGATTTTCAGCAGGGTTCAGCTAGGGTGGGAGGTCCGAGGCTGCCCCTCAGTGTCCCCTCCTCAGGGGCCTTAGCTCCCCACACAAAAGCTGCTGCCATTTACACAGGATCTTCCCAGCAGCTCCCTCCCCAGCCCTCTTGGACATTAAATGGCATGGTTGTCTCATAAAGATTATTGGAAGTGGCCTGTCTCCCAGCAGGGAGGATTTTTGTGATGACCAATGCTTCAGGCCTGGCAAGCAGATCACTTTCCGATAATCTCTAGATGGTGATTCCAGCACAGATTATCCATCAGGCCCTCTGAGGGAGGGGGAGGTGGGTCCCATCAGCTATGGCAGAATCAAAAGTCAGAATCCCATGCAATGTAGGCCTCTGGGTTCTGCTGCCTTTCAGGTAAGTCTCTTGATGCCATTGCTCTCAGTCTGCCACAGATCCTCATAGACTGAGAGCCCGTCTATATTCAGGTCACAGTCTCTTTTGTATATGAGTGAAAATATCTTTGGCTGGGAGTGACCAGCCTCCTCAAATCCTGCAACATACCCAATGCAATTGGCATGACTCTTGTGTGCACTTGAGGAGTGTGACCATCTGGTATACCCAGCCTCAGCTGAGGGAGCAGTGCTTGGGGCAAGCAGACACCTGAGGGTCAGAGTGTCTGAACCTTTCTTATATGCAATGCCCTATTTAATCCATGGCAGGTCACAAATATGCCCCCATTTGACTCATTTATAAAATCAATCATATAGTTCCTATCTCGGTGAATTAAAAGAATGATATGAAAGCAGGCGAATAAGAATTTCTTGTAAAATTCTAAGAAGCTGTGCAAGTACCAGGCATTGTTATTTTGTTATGCTGGCTCCTATTTAGGAAATTAATCATTGTAGAATGCCGGAGCGCCTGAAATATAGCCAGTGCTTTTCAAACGCTAATTCCCCTCACCTGTCAGTGGAATTTCAGAACATGTTCTTGGCCAGTTGCAATAGTTTTCAACCTTGGCTGCATGTTGGAATCAGTTAAGGAGTTTTTTAGAATATGGGTCTTATCCTTCAGAGACTCATTTAATTGGTCATGGGGTGAGGGATGATATCCAGATACTACAGTTTTTAAAAGCTCCATGGGTGATTCAAGCGTGCAGCCAAGTTCATAGACCACTTAAGCCTACCTGGAGACCTCAAATGTGGACCCCAGAGCAATGTCAAGGGCCTCACCTGGGTGCTCGTTATGTGTATATGGGATCCCCAGGCGATTCGCAGCCGTGTTTAAGTTTGCAGAGCACCGTGCCCGTCTCTTGGGCTGGATGACCAGAGTCATGTTGCACTTGCTTGACCTTTGGTCTGTTGGCTGCCCTGGAGGACACTGCACTGTCAGCACGCCCCTGCTTCGGAGAACTGCTGGGGCGTTAAGCTGGCCCCGGGGCTGCAAAGATTCGGGTCTGCTCTGGGGCTCAGCCAGGCCTCCCAGGGCTCCCCCGCTGGCCCCTCACACAGACCTCCTTGCAAGGGGATGATCTGGGCCCATGGAAGCCTTCCCCTACTTAGGAGGTTTCAAGTCGAATTGTGGGGTTTTCTAAGAAATCAGAAGATGGCTTTCGAAGTAATCTTTCTTCAGGGTCCAGGAATTACCTTCAGAAAGAGAGGGAAAGCATCAATTTGGTTGCTGTGTCTCATTGCATTTTCCTCCAAAGAAAGGAAAATCTGAGAACTCTGGAGGTATATGAATATGGAATGCTAAGATGTGAACGTGTTTAACAAGGAACCATGCAAAACTTCTTAGTGCAAGCTGGTGAGTGTTGTATAAGGTGAAACTAAGTCTTGTGAATACCCAGATAGAAATATTCATTATTGCATCCATTCCTCAACTCTTCAGGGACTGCTCAAAGTACAGATAACATAGCCCCTGGCATCTGAGAGATGTCCTTCTTATATTGATACCAGTTCACTTCATTTAGTCCCACGGGGCATGTCACCTTATCAGAGAAGTATCCTCCCTGACCACCTACGTAAATCACACTCCGAAATCACTCCTTTTATCCTCTCTATTGCACTCTGTCTGTCCCCTTGCATAGCGTCCAGCACCCCTACAGAACGTAAACTCCACAGAGGCAAAGACTTTCTTCTCTCCGTTGCTGTACCCCAGCACCGAAACCAGTGTCTGACTCAGTGGGCACTTAGTGGTGTTTGTTGAATGGATGTTGAACGAACAGAAGGAAGAGAAGGGAAATAGCTCTAATTACAAACTCACCCTAGACCATACCTAATACGGGTGCTTTACATCTGTTATTGAATTCTTACAATATATTCTCACATTATATTCACAGAAAGGATCTTGTAAAATTAAGTAGAAATCGCCCAAAGTCACGAAGCTAGAAAATTGCAGACGTGAAACAGGACTTGCACCCACATCTATTTGGTTCCAAATGTCATGTCCCTGCCACTGCACCAAGGAACAGCTGAGCGGGATTGCTTCATGCTCACAGGCAGTGCCAGCTCACAAGGGGACAGGTGTTTTTAGTTTGTGTTCTGGCTTTTCACCTGCACTTGAGCAGTATTTAATGGTACAGCTTGTCTGTGTGTTGAACCACAATGACCAGCATGAGTAAAGAGACTAATGCTTAGCACCTACTGGGTATTAAATCAGTGTTTGCTGGATGGGTGGATGGATGGATAAAAGGATAGAAAAGGAAAAGGCAAAGAATTATGGATACATTGCCTATACAGCAAATATATTTCTCCTTGATTTCTTTTTAGATTAAATTAATTTTAAAAAGGATTGAACATAATGGTAAAAAAAAAAAAATTGAACCTGTCAGATTCAAGGACCTGTTTGTCCTCCTCACTTAATCCTACTGGAATGTGGTTTAGGCTGATCTTTTAAAACCACGGGACTCTCAGTCCTCTGTATACACGGCATGGGCAGAAGCCTCTGGGCACTGCAGGGCTGGCCTTGCCTTCAACCCTTCAGCCCTGGCCGACGTGCCAGAGGTTGCATTTCCGACCCCCCGAGACAGGAAGGCAAAATGAAGTCGCCGGACTCAAGCAGACCTACAGCTGGAATGATGTGGGACCTCTGGGCAGAGAATAGCAACACATACAAGATTCAGGCATTTCTTCCCACTGTCCACTGCCCAAAGATGGCCTCCTCCATACTTGCACCTGCCACACTCTGAAAAATCCGATGAGGTCAGGCTTATTTTGGCTTGGCTTTGGGCACGAATCCTCACCCAGAGCCAGCACTCTCTTGGGAGGTGGGTACGCATGCTCACTCTGCAACTGCGATCTCCTTCGAGCCCAAGGGCCCCCGCATCATTTGGCGAGGGTTTGCTGTGCACATCTCAGCAATAAAACGGGAGCTTGGGTGAGATGGTGAAGCGACGAGAGGCGCATGGTGAGAGATTGGATTGAACTGATGACCGGTAAACTCTCCCTTCCACGTATAGAATCAACGGGGAAACAGATTTCACAAAGCGGCGAACACACTGTTGATTCAGAAGATTTTAGACCAGTGGGGCCTTCTCCTCCCACTACTGTCCCTCCAAAGCCCAAGCTCGATACTCGAGCTCAAATAGGATGTCTAGTCATCGTGTCCCCAAGGGAGACCTTCTCTCGAAGTTATGCATTTTTAATTTTAATTTTAAGTTACAGTTCACATTCAGTATTATTTTGTATTAGTTTCAGGCATACGGCGTAGTGGTTAGACAGTCATTATGTGACAGTGTGGTGCCCCCAACATTTCCAGCGCCCGCCTGGCACCGTACATAGTCATTACGATACTGTTAACTATGTTCCCGTGCTGGACTTTACTTCCTCGTGACTGTTCGTAACCACCAATTTCTACTTCTTAATCTCTTCACCTCTTTCAGCCAGCCCTCCAGCCCCCTCCCCTCTGGCAACCATCACAAGTTATAAATTTTTAATTAAAGACATGAGATACCATGATTATAATGTAAAGCCATAAAATAAAAAGGAAGAAAATCTATTTGAGTCACCAGACTCGTCTTTCAAAGCAGCAACCCTGCTCTTTTGCAGCGTGAGCTTGCAATGTGAACTGTTTGGTGTGGAGGATTTTTGCGTAATAAACAGCGCAAGCTTAACATCTGAAATGACTTGTTCCACCAAGAAAGCCAGCCCCTCGAAGTGCCGAGTCTGTACAACAAAGCCTCGGAGGCTCCCTGTCTGGACACTGGGTGTGGTTTCACCCACAGGAGCCGCTCCTGTTTGGACGGCCGCGCAGGAAGACGGCAGCGCGCCATTTGCAGTGCGTGGGGCTGGGCGGGCCTCTGCGCGCCGGGCGTCTGTTCCCGGAGCGCCCGTCCGCCCACCGGCTGCCCGGTGCCCCCTGCCAGGCAGGCCTCTCGGCATCTGCTGTGTGGCGGGCAGGGAGCTGGGCCGACAGGTGCTCCTGCACACACTCACCTGCCTCTTCCTTACAGTGACACACAGCCACCCTGGCTCAGGACACCCAACGAATGTGACCTGTTCAGAGTCTCACCGCTGATAAGTAGCAGAGCCAGCATTTGGGCCCAGGTGCCTGTGAGGCCCCAGTGTAGGGACGTGAATGGAACCAGAGTGTCACCCATTTATTTATGAAGTAAATGACAGTAACCCCCTACTCAAAAAAAAAAGTGAATATTCTCTGGTTGAGTGGTGCAGTTGGTTGGAGCATCGTCTCATTCACCAAAAGGTTGAGGGTTCGATTCTCGGTCAGGGCACATCCCAGGTTGCAAGTTCAATCCCCAGTCGGGATGCACACAGGAGGCAATTGATAGATGTTTCTCTCTCACATCAGTGTTTCTCTCTCTCTCTCAATTCAATGAATATATCGTTGGGTGAGGACTTAAAAAAAGTGAATATAACACATAAGCAGCAGCCGACAATATCACCTGGCATTGTCAAAAACACAGGCCTTGAAGTCAGAGCCACCTGGGTTTGAGTCCTTGCACGGTCAAGTCCTTGAACTGGACATCTGACCACAGGCCGGCGACTTAACTTCTCAAGGCTGAGCGCCTTCCTGGGGAAAACAAACCACACTGCTCTCCTCCCAGGATTCTTACGAAGAGGAAGGAGGCGGCATGTAAAATGACCGGCACGTTTGGTGCTCGGAAAGGATCTCCTTGGAGTGACTGTGTCTGTGACAACTCCAGCTCTCTGCTTAGCTCTCTGTAGTATTTGTTGTCATTAGCAGATGTCATCAAAATGACACGAGTCAGACGTTTCACAGGGTGCAGCCAAGCAGCAACGCTCTTCGTGTGCGTGGTGGGGCAAACCGAAGGCCTCTGCTTGCAGCCATTCCTGCACAGTCAGGAGGTCTCTCCAGCCGCTGAAGCCCTCTCCCTACTATCTTCTTTATATGAGGAGTATCAACCCACGAAAGGTTTAGTTTTGAAAGGGATGCTCTGCCCCTGGCTCCAGGATTGCAGTGACAACCTCGTGGGTCGCTTCTGCGGCGGGGCGGGAGGGGGTGCCCTCTCGGGTTCTGGGGCACAGGCTCTGCCGAGAGCCCCTGGAAAGGGGCGTGGCCTAGCCCGGCATCACTCAAGTCTATTTTTTCTAAAATTCCCACTCGGACAATACTTTTAGTATGAAAAGAAAAAGCCTGGCCTCCAGAGATAGCCTCCTTCATTCAGGCAGTGTGGCCGGCACTGAATGCCCCACAGTGAGACTGACTGTGTGCTGGAGCCGGTCGTGGAGCAAGATTCTCCGTGTGGCACCCAGGTCACCCGGGACCTTGTCAGAAATGCGGATTCCTGGGTCCCCTCCCAGGCCCGCTGAGTCAGAAACTCTGGGGCGGGCCCAGCTGTCTGCGTTTGCACAGGGCTTCGCTCCGGGTGATGCTGACGCAGCTCAGGGTCCACACAGAAGGCTGGTGTCATGGGCCTGCTTGCAGCGAATTTATAGGGAACGCACAGCCACTAAGTGCTTGCAGAGAATTTATAGGGAACGCACAACCACTAAGTGCATGCACCCATGTTCCTCCCGCAGGTTTCGGTCTTATTTTTCATATCAGAAAATTGAAATCGAGGAGGCTGTGGCCTGTGAGGCCCCGGTGTAGGAACACGAATGTGAAGGATGAGAGCGTGGGCCCCGGAGCCAGAGTGCCGGGTTTTGGGATCCCCTCTGTGTCACTTCAGTGCTGTGTGGTCCTGAGCAAGTTGGTTGACCTCTCTGTGCCTCCACTTCCTCATCTGCAAACCCATTTCATGTGGGTTTTGGGAAGATTCAATAAGATAATTCACAGTAGGTGTCGGAGCAGTACCCGGCAGGTAGGAGATACCCGTTACCGTTGTTACGGTGTTTCTCTATGTGGCGGAGTGGAAAGAACACACAGCATTGGCCCTTGGGTCTTCACTTCACTTCCATTGGCACTGACCAAGGTGATAGCCCAAAATAAAACAGGCGACAGTCTCCCTCGCCCCCGTGGCTGTTTAAGAGGCCACCCAGTCCAGCCCCCGGAGGCCCCAGGATTCACCTGAATCTCACAAAATAGCTGCTGCACCCCCCCTCCCTGCCCCCTGCAAGGGCACACCACGTGCCTGCCCCCAGCTATACATAGAGCTGGCCTCATCCGAGTGGAAAGCAATGGGAGATTACCGGGAGATAAGCGTCAGTTCTCAGGGGTTTTGGGAGGACACGCAGTTGTTGAATTGCTTGACTTGGGGCCAGATGGTATCAGGGACAGTGGGTGAGAACAGCCGCTGGGCTCTCAGCTTCCATGGACAGAGCGGGAGAGCAGCCAGGGTATTTTTAATACCTGGCCTGGGGGACATTCCCTTGGAGCAAAGACCTGTGACATTTTCTTGAGGCTCCTCAGTCCTCAGATGTTTTTTTTTTTCAGATTCTGGGCCCTGCAGGAGGGTCCTCAGAGCTCCCCTCAGTGAGTCACCCCTCCCTTTCCCTCCGGCCCACCTCCCCTACCTTCCCTCTGACCCCGAAGCAAACTTGTACTCCCCCCTCATGAAGACAGCTCTTGGGAGGGGGCACAAATGCAGCTTTCTTCCCACCTGCCCCTGGATCGAGGCTCAGAAGTGCTACAAAGGCATGGACCTGCGGGACGCAGGCGGACGGAAAGGCCCCTGGCACATTGCACTGCTGTCCTCTGAGGCCCAGGGAGCCTCGCACAGCCCAGGGAGCTTGTTCTCAGGTGCTTCTGAATTAGCTTCCCCCTCCTCTCATGGGCAAACTTCTGGAACAAGTGATCCACACCTGCTCCAACACGTCCTTGCCACCCACTCACCTGCCTAATGCCCAGGGCTCTGGCTCCGTCCCAGCTCCTTGCTGAAAGGTCACAAGTGACTTACCGGTCCTGAAAGGAGAGACCATGGGGGGTCCTACCCCCGTGACCCCCTGCAACGTTCGATCTGACCACCCCCTCCTTCTCAAGATCCTCTCTTCCCGTGACTTTGGAGTCACGACACAGTATTCCTGTCCTCCTCCTGCTTCCCCCACAGTCCTCTCTGCCTCTCCTTGCTCTTGCCTCCTACGAGATGGCCGATCCCTGAGAAGTCACCCCCAACCCCTCACGCCTTCACCTCTCCCCTCCACAGCTCCATTCGGGACCTCTCCCCTGAGCTGCAGGTTGGCACCTCCAGCTCCTGGATGGACTTCCACGGCCATGAACTCACTGAGTCTCAATCCAGGCTGAGAACCTGGCCTTGGTTCTGGCGTGCCCTCCCCCCACCACTGTATTGTCCTTCACTCTGTACCCTGGCTGGAGATTCTGCTGTCATCTTGCCTCCCCTCCCCTTTGGTGCCCCTCCCTTCTCTCTCCAAAGCCACAGAAGCGTTACTAGGTCCTCCTGACTCTCCATTAGTAACATCACCCCACAAGCTGCACCTTCTCCATCGACCGGCACCGCCTTCATCAGAGACCTGTCACCCCCACTTAACTGTGGTGTCAGCCTCCCAGCTGGTCACCTTCCTTCTTCACTCTCCTTCCTCTCTGCCTGGTCCATGTCCTCAGAGCCCGCAGACTCACAGCCATATCGCTCTTCTCTCTGGACATCTCCCAGATCAGGCCCGCTAGCGCTAACATGCAGAGTTCTTCACACTCTTTCTCACACACCTGGAACACACGGCTCCTTCAGGTGTCCCCAGAAGAAGTCCTCTGCTCAGGGAAGTCAGCCCGCCCTCTGATCCTCCCCCTGCCCGCCCCCCAGCCTTTGCCTGTGTCATCTCTTCCTCCAGGACGCCCGGCGGCTCTCCTCTGCCTGCCCGCACGCTCCTCCCTGGTCAAGGTCCAGCAGTGCCCTCGTTCATGCGTTCATTTATTTAAGAAACTTACTGATATATTTGCTGCAAGGTAGTGATTGATGTGAGCTCACTCTTCTGATTTCTCACGGAAAGCCAGAAATGTCCAGAAAGGGCACCCGCTTCAGACCGGGAGTCACGGAATGCCTCTGGAGCTGGCATTTACGAGTAGACTTCAAGGATAACGGGAGTTGGGGGGGAATGGAGGGAGGGGGCATCAGAGAGAGGGAAGGGCAAAGGTCAGAGCAGAGGTTGTTCAGTGCCTTTGTGTGGGTCAGGACTTGCACCCCCTGCGGGCAGCTGCAGCACATGACTGGCCTAGGACTTGGAAGCACCCCTGACAAGGGCATCCTGCCCAAAGAGGCAGAGCGGCCCCAGATGAGGCTGAGAGGAAGCCAGGCCACACCGTGCATAGCATGGAAATTAAATCTGCACGATTTACATCCCCACCCATGAATTTGCGCTCTCTCTGCATAGCCTTTATTTCTAGTTCTTAAGCACCTACTTAATTTTCCATTAGCTTCTTCCTTAACAAAGTCACAAGGTCCGTGACGCTGACACACTTCTGTTTAGCACAGACCTTGGTCATAGTAGGTCCTCAATGAACAGTTATGTTCTCTTTTTACTTCAATGCATCAGGTTTTGGTATTTTTGAATCAGCCCAAGGTCCAGAACCCTACCCAGCTGTCACGGCATTAAGAAGAAATTCTAACATTGATTTAACATTACTAACAAGCGCTCGATTAAGCACTTACTGCATGCCAAACACTGAGTCAAACACTTTATGCGCTTTATCTCACGTAACCTTCCCAGCAGCCTTATGAAATAGATGTTGTTATTGTCCACGTTTTACGGTGGAGTCTCAGCGGTTGCGACCAAGTCAGTAATCCACGTCTCTGACTCCAAGCCCTGTATTGTTAATCACCGGGATTTACCATCCCTGGTCACTTAGTTATTTAAAGATGAGATCTAGTTTGACCCCATCGCTGCAGAGGTATCAGTGGCACAACATATACCGCCACAATGCGATATGAAGAAAGAGAGAGAAGGGGCATACTATGAACACCAACTTCTTTATTACTGAATGATGCTTATTGTTTAATAGAACCTTTTTTGGTACTCAAAGGAATCAGCAATGGCCAAAGCAAATCCTAATGTTTCTGGAGAGAATGCATAGTATGCCAATGCCCAGGGGCTGCATGTAGCAACCAGTAACAGAGAGCCCCCTTCTCTAGGGCGGACAAGAGGTGAGACGCTCTGAGAAGGAACCAGCCAACCAAACAGACAAAACCTGCCAAGGAAAGATTTTCAGTCAACGAGAGAAAACTGCAGTCAGGTCCGAAGAGTGACCCAGTTTTCCGGAGTTTAGGTGACATGGTCCCTCGTCTTTTCTCCTCCTGTTTGTCACTCCTAATCACTGTCATTGGCGATGATGGCGTCTTTCTCCTGGACTCAAACGTCCCTTGAATCTGTGACATGCTTGGGCTAGTCACCCTTTCATACAAAGTCTGAGTGTCTCTAAAGAACTCTCCGAGACATAAAAGAGGCCCAACACAGGGTCCTTCTCCGTAGGGAGGGAAGATTCACGACACAGAAGAGACGTATGCACAACTCTCACGACTGTGAAGTGTCGGAGCGCCGTGTCTCTGCGGTAGGCTATGGGGATTCACAGAAAGGAGGCTGGAGTGAAACATGACCCTGGAGCTGGGCTTGGCAGCCGAGGGTGGCCAAGGCTGGCAGCAACCCGAGTGAGCAGTGGGACTGGGCTGTGGCAGAGTGGAGAAAGGAACATGTCAGCTAGAGACTCGGGGCCAGGGCAAAGGTGGAGGTGAGATCCAGCCAGTGTGAGAGGCAGACAGTGCCTGGCCTGCTCCACCCGCCCAGCAGCGGTTCTTGGTCCTGGGGAGCATGGGTCGGTCTGGAGTCAGCCTGGAAGGCCAGGGGCTTTCACCACAGCCACCTTCCCACCCCCGCCCTCCCCCAGCAGCCTCACTGCTCTCTCTTGGGTTACGGCCAGCCCTGGTCACCCTTGGCTTAGGCTCATGAAAGGTGCTTGCTAGGGCTGACGGAAGTGATGACAGAGCTCAAGTGGGCAGGCTTTGGGCCTAATCACGGTGGGAGGCGAGAGTGATGAGGCACCGCAGCGGTCGTGCGCAAGCATACCTAGAAGGAGGTGAGCGGGTCTCTGCTAGCGAGGTTTCCTGGCGCATCTGTGACTGCCGCTTCCGCCTATGCACCATACCTGGGACAGCGAGGGGCTATGCTTAGTGAAACAGGAAAGGAGGAGCTGAGTCTGTCCGAGGTAGCACCTTTCCCTTCCACTCACACATACATAGCAATGGGGGAATTCAAAGGCCATGATCGACACAGGAGAGACACAGGTTTGCACCCACCGGATACCAACAAAATGCGGTCGTACGAGCCTAGGAGAGGTCGGAGTTAAATCTGTGTTTAATTCTCAGAGTGAATTTCTTATATTCTTGGCAATGTTGATATTTCTCTTCTATGCCTAAGGGAGAGGAGCCCCCAAGGCCAAGCACAGGCTGGGGGGCCACGGTTGGAAAACGTTCCGCCGTGCCGCTTTTGGACGAACTGGCAATTTATATCGGTGTTTTCCGGAGTGGGGACTGGGATCTGCTGCCTCAGAATCATGGGGCAGGGGCGTGGTTTATGGAAAGGTAGCTTCCTGAGCCCCAGCCCAGGGCTGTTCTCTGCTTGCTCCGGCCGAAGCCCAGGGAGCCTCCTTGGAAGCAGCGCGCCGGGGTTCTCGTGCGCACTGAAGTGTAAGAACCGCTGTCAGAGGCTCAGGCTCCAGGAGTAGATAAACGTATCAGTATCACAAAGACATTAGGCCTGATCATCATTAACTCCGAATAATAAACACAGATACATGCAAGCTGAAGTTTTGACGGCGTGAAATAGAACAGAGTGGCTTACACTGAAAACCAGAACACTCATTCAAAAATGACTTTGTCTAACAAATTGAATGCAATAGACTGAAGCCAAATGACTTTGCTGAATGACTGGCCTGTTTGAACATTGCGGGAAAGCTCATGATGAGTCATAAGATAAACACTGATGACGATGTCTTTCATCCTACGCTTCTTCTAGTCCCAGGCAAAATCCAAGAAAGGAGAGAAAACTGCATGAGGGGTGGGGGGCGCCACTTGTTACCTGGCCCTCCAGCCCCAGCCGCCAGGGCCGCTCCACAGAGCAGCTATCTGTGCTTCTGCCCAACAGCCTTAGCCTTAGAGGAACAGGAGCGGTTAGGAGCCAGAGAGTAAGAAAGAGAATGGGGACATATGAGAAGGTCACGGAAGGAAGAATAAATAGGCAAAGAAAGCCCTAGAGACGTTATAACAGCAGAGGAAATCCAAGGGAGAAACCACAGATGCTGAGCAAAGTGGAGACACAGAAATAAAGGGAGAAATGAGAGAAGCGACCCTGGAAGAGAAAAGGAGGGGTTTAGAGCACAAGTCGTAGAGCCAAGTAGATCAGGTCAGCCCACCAAGAAAGCAAGACATCCTAAGGGCATGTGAACAAAGAACAAAACTGCAAAATACGTGAAGCAAAACCTGATAGAAATGAAAGGAAAAATAGACGAACCGCTACGATTGAGAAGAAGGCCCAGATGTTCCCTCTCACGACTGTTACTCGACACAGAGCTGGACGCTCCTGCCAGGGCAATGAGAAAACACAAGGAAGTAAGAAGCCACACCAGTTGGAAGGAGAGAAATTCGGTGTTCCTAAATGCAGTTGACCTGATTGCCTACATAGAAAATCCCAAGGAATCTACCCCCCCCAAAAAAAAAACCTCTTAGAATTAATAACAGCTTAGCAGGGTTGCCAGATGTGAGACAAACATGCAGGAACCAATACTATATCTATATATCGGCAGTAAATACAGGGACACCAAAATTTAAAATCCAACACTATTTACAACCACTCAAAAAATTAAATACTGAGATAGAAAAGTAACAAAACACGCATAAGATTTATCTGCTAAAAACCACACAACACAGATGGGAGAGATCAAGGGAGACCGAAGTAAGTGGAGCGTGGTTTTGCAAGACGTTCCTATTCGGGAAACTGGGTCCAGTGTGTGTGAGATCTGGCTGTGTTATTTATTTTTACATGTGCATGAGTTTCTTGTAGATTTTACTGGTATAAAAGATGCATAGCACATACTTTACAAATAATAATGAAATATACTCCATCGGAAATTCCTGATATGACCAATTGATCCTCACGGAACATTTCTCTTGGTTTTTGCTAAACTCTTGTGCTGCTGGCAAACCTGTGGTTTCAAAGCAACCATGATTTGACGAATGCAATTGCATCTCTTTTATTTGAGAGGATTGTAAGAGAATAAAAATGGGAACAAAAGCAAAAATCAAAGACAACATTTGAGCAGAAAAGCATGATAGCCCTTAAAGTCTTTGTCTTCCTTCTCCTTCCCCCGTTTCCAGGCCCGGAAGCAGTTCCTGTCAAAAATTTCCTTCCAGGCATTTTTCCCTATTTTTTCTTTATATTATATTTTACTTTTTAAATTTTATTTTTAATTACAGTTTGCATTCAACATAGTTTTGTATTAGTTTCAGGTGTACAGCACAGTTAGACACTCATATGATTTACAAAGTGGTCCCCCCTGGTATTTCCAGTACCCGCCTGGTAGCATCGTTGTCACAAAATTGTCGTCTACAGCCAGACCACCCTGAAAGCCCCCGATCTCTCTGTATGATTTCTTAAAACTGCTTGTTAGTCTACAGTCTTCTTTTTTTTTAAGTTTAACTGAAGAAAAGTAATACTAATATTTCATGATCTCTCCGGTAGCTTCTTCGTTCTATCTCCTTTTCAAGCCCCCATTTGGCCAGATGGCAGGAATTCGATCTCAGTCCCTGGAGGGTCTCCCTACTTCCTTGCACCTAAGTTTCAGGGGCTTACCGGAGCTTGTGTTTGGTGTCGTCTGTGTCGGTGGCCACTCGGAATAGTTTTCGGCCGTCTGCCCACCTACATCGCTGCAGCACCCTCTTCACCCCCAGGTTCTACCAGTTCTTTCTCTCCATGGGCCGCAGGAAACCTTCAGAACCCATCTCAGGTCTATTTGCCGGATACACCCAACAGACACCCCTGCTCCCCAAGTGGGGAGACTCGAGAACTATGCTTAGATATCAAGGACACAGGTCTCCTTTATTCTAAGGTCCTTCAGCCCATCTGGTGTCCTCTTGTGTCCTCACCCCTCCCCAGGCTCATTTCACGGCTGGGGAAGGGCTCAGGTTCCCTTGTCAGGTATCTACGAGCATTCAAGTCCTCTGCTTCCTTTGTTTTAAAAAAAGTTTTTTTTCTTTTATTGATTCTAGACAGAGGGGAAGGGAGGGAGAAAGCAAGCAAGAGAAACATCGATGTTGCTCACGCCCTGACTGGGGACCGAACCCACAACCCAGGCATGTGCCCTGACTGGGAATCAAACTTGGCGACCCTTTGGTTGCAGGACAACACTCAACCAGCTGAGCCACACCAGTCAAGGCTCTGCTTCCTTTCTCTCTCTCTTCTCCCAATTCAAAGTTTATCTACCCTGTGGGCACAAAAGGGTGTACGGGAGTGGGTGTATTCTTCCGAACTTCGTATCTTAGGTCCGGTCCTCGGTTTTCTCTCCTCAGTTCAGCACTCTGCTGACTCATCCTCCTCCCGAGGGGATGAGCACAGAATCCCTTCATTGCCGCTTCACTTGGTCAAGGTAACCCGGAGTGGAGGAAAACCCTCCTGAGAACCTCAAAATAGGACCCTGTGATGCAGTTGACTCTCTCTGCCTTGGGCTCACTTACTCTCCTTGTCTTTCCCTTCAGCTTGTGGCCCAGATCCTGGAACATAAAGACATAGGCTTTGCCATGGTCGATTCCAAGAAAGAGGCCAAGCTTGCCAAGAAACTGGGTAAGTGTGGTTTTCTTTAGATCTATCAGGAAGAACAAAGTGTCTTGCAAAAAAAGTGTAGTTTCATTTATTCTTGCATGGTAACTGGGTTTTATATTTCTTTTCATTATGATGATCTTGTATACCCTAGTCTTGAGTTGTAAAAGAGTTTCATTAAAGTCAATACTGGCCTGAATTGAATGGTTTTACATTAATCAAAAGATATATTTTTGTGTTGGGTGCAATGAAGAGGGTTTCCTCCTGGGGAAACTGGCTTTCAAGATTTAAACCTTTATTTTTAGATCCTAGAGTTAAAAGGCCAGCTTCTCTATCTCTCTACCATGGTGGTCTCTCCGAAGGAGATCAAATCTCTCCTTTTATCACCTCGTATTGCCTTACCTCTTGGTTTCTAAATTAAAGGCTAAACCGCAGCTGGGCATTATCGCCAAGGATGAGAGGGAGAGTTTAGATGAGGTGTGCTTAAATGACTACACAGCGTGAGTTGTAATCTCTGGTGTCAACACGTCACGCGGAAGCGCAATGCACTTTAAGATCCTTAGGCGTCTAATCCCACCCGGAGGGAAAGCAGGTAGCTCTTCCGGTTTTCAAACAGGCCGCATGTGTTCTGCCCGTGTCGCGTTTTCTGCAAGAGCAGCGAACAATGACTGTAGCAGGGGGTTGTAAAACAGCACTGTTGAAGAAAGGTTAATTGGATTTGGAGTAGTAAGCACAGGGAAAACAAAAAAGGTTAGTGGTGGTTCAATAAATGCCTTCAGGTACACGAAAAGTTCATTATCTCTGAGAATTACAAACAACTGTTTTCTATCGTATTTTCAAGAAGACCAGCTTTGTGGGTGTTTTTTTTTTCTTTAACATTTAAATTGCAGGAGACGGTGTTTAGGTCAGACACAAGGAAGAACTCATCACTGTAAAATGATAATAAATTATTAAGAATGTCTGGGGTCTCTCTTTCTCTAGAGACAAATTAAGGAATATTTTTCCTCTTGAGCAGGAAAGCAAAGTAGGTTAAACTCTTTGCTTTGTCAAAAGCTATTTAATGAATTCTTTCTCTTCCCCAGCACCTGTTGGTTCCTGAGTCTTCTCCCTTCCCATTGTTAATGAGAAGTTGGATTTCCGGTGAATTTAGTTCGAGGAAAACACTAGTATCCCAGAAATCTAGAAACTTAGGGAAGCCCAGTCTGGTGTGGCTCAGCGGGTTGGGCGTCGTCCCACAAACTGACAGGTCACCAGTTCAATTCCCTGTTAGGGCACGTGTCTGGGTCGTGAGTTCAGTCCCCGGTCTGTGCATGTATGGAAGGCAACCAGTCGATGTTTCTCTCTTGCACTGATGTTTCTCTCCCTCTCTTTTTCCTTCCCTTCCCCTCTCTATAAAAATTTTTTAAAAATTAAATAACAATAAAAATTAAAATTTAGGGAAGACAAGCTGGGCAAGTATTTGTAAGAATGGCCCAGTGAATATTCTCCCAGTGGAGGACGAGATGGGGCTTGAAAAATCTAAAGAAGCCTTTCTCCAAGCTCAGACTGGAGGACTTATTGGCGTAGGTTTGTTCTTGACCACTTACTTGGTCCTCGGAGTTTCCAGGACAGCGGTGCTGTGTGAATCTGCCCCTTCATCTCCAGCCTCTCTTCTACTTGCCTGAACTGGAGCAATAACCTCCTAACTGGTTTCGCTCAGAGTGAAATCCAACAGCGGGACACCAGCTGATATTCCCTATGGTACCCTTGTGATCAGTCATTGCCATGTTCAAGGATACAGGACACATTGCTCATTTAGATTTAGAAATGGTGCTCCATGGTGTGCCTGGGGAATCTTCAGATGCGCCCTGGGACCCAGCAGGTGGGGGCTACCAGCCTCCTAGAGGTTTGCAAAGGAGTTCATTCAGAGAAAGCATTCTCCAGCTAACGTAGAGTTTGAAAACAATTAATCTAAGGGACTAAGGAAGCCTGAAGTTGGACTAAACGCCAGCCTCAGCTATTTGGCCTTTCTGGGGGGAAGTCTTCCAGCAAGTGTTTGCCCAAGCACAAGGCCATAAGCCAAGAGTGATGGAGGATGGAAAGAAGATTCATGCCCTGCCCTGCAGCATTCTCAGTTCACTGGGGAGACAGGACGTGCAGAATTCAGCTCCTCTAGAAAAGCAAGTGTTCGTCCTGGCCACAAACATTTATGGGTGTCCGGGGTGCCCGGTGTGCCCAGGCTCTGTGTGATGCCTGGGCTACCAAGACAACAGTGGCCCTACCCTTAGAGAGCTCACTGCTGTCGTGGGTACACGTACATGGAGCTCAGACAAGATCCGTCATGGCAGGAGAGAGTGGAGTGGCCTTCCCTGGGAAAATGGGTCCGAACCTGAAACCTGAAGTTGCTGACCAAGGTGGCAGAGGGAGGTGTGGGTCACCCAGACTCGAGGAACAAGGAGAAGCAGGGGTGTCCAGCCTGCAGTCCGTGGGCTGCATACAGCCCAGGATGGCTATGAATGCGGCCCATCACAAAATTGTAAAGTTACTTAAAACACTTCTTTATTGCTCATTGGTTTTCGTTAGTGTTTGCATATTTAATGTGTGGTCCGAGACAACTCTTCTTCTAATGTGGCTCAGAGACACCCAAAGGTTGGGCACCCCTGCTAGAGAATCATGCTCTGACTTTTCGGCTACACACCCTTTCGTATCAGCTTGTGGGCGAGGAGCAGCGAGAGTTACAGGGTTCAGAGAGCAGAGCTCAAACAAGCACAGTCCCACTCACCCTGACCCCGGCCAACAGGACGGTTTTTCCCGAATCGGGATCATCTTGTCCTGGGAACTCTCGCTTTCTTTCAGGTTTCACGGAAGAAGGAAGCCTCTACATTCTGAAGGGCGATCGCACAATTGAGTTTGATGGCGAGTTTGCAGCTGATGTCCTGGTGGAGTTTCTCCTGGACGTAAGCATTTGTGCACAGTGGCCCTGCATGGAGTTGTTTGGGTTCAAATATAGGGGAAGTCAAACCTTAAAGTAAGAACACAGAGGCTGGGCAATCCCTCTGGTCTAAGACAGATTTCTCAGGCTTCACAAAACACTAAGGAGTGCCTACATCACAGGGCTATTCACTTCTCCTGGGAAGCCGGACCTAAAGTCATGTTAGAAACTGTCTTATCTGTGATCAGAGGGTCACAAATCGGAGCTGTGTAGTAGTAACGTGTTATTTCTCTTAAAGTTATACACCTACATACCCTGAAATCCCCTTGGCTTTGCTCCAGTGCTCTGAACAGGAGATGGGGAGTCTGAGGAAGAGGTGGATAGTCACCCGAGGATCTGCAGGGAGAGGAGTAACAATCAGCTGAGTTACCCCGAGTTATCCTCAGAGCAGACTAAAAAAGGGGCGGGACTAATGAGTCCCAATGTCACCCTTCCTCTCAGCCATGGAGGTATACATGCTCAGGCAAATAGAGGAACAAACACTACAAAAATATTTTATCCATAGATAAACTCACACTTTCAATAACAGCTGTGAGGTCAGGTTCCAGCTGCTTTGAACACAGAGTCCTGTAGAGACAAAGAACATCCATCCTTACTGACGATGCTTTAGCTGCCATCCCATCCACAGTGGTCTCTCCACAGCCTCAAAAATCCAGAGTGAAAGTCAAAGTGAATGGAAGGTCACCTCCTACAAAAAAGTGCCCCTAGATTGTCCTTGGCCGTTTCACTGACCCATAACCGCAAGCCCCGATAAAGTTGAGGGCAGCAACGGAACTACCCTGGCAAGGCCAAGGCTTTCAGAAGTTCACGACGTAAACCAGACTCCAGCCTCCTTAAACACTAAGCAACGTGACCGACTCTCACACATAGAAGTCCAGAGTGCGGGCACGTTTTAGGCTTGTTCAAATTAGGGCTCTAATTCCATTTTTCTCTGTGAGTCACAGATAATGCGTCCGTGCGTTGGCTTCGTCCCCCAGCTGACTATTCCCAAGTTGGTTCTAAGGTGGCCAGCAGCAGGAGCTAATATGTCACATTTCCTCATTAATATTTAATGAGAAACGGGGGTGGGCGGATTTGGCTTCCCATTGTTGCCTTAAAGAGAAAGCAGAACTTTCCTGAAGCTTTCAGCAAATCTGCCCTGGAGATTCATTGACCAGAATTGGGTTTCATGCCATTCCTGAGTCAATAACCGGCAAGAGAAATAGAACTGCCCCAGACCAACCAGTCTACCCCTTGAGTTAAGGTCAATTCCTTAAAAGGCGCTGCTGCTGTACTCACTGGGGAAGGTGGGGTGGATGCTGAGGCACCAACCAAAGTCCACAACTTCCCTGCAAAGCCCTCTGCCTCTGTGCCTGATTCATGGGGAAGGGACCGATTTTGTGTGTGTGTGTGTGGCATTTCAGCTCATTGAAGACCCAGTGGAGGTCATCAGCAACAAACTGGAGGTCCAAGCCTTTGAACGCATTGAGGACCAGATCAAACTCATTGGCTTTTTCAAGAGCGAGGACTCAGAGTGTAAGTAGCCCGTCAAGCCCAGCCTGTCAGTCTAAAGGCTAGATTCCCAACAAGGTAGGTCAGATTATCCATAAAGAGGAGGGCCCATCAGCAGGTCCTGTGCTGGGTAGCAGAGAAACTTCCAGTGCAAAGGGACACTTGAGTCAATGATGCAAAATAGGCAGGAGAGCAGAAAGGACACTAAGGCTGGGCCATGTTCTCTGGCCTTGAATGGGCCGGGGGTAGTGGAGTGTTTTACAGAAGAGAGAAAAGCCCTTCCTCCACTTTTCTACCTGCCCACCCACCAGTTGGATTCACCCCTAAAACGGGGCAACTGGTGGGCTGTTTCTCTGACATCAGAGCTGCCGTGGTCACCAGCTGGAGAGGTTCTCAGTCACTTGGACAGCATGACAGGAAAACTGGGGTAGGGCTGGGCTTAGCAGCTGCAGCACAATGTGGAAAATTGCTGGCCAGCCCTGCTGACCACCAAGGCCGCCTGCAATCATGCACCACACCCTCGGGTGTGTTCCCTTTGAAAGCTTTGTGGCCAGGTTTTGGGTGGGCGCAGGAACATCTCCCAGCATCAGCACAACTCATCGTGAGGGAGAGGGTGGTGAGCGGGGTCAGGAGGAATCGGGAAGGGAAGGCACCAGCAAGACGAACTACCTGAGTACCTTTTCTCAAGCTGCTTTGGCAGCATGAACCCAATGAGTTAAGCCTTTTTCTGGTATCTCAGCATAACTACGAAAGAGATTCCAGTAGCATTAGTACGGGAGGGAAATACAAATAAGGGCTGCTTCGGGCTATTTCTGGGAACTCCAAAATATTTTGAAATTATCTGTGAAGCTGTGTCTCTACCCCATCTGCCAGCTGGCCTCCTTAGTCATCTCAGCAACCCACCAATTTTCTCTCCCCCATGACCCAACGGGATGGGCTCATTTGCTACATAAAAGCCTCTATTCACCCTCCTTAAGAGAGTGTTGGGGGAAGGTGGCTGGCCAAGGGAGTTTTGCCCCAGTTCTTTAGGTCACTTTATTTCAGCTTTCACATTTCTGGATAGATGCTGACCACTCTCTGGGGATGCTTCTCACGAGGTCAGAGTAGAAAACTAGACCACGTTCCTTGAAGACAGCTGCTGTTTGCAGGAGGCGAAGGGTTCAACCCAGCATGAAGCACCAACCTGAGATTACCTCGCCCCACCCTTGTCCACTGTAATAAGGATATAGGCTGGCTCCCCGAGAGAAGAAGGGAGTTCTCCTAACACAGGTCTAGGCCATGCTTTCTATCAGAGTTGGAGTTCGGGAGGCAGAGAGAGGTTCATCGGCAACAAGAGCATTCTGATGGAGCCCACTGCTGCCTCAAATAGATACAAGTGGCTTAGCTATGGCTCTAACCCCTTCCCTTTCTGTACTCTCCCACTGCCCTCTATTCGCCCTCCAAGTCTCCCGCCCATCTTCTTCCCTCCACTCAGTCCTCTACCCCAACCGTCGGCCTGTGCGCCGTATGTTGTGACACCATAATCACTTGTCTGAGGATGAGTGTGTGTGAATGTGGGTCAGTGTGTACAGGTTTCTTGTACGTTTCCAACCCCTCTCTCAGCTGTGCTTATGCGCTTGCCTCTGCGTGGCAACTGCCACACTGCTCTGCGGGTCCGTGAGGGTCCACAGCCCTCACTGGGCTGCGCTCCTTTGCTCACTGTCCTTGTCTTCCTCGTCTTGGTGTCCCCTGAGCCAGCATTATTCTTGAAATGTTTCTGATTGAACATTAGAAAAGCCTGAACACTCCTGGAATTCTAGCAAAAACTTATGCCTCTGGTAATGAAAGGATATAGAATTCCATGAAATGGAAAAAGTTAATCTCATTAAGAATGAATCATAGGATCACTGTCTCTCAGGATTGTGGAATTTTTGTAGAACAACCACCAGCCCCACCACCAGCACCATTATCATCACCCTGCCATCTAAGGCTTGAAAACCAACGTCTCTACCCAGTCTGGGCGTGGTCAGGCGCAGCACGGCCACACCCCCGTGGCCTCCTGCCTCTTCGCCACTGTGGACTCCGGTTTGGGACCAGAGTCAACCGCGGTCTTTATTCATTGTAAGAGCTCAGCATAAAACAAGAAAATGTAAGAAGAGGGAGAGAAAAACTAGGATTCACCTTAGAGAGTACTCCTGCTAAGCAGTTTAAAGTACTTCTGTGACGTCATTTTTGATTGAGTTGCTCCGCCCGGTGAGGCAGGTTCCCCTTCACGTAGTGCTCGCTCACACAGCGGGGTGCACTCTGCTTCTCGGGCACATGGGTAGCCCGCAGTGAGCCTGAGCCAAAGGACTTTTCCTCTCGGTCTGGAGCTTGTCAATTCCTTTTCTTGCCCTTGTTCTCTCTAGGTTTTCTCCTTTCCATCTACCAATTCTGTAAAACACGCAAAAGTGTGGCAAAGACTTCTTTTGGGGGATTGAATGCCAGTCAGTTCAAACTCCTTGGGGAAACTGTGGGTTTAACTAGTGCTAAAGAATCCTCTATCTGAATAAGATCTACTTAAAATAATGATCCAATCAGGATTAATGGGCTTCCCACTCTCTCTGCATTGTTTAAAACGAGAAATGTCTGCCGTGTGCATCTGGAAAATGTCTCTCCCTTTTGTCTGTCCCCTTAGATTACAAGGCTTTTGAAGAGGCAGCTGAACACTTTCAGCCTTACATCAAATTTTTCGCAACCTTTGACAAAGGGGTGAGTACCTATGATACCCCAATTAGAGCACTTTCATACGCACAATAGAGTCAAGTTGGAACTTCACCCCACCCTTTCTTTTCTTTTAGCAACGTTAACCACCCGCCACCCGTTCGCACTTTTCCCGAAGTGTTAGAACTGTGGCGGTAAATCACTACCGAATGAGAGATGAGTATGCAGATGTTTAATGCAGAAGACATAGGGGTATTTCTGAAAACATCCAATGAAAAGCGATGTACCAACCACTCGGGGTCACCTTCAGCACTAAGAATGGCGAGTGTGTGGGCCCAGAGTGTGTGGGACACTAATCACTTCGAGTCCTTTTCTTACAGCCCCCCTCCCCCTCCATGGTTGCACGCTTTCCCTCTTCTGGGCTAGGATGGGGTATGCAATGGGGAGGGGCATGGGCCTCTGAAGCCCTGGGTGCTTCGTCTTCAGGAGGAGTCCCTGATGTGCTTCTCTATGATTCTACTGCTCTTCATTCCCTGGATGTGGAAGGAACGTGCCTTTATAAGCCAAACGACAACAGAGATCGAGGGACCTTGAATCAAGGGGTAATCTACTTGGGGTCTGCTGAACTTGGAGCACATTGTCCTGGCTCCAGGTGCTACTAAAATGGCTGCCCGTTGCCCAGGGCCTTCTGTGTGGGCACAATTTGATATATTGCACTAATACAACCTCTAATCCTTTAAATGTCTTCGAAAGTGAACCCCCCCCAACTTCCCACATGAGAAAAAGAAATTCAGAAAGGTTAAGTAATATCCAAGGTCTCCAGTGAATTAATGGTTGTGCTGAGATCCCAGTTTAGGATAATCTGTGCCCCCAATCCACGTCCTCCTTTCCTCTGTACCGCACTGTTAAGTAAAGACTCTGTACCTACCCTTGAGAGTCAAGTTGCGCACTCACACACTCACACCCACACAACACACACACGTAGCACATGCAACATGCATGCACAACACATTTAAAACATACCCCGCATGCATATAGTACATATGCAGGCAACACACGCACTGCACAACACACAAACCTAACACATCTCACACATACCCACACTCGCACACACACATAAACACATACTCAGAGTACTTGAAGTACTCTGTGAAAAACAAGTACTTGGTAAAAAATGAGGAAGCCTGTAGATGCCGAAGCAGGAAAAGGTATGGTGATAAGAGATTGCATTCTGTTCATACATATATTGAACCACTTCTATGGCTATCACCCCAGTTTACAAGTTTTTAATCCAGAAGAGAGGCCCATAATCTAAATTATGTCAACTAAACTTGAAGAAACTTTACCCTAATTGGTGGGATTAGAGTTAGGAGAGATCTTGAGCAAGAATAGCAAAAAGAGTAATAATTATCACTCATTAAGTAATTTGTGTGCATATATGCCAGGCTTTATGCTAAGAGCTTTATATAGGTTTTCTCATTTCATCTTCTCAACACCGCTGTAAGACAGGGGCTTGTATTTACAGTCTACGGAGGATGAAACTGAGGCACCGCGAGATTGCGATTTGCTCACGGTCATTCAGTGAGTAGTGAAACCTGAGGTAATCCTGGGTCAGCCCGACTCCAGCATCAGTGCCCTGCACGACTGTACTCCAGAGAAAGAACCAGTGCATGTAAAATGCACCGGGCACACGGTGAGCCTGCAGTGACTGTTAGCTAGCTGTGAGGGCCGTTGCTAATAAAGCCAGTCCTTCAGGCCCCGGAGGACAGAGCTTGCGAGGGGACATTAGTAGAGAAAGGGAGGAATAAAAAAGCTAAAACTGAGTCCATCACTGACGGCTCATTCCGATTGGTCAGGAGTGACCAGTGCTGGGCAGGAACTGACCCCGGGAAAGAGAGAGTCAGGCAGACAAGCTTGGCCAAGCCACAGAGACTCAGCTCTTAGGAGGGTGGTGCAATGCCGAGTTCAGGGTGGGGTCAGTTCTCAGATGTGCCTCCCAGCCCAACCATATGGCTTCATGTCTGTGGCCCATGAAGAAGGTGAGGCAGGCTATAATTAAAAAGTCAGACGACTCTTTACTAAAAGCTCTATAAGACATTGAGTCATAAGCGCCACCATGCACATAGCCTTGTGGGACTCCCTACCATTCAACAACAGAAAGACGATCGGTCTCTCCCTCTGTGCAACACACAGAGGGCAGAGCTGTCCCACTGAAAGGACTCACTGCCGTTTGGGACTTAAGAGCTCATGCCCATCAATTAGGGGTGTGGGTGATGGTGCCCAGCAGAGAGGTGGGGCCCGGAAGGCATGGTTGCACCCCCCACATCCCTCAGGACAGCATGCAGTTTAACCTTATGGATTGTTTATTTCTGGGCTTTTCCTTTTAACGTTTTCAGACTGTGGTTGATTGTGGGTAACTGAAACCACGGATAGGGGGTTGCTGCTGTATAAGTTGGAGAAACCTAAAGTGGGTGAGATGTCAGGGCTGCTGATGTAGGTTTGGGAATTAGTAGTTTCCAAACAGCACCCACGTGGGTATCCCCCAAGGAGATTTAAAACTATGGATTCCTGGGCTCTAGCCCTGGAAATTTGGATTTTTTTTTAGGATTTTGACAGGACCCAGGAATATGCATTTTCAAAAGGCATGTTTTGAAAACCATGAGATTTTATCAGAACACTGGTTTGGGACCAGAACCAATCTATGGATCCTGATCTGAAATCAAGCCCCCAAAGGAGCAAGACAGGGTCAGAGGACTAAGGATGGTGTCCACTCTGATGCACCTTATGGCCTGAAATATGTCAGTTCTAATTATCCCCATGAGACCTGTTTCATTCTTGGAGTGAACAGTGAGAAGCAAAATCATTTTTTGGACCACTTTAGGACAAAAAGAAGCAGTGATTATCCATACAGAGTTGATAGAGAAGATAGATATTGAAAAGGCTTCAATTCACTGAATTGGTTTCATTTGCAACAACTGAAATGGCTTGCTAATGTGCTAGAAAAACATCTGTATCAAAATTCATACACTTGCAAACGTCAAAAACTGGCCATTGTGCTTTGTAGTTTTCTTGCCTTTGGCAAAATGTATTCCAATGAGTTTTTAAAAAGGCACAAAAGAACTCATTATATGGACCTCCTAGGCTTCCAGTAGTAAAATCCATTCTCATACCATTGTTCCCGCCCATGAGCCAGGCTGGTCCCAGAAGAGTGCCTGGGATGCAGTCAGCCCCATTAAATATTTATGGAACAGATGAATGAATCAATGCCTCAATCAGTCAAATCTCCTTCAGTCCTCACCACCCAAAATACAAATAGAAGAATGAGGAAAGGGATTCTCTGAGACACAAGATGAGGGCACCCCATGGTGGCGGTGGGGATGGCGTGCACAGGCCTCTGGAAAAGTTCACTCAGCAGTCCCCAGAATTAGACTGAAGAATGTCACAGTCCCCCCTTACATTCATGGGCTTCCCACTGCATACCAGACACTGACCTCCAAGGACCAGAGACCCCCTACAACACACACACACACACACGCACGCACACACGGGGCACCCCGAGCTTCCTGCAGGGAGCTGGATCCTAGCAGACTGTGATGGGGGAGCGATGAGGGAGGAACAGGAGACATCGCACTGACCATGTGCAGCCCTGGAGGAGCAGCTACAGGGACAGACATGGTTCGCTGCAGTGTCAAGGGGAAAGTGACTTTCTAATGACAGGGAATTTGGTGTCCAGGCAAATTGGGTTTGACCTCTGGTTCTGTCCCCTGTGGGTAGACGAGCTTGACAAATAGCCTACTCAGATTGTGCCTCGGGCTCACCATTTGTAAAATAACTACAATAGTAGCTTCTACCTGCTACGATCAAAGTGAGGATTCAGAAAGGAGCCAACCTAAAGCACTTGGTAACAGCGCCCGCGCATAGCAAGCACGCTACGTGCTCCCTGTTACTGCCTTTTGTTCATCTGATCGCTTCCCACTTCCTGTAAGCGGTGTCTGTCCTGGGTTTTAAAATAAGCGGTAAGTGAACTCACAGAACCAGAATCTAGGGTCATTTTCAAGCCCCTTCGAGGATGCGCCCAGCTTTGCGAAAACTGTGGGTGAACCCGGACACTGAGTGCACAGTTGCTACTGCCCTGCCCCTCCTGCCCCCATCCATCACCCATACCACCCCCTGCCCCGTGGGGGAGGAAAAACTGTAAGGAAAAGCCCCATATCTCCCTGTCCCTTGCAACAAAATAGCATGACCATAAAATCTCCTTTGACCAACTGTTGCTCTAAGCATGGCCCGTTTTCTCTCCCTCTGAGTTGAACGCTGGTTTCTTTGTTGAATACTGTAAGAAATGTCTTTTGGAATACGGTGACCTGAATTAACAGCAATCAATGACAGAATCCATGGGGATACCAGTGTTTCCTCAGAATGGGCGTCCTTGTGTAACAGCTCACGCGGTATCCAGTCCCCCCGACCCCTGCGCAATTAGTCCTGGCTGCCCGGGCCCCTGAGCTGTTGGTGTTGCCCGCAGGGCGTCCGCACCCAGGCCGCTCCTCTTCGGTTTCAAGGGAACCACTGTTCATCCCTGGCTTTCTGGGGCCACAGCTCTGAACTAGAAAAGAATGGCATTTGGTTTTCTCCGGAGCATGGCACATTCCAGGCCTCTCAAGTCATTTCACAGCAAGAGTTCCGAGTTCAGCAGGTCTGCGGGCGAACACAGCAGCCATTCTGCCCAGACAAGACAGTGCCGCGGCTTGAATCAAGAGAGGAGATGGATGCCCTCCGGGCCGCTTCGGGTTCCCTGAGCTTTTCGGCTTGTACAGGGGAGAACAGCGCAGCCTCACTTGCTGGGTCCTACCCGGTTTTAGCGCTGAGAGTCTGAATCCAGGGAAAACCCTCCACTCTAGACAAATCAGGATGGCTGTGGGCAGTGCCTGGAGCCTGAAAAACCATCATGCCAGCCCAGTACTGAGAGATAGCTCAAGGGCCAGGTTTCAACCTAAATAACATGAGCTGATCAAGGATTTGAGTTGGCCTCTGGTTTTGAGTACCTATATGCTTTAAATAGTTCCCATCAATTGCCTGTTCTGTCAAAACTGATTCAATTAAATCCATGCACCCAAGGACATGGGGCATCTGGGTTGGCCTTTGCTTCCTCCTCTAGCCTTGCAAATATGGCAGTGTGGTGGTGACTGTAGGATTAGATTCCCCGCTCTTCATTCTGTCTGCCCAGGCCCCTGCTTGGACCTCCTTGGTCAGAAGGGTTTCTTCCTCACTATCTGTCCTTTGATCGGTCCAGCCAGGCCATAGGTGATGAGCTCCTGTCACTGTGACATTTAAGTAAAAACTGTACGTACACTCTCAAGTCTTTGCAGGGAACACACATGTGCCTTAGAGATGGACCACCCACTGCTACTCTAGACTAGCATTCAAGGAACCTACTGTCCTATTTCTAATTGCTCCAGGTGGCAAAGAAGTTGTCCTTGAAGATGAATGAGGTTGACTTCTACGAGCCATTTATGGATGAGCCCGTCGCCATCCCTGACAAACCTTACACAGAAGAAGAGCTCGTGGAGTTTGTAAAGGAGCACCAAAGGTACCCCAGATGGCATGCAGGGATGGGGGCGCAGAGTCTGGGAAATGGAGAAGCACCCCTCAGTCCTAACATTTCAGACCCCAAGAGCTACACGCTGGAGTTAGCACCCCAGAAGAACTGAACTCAGTGGAATGGCCTTGCTGGTCACGGATCAGTGGTAGGGACATTGCTACATTTTCTTTTTAATTCTTTTTAAGGTTTTCTTTATTTTATTTTTAGAGAGAGGGGAAGAGAGGGAGAGAAACATCAATGTGTGGTTGCCTCTCACATGGCCCCCACTGAGGACCTGGCCTGCAACCCAGGCATGTGCCCTGACTGGGAATCGAACCAGCAACCCTTCAGTCTGCAGCCCAAGCTCAATCCACTGAGCTACACCAGCTACATTTTCTAAATATGGTTCTACACTTGCAGACAGGGTTAGACCACCTCCCCTCAGTCAGCAAATCCCCTTTAAGTCAGATTAAGATTTCAATAAAATTCTACAATAATAGCAATAGTGATTTAGGAATAGCCTCTTATATGCCAAGTACCATGGTAGGTGCTGTGGGAGCTATTCTATCTAACATAACCGGGTAATTATCATTATCCCCATTTTACACATTAAGGAATTGGACTGAGAATAGTTCAGCTACTTAACCCTCAGGCGAACATTCTATACGCACAATTCTGGGAGAGGAGTGTTTGACACTGCTCAGCTCCAGCATGGATGAGTAAACTTTTTCTATAAAGGTCCAGATAATAAATATTTCAGGCTCTGCGGGCCAGATGGGCTCTGCTGCAACACTCAAGTCTGCCGCTCTTGTGTGAAAGCAGCTGTACACAATACCCAAACAACTGAGTGTGGCTGTGTCTCAGTAAGAAGTTTATTGATAAACACAGGAGGCACTGGCTGGATGTGGCCCGCCAGCTGGAGTTCGCTGAGCCCTGCTCTTGAGGGGGTCACAATATGGAACACGGAACATGGAGCTGAGCTCTCCGCCTCGCCCCCACCCTCTCCAACACGTGATCGTGTATGTTTGCTGGACCTGAAGTTTGCCAGCACTTAGAAAGAAATGAAACCATGGGCAAGACGTAGAGCCCGCCTGCTCTTCCGAACATCCCTTAAAGGGCCTTTGATGGACGACCCTGATGATAAAACAAAACCAAGACTTCCTGTTTTCCCTCCCAGGTCTCCTTATTCTGGGTCTCCTCTGGGCTCTCTGGGAGGAGGGAGATGGCTTCTTGCCCTGGGAATGAGCTGACCCTGCGCCCTCTGACCCATTGTTTATAATGGGCTGTGTAATCCTCGGGTCAAACCAGTGCACGAAAAAGCTGAGAGCCTTAGGCCCAGCTCTCTGTGTGACGCGGCAGGGTACGCTGCAGTGGCTCCGTGTCCGCTGTGGTAGCCTCTGCTCGAGGAAGCTCATCTCTTTTCTTTTTTCAGACCCACTCTACGTCGCCTGCGCCCAGAAGATATGTTTGAAACATGGGTAAGAAAGTGGCAAACTCCTTCTGCTTTGTAGAGACTGGTAGAATGCCCCTTTGATCTCAAAACTCAAACCAAGTTTCACTTGGCTGGAGTGGATGTCTAGATGGTAGAGTATTTGGAATGTGAACAACAGCACGCTCAAGTGAACCCCAGTTTTTGTGGATCCAATTTTTGCCTCTCTAGTGTTACCCACTAGGCAAGATTACTCTGCCTCCGAGTTCATTTACATGGTGACCGTGGGGGCTCTGGGTAACTAGTGGAAGAAGCTCAGGCCACGAAGTCATAGAGACTTGGGTTCAAGTCTAGAATCTGACACCTAGTAGCTTTGCACCCTACATCAAGCCATGTGATCTGTCGGTGCTTTAGTTTCTGCATCTAAAATCAGGGCTAAAGGTGAATGGTGGGAAGAGCCCAGAACGCTGATAAATGAACGGTAGCTGTTTTTATAAGTACCAGCTCAAGGCGCCAGAAAACACTGAGCCAGAATATCCTCTAGGTCAAGGTCATAGACACATGTCAGGCGGGTCAAAGAGCATTAGAAAAAGAGCCCTGGAGATACAACCTCCCACCCACCTTAGCTTTATACAAAATTCTATAAACAATAACAACCAGCAAAGTCTGGAGAGCATTTCCAAAAGCATTTCATGTACCCTTCAGTGATTCTAGAACGTGATGAAATACAGGAATTATTTTAACCCCATTTTACATAAGGAAAGTGACCGTATGGATTAAGTTAATTAGTCAAGAATACGTAACTAATAAGCACTAGAACTTAGATTTAGATCGTCGGGAGCCAAATCTCCTGTTCTCCCCAGTATACGCCCCTAGAGTAGGCCACGCCCCCACAAGGCACCATTCTGCAGTGCAGGTGTGGGCGGGAGGGGAAGGGAGTGACGTGGAAGCATGTATTTCTTTATTTTAATTCAGAGTTTAAAGTGGCAGGTGGAGGGACCCACGGAGTAACTTGGCACTTTCTGTCTGTCCGGCATGCGATGTCATATTTGGATGTCTGAACATAGAACGAACATTGCGTAAGACGTGGAGGGTAAACGGGCCAGGGCGCAGGAGCGGGCTACGCAAGCACCACCACGCAGCAGAAACACGTGCTCCCAACGTTTCGTGCTTCCAAAAACGCGGCGTTTAAAATGTTTTGTCATTGCATCTAAATGGTATAATAGTGCTTTAGAAATACTATCCCTTGAAAAATATTTTTACTTAAAATAATTTCAGACTTATAAATAATAGTGCAAAGAATTCCACGATCTTTTTACCCAGGTTCCCCACGTGTCAACATTTTATCACCTCTGCTTTGTCTCTTGATGGATAGACGGATACATAGATGATAGATTTCTTCCCTGAACCGTTCGAGAGTAAGTAGCAGACGCAATTCCCTTCGCATACTTCAGAGGTTTCCTAAAACAGGACTTCCTCTCGCATACCCACCGTGCACTTATCAAAGTCAGGAAATCAACACTTATTTTATCTATGGACCTTATTCAAACTGACGAGTTGTCCCACTAATGTCCTGTATAGCACGAGAAAAAAAAATTTTTTTTCCTGGTGCAGGATCCAGCCCTGGATCACACACTGGCATTGGGTTGTTGGTCCTCGGTCTTCCTTGGTCCTTCGTGACACGAGGCGCCGTTTTAAATGGAGAGCGACCATTCCTGTTCCTCTGGGCCTTTATCCCTGAGTCTTATCTGATTTCCCTCACCCCTAATAAATAACTCTCATTATCTAGGCTCCAGGAAGGGAGAGACTACAGAACTATCCAGCCCTCTTTTCTTGGGCCTTCCCTCAGTGACACAGCTGTGTGTTGCCCATGCCTGC
Source organism: Trachops cirrhosus (assembly GCA_028533065.1). Classification (NCBI taxonomy): domain Eukaryota; kingdom Metazoa; phylum Chordata; class Mammalia; order Chiroptera; family Phyllostomidae; genus Trachops; species Trachops cirrhosus. The sequence goes on along the minus strand of CM052551.1, from coordinate 10,688,586 downwards.
CCCTGCCCACCGCATCCCCTCGCCCGACCACAAACACAGAACCCCCGAACCCCCAAACCCCCGAACCCTTGCACCACCTGCAGAAACACTCCCTCTGACCTCGTCTCACCTGAATGTTCAGAAAGATAGTTCGCTGTCTGGCTTCGTTCAAACTCACACTCTGCTTTCTTCTCACTTAATGAATGAGATAAGTCACAGCCTTTTGCTACAATGTAAAATACAATAACAAGGATGGCTCACATTTTCTATATTATATATTCAATTGTTTTCTAATTAAGAAGGGCTGTGTGTTAAATTTAACCTTGCAGACTGCAGGGGTGTCTAACTCATTTTCACCAGGGGCCACATCAGCCTCAAGGTTGCCTTCTAAGGGCTGACTGTAATTTTAGGACTGTATGAATGTAACAACTCCTTAACTAGGGGCAAGGTGCTCGGCACTGCCGCTGGGTAGAAACAAGGAGCCGGGCCGGATAAAACCAGGTGGAGGGCCGGATTCTGCCCGCAGGCCTTGTGTTTGCCACCTGTGCAGAGAAACTGACACCCGGCCACTTTACTCCTCTCCAGCATCACGGCATACCCACGTGACTAGCACCCCAGAAGCCTAGCCAGACCCAGCCAGCCTCTCACCCCAGCCTGCACCTCGGGAGGGGGTGGGGCAGTACCAGTCCTCCAGCATTATCTCCGCATCCTAAGACCAGAAGCGGAAGTCCATCTGTCAAAAGGCTCCCTAGGGAGCCTCTCCCTGCACCCTGTCCCCATCCACCTAGGTGAGCGCTGCCTCACAGAGTATGCCCATGGGCCACTAGGCCACAGAAACTTGAACCACAGATGTTGGGGAAAGTGACCAGTTAATGACCTTAGAAGTCTTTAGCCTCAACACCCACTTCCCCAGACATTGCAAACGACTGTAATAAGCTAGGAAAACTAGGTGGGGCTAACGCAACTATTGACTTTTTTCTCTCCTCCATTGTATAGGATTTAAAAGCAGCAAATCATAGAAACACATCATTTATTATTACTAAAGAAATCGGTGCCTAGTAATATCTGCTTGTGTAAATCAGGTAGCTGTTTATTTATTTAGCATAGTCAAAGAATGTCAGAGTGGGGCAGGGTGGCCAGACCAGGGCTGACTGTCCTTCCCCTTTGAGACTCCACCTTCCCCGGCCCTCCATCCTGGCACGTGGTCAGCCGGAGTCCTGGGCCAAAGCCCACAGGGACAGGAATCTGCAGTTCCTTCTAGAAGAACCGTCTCTCTGTCACAATAACAAAGGGTTTCCACGAGGGAGCCAGAAACCCCCAGACCGGCCCCTAGGACGCTCCATCACAGCCGGGAGTCTGCTGCTCTTACCCACATTTGTCTTCTCTGCCTCTCTTCATCCAACACGAGGACAAACTTCAGCAGACACTGGAAGGAAACCACAAAACCTGAACAGTGGTAATCCATCTGCTTGGTGGGTGATTAATTTCTCCTTGCTCTCTCTAATATTTCCTAACTTTCTTCAACCAGGGTGGAAGATTTTTATCAGCATACTCCTTTTTAAATTCAGTAGGCATGAGCAAGAACCTGTTGTCTTGAGCTAAGCACGGAGATTATAAAAATGAGCATCGCTGTCCTGTCCTTAGGAGTCCAGGGTTGAGTTGATGAAACAGTCCCCAAACATGTGACACCAGTCCAGTATGCTCCCTGCTATGACAGAGGAATATACCAAGTGCCGGGGAATCCAGAGAAAGGCATTCACCAAAGTAACTCCCAAACGTCCATTTTTGGGGCTGGGGGAGATCTGACGTTCAGTCACATAATATATTATAAAGGCCCCGTCTCAGCCTTTTTCGGCTGAAGTAAGAGCCGCTGGCCTGAGGTTGCAAGGTCTACGGACCCTGGAGAGGGGACGGCAGGTTCACGGAGCTCATCCTATGCCATTGGAGATGTCGAGGAACAAACGCTTGTTCCTCTGCTCTCCGAGGTTCAGTGTGAGCGGCCTGCAAATTAAAGGGACAAAAGACAGATTAGTTTGGGGGGTGGGGTAGTGGAACAGATTTAATTACCTATTTATGCACTGGAGTTCACAAAACTGCGACCGAAGGAGGGGCTTATATACCATCTAAATAGGGGGTGGGGAGAGACAGAGGGACCCTTCTGGGAGAACAAAAGGCCTTTTGCAAAGAGAAATGGGTCCTTAGGAGAAGAGATGAGAGATATGATTACTTGTGACAATGTCCGTTTGAGAAGAGAAGATTCGAGTTGCACCCCAGGAAAGGATTTATTGACAACTGAGTTCTTTTGAGAGACTCTGTGTTTAGGCAAATGAGAGACCTCAGAAATTCAGATGCCTTCAGCTCAGGGTAATTTCTGTGCCACACTGGCTTAGTCTGGGCTCCTGCAGCGAGCCAGGAAGCGCGTGGGCTGTGGGTGGGACCAGACAGAGCTGGCTTGAACCCCAGGTATGTCACAGACTGGCTCTGTGGCTTCAGGTAAGTCACTTCAAGTTTTTAAGCCTTGTACAGGAATAAGACTTTCATTAAAGATTTAAAAATAATGTACTTACAAAGTACTGACTCAAAGGCAAATGGCAGGTATGAATAAGCCATCTTAATCATGGTTATATGAAGGTGTAATCCCTTCCTTCAGGGAGCTTGCCATCTGGGTTAGAAGGGAAGATTTATGCAAGTAAAGAGATCATTTCCAAGACAATGTGATCGGAAGACCAAATGGGTGATCTGGTGGCAGCAGCGTGGGGTTCAGAGGGAGCCCCTGGGGCGGTCCATGCTGCAGATGGCCCTCGGCTCTTCCCGCCTGCGCACGTGGGATACTCCCTGAGTAACCCCGGCCTACGGGCTTGCCCACCGGGTCTTGCTCTGTGAGTTTATTCCTGAAAATACCCGGCACAGAGCCTCCACGCAGGCGCTCGGTGCAGGCCTGCACGCTGACCCTCTGCACCGGTGCAGGCCTGCATGCTGACCTTCTGCACTGGTGCAGGCCTGCACGCTGACCCTCTGCACCGGTGCAGGCCTGCACGCTGACCCTCTGCACCGGTGCAGGCCTGCATGCTGACCCTCTGCACCCGTGCAGGCCTGCATGCTGACCTTCTGCACTGGTGCAGGCCTGCACACTGACCCTCTGCACCCGCAGGGACAGAGGCCCTTTCCTGTGGTCATGCAGCTCTTCATCCAGGGACAATCTGGGGCCCACGGAGGGACAGCCATGTTATGAGCAGTCTCTTAGCAAATAAATACAGATTCTTAATTCTGAAACCTATTTCCAAACGCATTCTGGAAGGGCAGGCAGAAGTGACGCTGCTGTGTGGCGACAGCGGCCAGGGACTCGGGGCAGCCTAATGAGAACCGATCAGGGTGTTCTGCCCGGTGATGACAGCGAATGTAGAACAGCGAGACCTCACCCTGCCCCCCTTCTGGCTGCTGTCAGATTTGTGTAATAAACCTGCACGCACACATATAGATCTGTAAAATTCAATTCCCCGGGGAATCTGACCACAGCAGTGCCCACTCACTTGTTTTTAATAATGATATTTTCCATTTACTCTCGCTCAGAATTTTCGGAGGTTTTGTCCATTCCAAACTCGAAGGAGAAGAATTAGCATTTAGATAAGATTGCACCAGCACTAAAATCAATTGAAATGGAAACGGGACCGTGGGAGGGCTGGGAGGATGGGGGCTATTTTTTCCGTGGGACGATTCTGCTGTGATGTCCAGGGTGCCCAGTGAGCCCCTCTCCCCGTGTCAGTGATAATCAGTATTCACTCAGAGTCGTCCCCTGGCCTCATTCTCGCACAGCTTTCCGTCCAAGTATTGTGAGGATCACCTTTCTTTCTTTCTTTCTTTCTTTCTTTCTTTCTTTCTTTCTTTCGAGAGAGGAAGGAAGGGAGAGAGGGAGTGAAACGTTGATGTGTGAGAGATACATCCGTTGGGTTGCCTCTCACACGTCCCCAACTTGGGACCTGGTCCGCAACCCAGGCATGTGCCTTGACCAGGAATCAAACCGGCAACTCTTCGGTTTGGACGCTGGCACTCCATCCACTGAGCCGCACCAGCCAGGGCGGATCACATTTCTTATAAAGGAAGCGCCTCCAAGCTCTTGCTCACTCTTCTGCGGAAATAATCGACGCAAAGGAGACACGAGCGTTGTGGTCCAGGGTTTCTGTCCAGGACGCAGGAACATGCGATGCCGCTGGCTTGTCCCATAGATCTGGAATACTCTCTGTAGACTCTGCCGCGTCCTGACCTCCACAGCTGTACCCACTTGTCACCGTCGCACCCTCAACCTTCCCCAGCCCCCATTTCCAGACTCTTCTGTAGCCTCCCTCACTCAGGCATGCGTCAGAGGCCCCTGTCGCTTCCGCAAGCTCTGGTTCCAGAGCCAAAAGGAACCCCCCAAGAACACCCCAGAAGTGGCAGTCGGCGAAGTGGCCTCTGCTGACCGCACAGGTTCTCCACTGAGCGGTGTTTTAACAAAGAAACACGTGACACTTGTGTGAACAACACAGACGCAGATTCTAATTTGCCTCAGGGATTCCTGTCTGCTGCCTGTTTGCAGCCAGCCTCAGGATCTGTCAGCAGCATCCAGAAGTTTCCATAATCTGGTCTGCCACTGACTGTATGTGCTGGTGGTGACTTCTTGAAACACAGGCTAACACTCGCTGAGCTGCGTTCAGAGTGCTTGTTGCCCTCTGCGTTCCTGGCAAACCAGACTCACGTTCTTCCCCTTTGCCTCTTCCTGCTGCCCTCCTGGACCTGCCAGACCATGGGAGTGAGGCCCGTTCGGTGCTGTGTCTTGTGTGCAGCTGGTCTTTTCCCGCCTCACACACCCATTCATCACACGCCACGCCCTCCTCCCAGCTGCTCATCAGTATTCCCCTCCTCGATGTGCAAGCTGCTGTGCCCCCTGAGCCTCTGTCCCCCTGTGCCTCTGTGTCCCCCTGAGCCTCTGTCCCCCTGTGCCTCTGTGTCCCCCTGAGCCTCTGTCCCCCTGTGCCTCTGTCCCCCTGAGCCTCTGTCCCCCTGCGCCTCTGTCCCCCGAGTGTCTGTGTCGCCCTATGGCTCAGTGTCCCCTCTCCCTCAGCCACCCTCCCCTCTCATTTTCACCCCTGCCTGTCTCTCCACCTGGGAGTGTAATCTTTGATTCTTTTCTCCCATAGGAAGATGACTTGAACGGGATCCACATCGTGGCCTTTGCAGAGAAGAGTGACCCAGGTAGGACGCCCCCCCCCACCTTTACCCTCCGCATCTGCTCTCTGGTACCTCCAGCAAGAACTAGCTTCTCACCTTGGTCAGCCCTCACCTTGGTCAGCCCTCACCTTGTCTCTTCCCTCGTTTCCTGCCTTCAATGCAACCAAAGACACGGGGCACCCCCTGGTGGTCGCCTGCTCGGCACAAACCCCTTCCTTCCTGCCCACCGTCTGGTCCGCTCCTCTGCCCAGCCTGGGACTGCCCTGGGAGAGCGAAAGCACAGCCTAGCTTTACTGACCGTGTGTGTGAGCTGTTCACAGTGAAAGTTTACCTATGTAGCCTGTGTAGATAACATCCTACCTTAAATAACAGTGCAGCACCCTTTGGTCTCTCAAATACTGTCCATGCCTAGGAAACGTAATGGAAAATATCTCCCCACGTAACAAGATTTGGCCAAAAAAGCAGCTGATTTCTACAGTGTAAAATGACCCTACAAGTGGATGAGTAGCTTCGTTTTTATTTTGGACCTTGCACAACTTTTTCCTGGTTTCACTCTTTGTAACATCGGTGGAGAGGGAAGTGCAGGAAAAGTTAATTTTGCAGGAGGGAAAATGCTGAGTCCCCTGGGCAGTGTTCTGTGAGACCAAGAGTCTCCAAAGGGAAAGGGGAAGTGGAGATTCTGAGGTGTGTTCTGGGAAGCCTGGAGCAATCCAGAATGCAGCTGGAGAAGGCAGGGGACTTCATTTCTGATGGCTAAGCAGCCGGGCCTTGGGCTCTGAGGTGTCTGGGCGGGGGCTCCACCTCGAGATACGTTCCCACACCACCGTGAGCTGACCGACACGGAACCTTCAGGAACCTGTAATTTCATGGTGCGCTGAGGCAAGTTCTCAGGCGCCATCAGGTCTGGGAACCATGGCTCCAGGGACTGAGGGGTTTCATGGTGTGTGCCGGGGACCTAGGCCTCTTGTACATTCCTAGGGACAGAGGGGGAGACAGAAGCTCAGGGAAGAGAAACTGCCCAAGAGGGCCCAGGGAGTTAGCGGGGTTTCCCAATGGAGGAACAGATCATCTCGCACATGCTGTGACACACAGTAGGTGCTCAATACACACCCGCCAGGCAGATGATGAGACAGGCGGATGCCAGACCAAGCCCGAGCCCAGCTCGTGCCTGTGGGACCACTTCTCTTTGTCGTCTGGACACCATCAGCTGCCACTGTTTCCTGCAGACCCAAACTCCAAGTGTGTTTATCATCCAGTTCAAAAAACTGAGATGCAATCCACATACCATAACAGTCACCTTTCAAAGTGTGCAGTTCAGTGGGTTTTCGTACATACACAGAGCTGTGCAAATATCACCACCATCTAATTCCAGAACATTTCGTCCCTCAGAAGGAAATCCTGTGGGCGTTACCAGTCTCTCCCCCGGCCCCTGGCAACCACTCAGTCAGTTTCTGCCTCTGTGGATCGACGGTTCTGGACGTTTAAATGGGATCATGTAATATGTGGCCTTTTGGGGCCGGGCACCTTTCACGTAGCATAACGTTTCCAAGGTTCATCCTTCACGTGACATGTACTGTACTCCATTCCTTTTTAGGGCTAAATAATATTCCACTGCACAATGTCATGACCAAATCTGTGCTCCGAATTCTCTGACAGCTTCCTCCTCCCAGCCCCTTATTTTTATTAGAATTTTTGAATGTCCATGGATATTCTAGTCTCTCCATCCAGTTTTCCAGTTTCCGGTTGGAAAAACTCTTCAAAGATATCTAGTCCTTGTCCAGAAAAAAGAAAAAAGAAAAAGAGGCAGCATGGTCCCAGCTTCCTTCCACAGTTTCTGGCACCCCTCTGCCCTGGAGGAGGAAATAACAAAGGAGGCCAGGTGCCCCAGGTTGAGAAGCCACACTCGAACAGAAGCGGATCCCCGGTGTGTGAACAGAGAGGCCACCGCCTGCTGGCCAGACTCCAGGGTGCTTTCCTGCCACCCCACCAGCCCCCTTCCAGGCTGTGGGGAGGCCTGTCTGGCTCTTGGGAACAATGGAACAAAGAGGCCTCGGAGAAGTTGCAGGAACCTGTTTGACTGAGATTGTGCTAATGAATCAAGCTCCTGAAACTCTTTCCACCTCCTCCCTGCACAAATATCCCTGGGCCCAAAGCCGAGCCTTTTCCCAAGCTAGGGCTTGTTACTGGGAAGCTGGAAGAAAGGTGCTTGTGGGGGAGGAGGGAGGGAGGGGCTCAAAGCATCTTTTTTCATGGAGGGAGGGCCTGGCCTGCTCAGGGCTGAGAAAGGGAAAGGCTTTTCTGTCAGGGCTTCCCTGACTCTGTGGCAAGTCAGTCACTACTCACAAGGTCACTGGTGTGTGACCTGGGTGGGGCAGCCTGGCTGCGGACAGGGCATTTTACTCCTGCCCAGCCGGTGGGTCCCCCTCTACCTTTGCTGTTGCTACAAAGGGACACGTGGCCTGTTGCTCCAACCAAACCCCTGCCCGCTCTCCAAAGAAAGGCTTTACACTCAGGAACGGCAGCCACACGTCTCTCCCCAAAGAGCGGCCAGTCTTGAGGAAGTGTGCCATGAGCCTCACGGAGATGATCTCATGGGTCCCTAAAGCCACTCCGTGATATATGTGTGATGATGAGGAAGATGACCGTCACTTCTTGTGTGCTTACGTGACAGGCCAACCTCATGTGGGAGGTGCTAGTTTTATTCCCATTTCACACCAGAGCAAGCTGAGGCCGGCGTGGTAGACTGGTTGGGATGCGGTGGAACCGGAATTAAGCTGAGGGCTGTCTGGCTTCCCAGCCACGCCCATACCCGCAAGGCCCTGACACAGGCCTGTCCGCCCCTTGGAGTTAATACCCCTGATGTCATCTATGTGGCAGTCAGCCTGCCCGCCTTCCTCTCTGCCGTCCTTCACTGCCCCCCCGCCCCCAACATCAGAGAGACCCAGGGAAGTTCAGCGGCACACTCGAGATCACGTGGTTAGAGACGGAGCAGACACACAAGCTTGGATTTCTCGGGGGCTCCTCTGGATCCTAGCCACCAGACCACACTGCCTGCCCTCCCGCCCCCCTACCGCTGCCCCGGCCTGCTTCAGACTAGACACTGCTGCAACCTGCTTGGGGAGGGAGAGAGAGAGCAGAAGAAAGACAGAGGGAAGTGAGAAGAGAGCCTAATGGTGAAGAAAAGTCCAACTTCCTCCCCCTCGCCCCTGATGTCCCCAGACTTGGAACCTGTGCTTATACAGCAGCAGCAACAACTGTCATCTGAGTGACCTGGGTCCTCCAAGCACTCGTCCTTCTCCCGGCGTTCCGGCCTTCCCAGCGGAGGGCCGTGTTCACGGCCTGCAGACAGGTCTGCCGGGCAGGCCCTGGGGCGACGGGCCCTCCTGCGGCGAGCTCTCCTCCGTCTGCCACAGACAGGCCTGGCTGGGAGGGCGCACGAGGCTCTGGGCTCCTGCCCGGCCCGCCTGCTGCCCGGCTTCCTCCTGCAGAGCCTCCTCCCAGCGACCGTGCCCAGAATGCCACCTGCACTGCTGTCTGACGGGTTTGCAGACGGTCGTGTCCCCTCTCCCGCCCCCAGAGGAGTCTGCATCAGGCTGACATCTTCATAACACTGGAAAGTGGCGTTTCTACATGAGCGAGTGCTGGATGGGTACCCTCCCGGGGCGCCGGGAGTGTTAGCGCTAACAAGCTGGAAGGCAGGACAGGCTGCCGACGGTGCCGGCGGGACGACCGGTGACACAACCGGTGACAGGCTCTCAAGGTCGTCTCCGAGCCCCGTTCCAACCAAGCGTCAGCCGCCTTGGGTGCTTGTCAAGTGGTTTGGAGACCAATCATCTCAAATAGGAACACTGACTGCTTATTTGAGCTTCCAAATTTAAATGTGGTTTATCGAAGCTAACTTTGGGTTTATGCTCGGCGCTAAATGGTGTTCCAAGTGCTTAGCAAAGGTTGGCACGTGTAATCTCCCCGAGGACCCTTTGTGGGAGGAACCGTCGTGACCGTCTTCCCCTGGCACAGACAGGAGTCCGATAACCTCTCCAGGTCACGTGGCTAAAAACAGGTGGAGCTGGGATTCAAACCCGGGCAGTCCAGCCCTAAGCCCTGGCTCTGTAACCACCTTATGCTCCTCTCCGTCACAGAAACCTTACCATTTCACTGTTTCACTGATCCTCGGGCCCTTGGACCAGGACCCACAGCAGAGAGAAGGGCTGTGGTAGGGAGCCGAGGATGTCCAGAAGTCTCAAGTGCCATCTCGGGACCGTAGAGCCCATTTCTACCAGGTGACTGGATGACTCTGCCGTGTCAGGGGACCTCCCAACTCTGTCCTTCTGAGGCTCCCCAAAGCCCCCAGGTTCAGGGGTCACGATGCTGCTGTTTGAGAATCCCACACTCACTGAGTGGGCTCTGGCCTGAGGACAGTCACCTGCCCTGATCTACTGTCGTGTCCCAGCACCTGGCCCTGGGCGGGATATTTTGAGTACGCTCAGAGTACACCTTCCTCATGACAAAATGAATTCTTCCCATCGATGAAGGATAAAAGTAGTGAAAAAGAAAACCTAAAAATGAGTGTAAGGTTGATGGCGCAGAGAGGGAAAGAAAGAAGACGGAAACCCTCTACAGTCTAATCTGCAAGTGCCCACATGAGAACAATAGCACCGTTGTTACCAAGGAGCCCCCAGGTAAGGGCGTGGCTGTTTTCTGCATGCAGAGAGGAAACAGAGTCCCAGAGAAGTTAAGATCCCTGGGCAAGGCCACCAAACACCAGACAGAATCTCCAAGCTGTGTGAAGCCCGCCCCCACCTACTTACCTGTGTCACCTGCCACCTGAGCAACTGCAGGCCCCGCCCTAACAGCCTGGCTCCCCGAGTCCAGGCGTCTCTCCAGGAGCGAGACCCTGAGTCCCATAACCACGTGATGTGGCATCAGGGAGGGTCCTTTGTGGTAGCAAGGCCAGCTGCCCGAGGACAGGGTCACAGGACAAGTGCAGGGCGGGCATTACTCCCGGGCCATCGCTGGGTCTCAGACACACGTGTCTCTGCTGAATGGAGTCCTGGTGCCTGACGTGGCCGCAACAGGTCTGGAACTGGTCCCTCGGGCCTGGAGCAGTCTCGTTCCCACCAGCCCCTCGCCGCCTGGGAAGGAGGAGAGTGTAATCCCCGGGTTCCCCTCCCGTGGAGATGGGATTCCCAGAGGCCTTGAGCTGGCCGTGGGAAACCTGGGTCAACAGGAGCCCTCTGCCCGGGTCATGGGACCTCAGGGCACAGGCCGTGTGGCAGGAAGGAGTCACAGCCCCCTCTTCTTAATTTAGGTCCGTCTCTGAGTCTCCGGGCTCACTCGGGGACATTGCTGAGTGGACCAACCAAACAGGCTGTGGCTGTGTGAGCATGGGACCCAGCCACAGGTCAGGAGAAGGGGACGGGCCAGTCTGGCCGCTGCAGGGGAAGGCAGAGCCCCCACCAGCCCCAAGGTGCACCCCTGGCTACCTCCTCGGGGCCCAGCCCTTGACCCGGGGCCCAGCCCCCCGGCCTGACACTTTTACCTCCTCAAGCCTCTCAGGCACCAGCTGGAGGAAGGAAGAGGGCAGAGCTTTGGGAGGGGTGCCCAGACCCCAGGGGGACGCAGATGGTGGAAAGGGCTCTAGACGACGTGCAGACCACAGACCTGAGTCAGAATCCCGCCTCTGCCGCCTGCTGCACGTGACACTGGGCAAGTCATGCACTCTCCCTGTCCTCTCAATTTCATCCTCTTCAAGACGGAAATAATAAAGTCCTCCTAGCCACCATCAGGACTGAATGTGAAGGTTAAGTGCGAAAGTACCCAGTAAGTGCTCAGCAAATACTCCTAAAATAACAGATTGGACAGCTTAACAACTTTAAAGCAAACGAATTAGCCGTGTTCTAGCCCACATGAGGCACGGTCTGGGAGACACGCCACCTTGTGCGGCCACCGCAGGAGCCTCTAGTCGCAGAGTCAGGAAGAGAGGGCAGAAGGAGCAGCCCCTGTCGTGCTCTCGGGGGTGACTTCCTGTGGCACATCTTCTCTCCTGTACGGGCCACGAGCGTACGGGACCCCCCTCCTTTGTACACGGACACAAACTCATTGAATGGACAGGTGAATGGCCAGCTCATTTTAAAATAATGGCTAAAACTAACTGTGTGCCAGGCACCGTCTCAGTGCCTTAGAGACACTAACTCACAACCATCATTAGGTGCCATTATTGGCATCACCCCCATCACACAGATGAGATAATTTGCCCTAAGTCACACTCTCAATGGCAGAACCAGTACGCCAACCAAGGTCGTTCGCCCGGAGCGTCCGAGTGTCTCAGCCTCGTGCTGGGCTTCCTCCCTGAAGCACAGGCTCTGTTCTGTCCTCGAACGTTTGGCGCATGCGGAGGGCTTATGCTCATCGTAGAACGCATCGTTCTGAAGGTCAAAGGGCTGCCCTTGGTTCTGGATGAAACCTCTCTGGCTGTAATGTTAACCTCATTTCCTAATTTACTCTTTGCATGTTTTTTTTTTTTGAGATTTCCATGCTCCTCTGTGGACCCCAAACTGTTTGCATTCTTAAAAATAGGCAGTAAGCCCCAACTTTGCCTTCTCTTGTTTATGTAAAAACTCCAATCCACTTGATTTTTCTTACAGAAACCAATTTTTATTCCTTCAATCTTGTTTGAAATCTCCAAATCTGCTCTAGAATGTGGAATAGGAAAGGTTCTTGTATACAGCATTTTTAAAAAATGATTAATCCCACCGTTCTGGGATTTTCCTGACCAAGCATGCAGCGTGGTCCTGCGGGTGTTCGGCGCTAGTTCTGGTTGCGAGCTTACCCTCGGCGACACGTGCGCCTCCCCAGCTCCTGCCTGCCCTTCCCGGGAGCCTTTGGCCCCTCAGGTGTGCTTTCAACTGGAATGTGGGTCTGCGTTGTTGAATTTCCTCCTCTTTGTGAGTTTCTGATTTGTCAAGGTCACTTTTAAATTTGATTCTCATCCTCCAGACTGCTGTCAAAGTCACCCCCTTCATCATCATCCCTATCTTCTCGGCCAGTGAGAGTAGTCACCGAGAGTGTTTTGGAGGAATCCCCCTTGTGGCCCGTGTATTCTGATGCATAAATCCACAGGTCACCCAGGTGGCACCATATTCCCTGACCCGTGACACAGCAACACGCCCAGAAGAGTGGGTCCCATCGTGTCTGGACGGTGGCAGCCAGTGGCACTCCCTTGACCTTCTCAGCCACAGCTGCAGGCTGCAGGGAGGGGAACCCCGGCCCCACCTCCACCCCAGTCCCCAGAGTGGTAGCTAATCAGCTCTAAAGCACATGGCCCTGTGGACCTCACATCTCTGTCACAGCCGGAAAGGACACCCAGGCCACCCTCATCTCTGCAGGAAGGGGCTGCAAGCTACAGCGGCCCTCTTCTCTACTAGCAGGAGCTCTGCTTTCCAGGTAACAAGGCCTAAGGGGGCCCAGTCTGACTCCGACGAATTAACAGCCTGGGAGTGACTACGCCCACTCGGGCAGAGCTGCTAAGAGCAGTGTGCATTTTGCCTGGAATGTATTAGAAAATGAGGAAGTGCTGAGAAAAACCTTTCCCAGGAGGCCTGGACTAGCCAAACAAAGGCTGGGGGGCCTGGCGAGAGGAGAGGCTTGTTAAACAGAGGCTGCAGAGAGGGGCTCAGACTGGCTGGGCCCCCACACACAAAAGAAGAAAACCTTTGCAAAGAAAGGGCAGTGGCCATACTGAATTCCTAGGCAGCGGGTGAGTGGCTCGTATAGAAGGTGTACATTTCAGGCCACAGACTCAGCTACGCAGGAACCATAACTTTATCTCTAGAGCCGAACCTAAATGTCACCACAGGGTGACAAAAACTGCCTCTGACAATTAACCGTGCCCTCACCCCCGCCCACCCTCCTGGGGTCCAGGATCTCGCTGGTTCCCAGGCATAGACAGGTAAAGTATACACCTGGTCCGTCACCATCATCATCACCAGTTCACAGTGGCATCTGCAGAGGAGTCTGTCATTCTGTCTGGCCTCTAGCTTTGTTCCCAAGCCACCCGTGGTTCCTACCATCCTGTCCCTGGATCTGTGTGGCCTGTCAGTGTCGTCTGTGATCCTCAGGAGCACAGAGAAGACAGTGGGGCCTCCTGGCCTCGCTGCCCTGGGGCTTCCGCATGGAGGTTCTCCGAGAGCCTCTGGGGGTCCTATACTCTAGGATTCCCTGCCATGCTGGCATTGCTGTGTGTGGACCCCGGGATAGCATGGGCCTGCGTTCGTGCGCACGGACGGGTACAGACACACAGGCACCGGGTTTGTTCTCAGGGACTTTCCTGAATCTGAACTGTTTCTAGTTGGGAGCCGGGGAGGGGTTTGCTGAGGGTTTAGTGTATGCTTTCTCTTGCTGAACATTTGGGAAGAATGTTTGTTTATGGCATAAATTTTATGTTGTTCAAGATTTAAGCTTTTAGAGCCAAAAAAAGAAAAAGAAGAAAAGAAAGAAAGAGAAGAAAAGCAATGTTCTTGAAACTCACGAGGCTTGTCTCTACTTTTCTTGTGAACCATCCCTCCCCCGGGGGCAATGAACGCTGCCTACAGAACAGGGTGAGGGCAGAGCGCACACGGAGGGAGGGAGGGACACCCCATTTACTATCTCAAAACCATCAAACCAACTGTAAATCAGAAACTCACTTAGTGTGAAGGTTTTAGGAATTCCAGGTTGCAGAAAACTAGGGGTCCAGACCAAATGCTTCCGGTCCCTAGAGCAACTGCTATGGGGAGCGCTGAGAGATAGCAGAGTATTGGTGCCGAGACAGAGCACCGAGCCCTTGGTTCTGAGGACCGGGCGCAGGTCCCTCTGCTCTGCTCCTGAGCGTTCTGACTCTGGGCAGTCACCTGTCACATGCAGGTTAGCCGTCGGAGCTCAGCCTTGCCTTAGGAATCAGCCGCTTCCCTGTGAACTTCTCATTTCTTTACTCAAAAATTGTACTGTTGTCTTTGCGTAAGCTGCTTTGCAGCTGGAGTTCTCGTCTGACTCATTTTATAGCGTAATCCTATAATTGAGGGTGCGTACCCGATGGCTTAAGGAACCGGGTGGGAGGACCGCAGCCTCGGCTCCCCGGGCTGGAAGCCAGGCAGGCGCAGGCGCCACTCAGCCCTCTCCATCCTGCTGCAGACGGCTACGAGTTCCTGGAGATCCTGAAACAGGTTGCCCGGGACAACACCGACAACCCTGACCTGAGCATCGTATGGATCGACCCGGACGACTTTCCTCTGGTGAGTGGCTCAGGCCGGGGCCCCATCCTCAGTCACCTTCGCAGCTTCGTGCTTGTGTCTGGTCTGAGATCCTGTCACACGAAGGAGGATGTGGACTGGGAGGGACACTTGGAGAAACCCGGTGGCCGCCCCCACCCAGCGTGGGAGATCTTGGCCACGGGGGCGACATTGAACTTGGGGCCTGGTGCTGCCCCTGACATGGTTAGACTTCTTGTTCTCACTGCCTGGAGCCCAGAAGTCCCTCTCTGGGGCCCACTCAGGTGGGCGGCCGGCAGCCCCATAGCTGCTGTCATCCATAACCACCCACTGGCGACAGCCTCTTTCATTTTCTGAGCGGGGGCTGTAGCTCTGAGGCAACCTGAGTTACTTAGTAATGAAAGCCAGACACGGACATGTTGTGTAGAGTTAAGAACTTCATGGAGAAAAGCAGCAGCTTCTTGATGGGAGAGACCCTGCCTGTCTCATCCTGTCCTCCCAGGTCCTAGCGTGATGTCCAGCACTGGACTGGAATGTGTGAGAGCCTTAAACTCTCACTAGCATCAGCGATCAAGGATCAGAGAGCCTTGGTTACGCTCGAAGAGAACCAGCAGCATTTATCCGATGCACAAGCCCGGTGGTAGCGAGCACAAGTGGAGCCGGCAGACTGTACGGGGTGCCTGAAACTGTGGCGGGTTCCCTGCCTGCGTCATCTCTTCTGATCCCGTCAACAGCCCCGTGAAGTGGGGACTGCGGCGATCCCTGTGTTACAGATGGAAGCAATGACAGCTGGGGAGGTTAGAGCAGTCAGTGGTGGGTGTGACGTTCCAGCCCAGACCTACGTGATGCCAAACGTGTCTACCGGTCAACAGACGTGAGCGTGAGCTAACTGCTGGCCATCAGGACGAGTTTAATTATCACGAGGTTATAAATGGTAACTCCAGCTTCTTCCAGGAATTCTCATTTGGCACACAGGTCACGACTGGCCATACTGTGATTAAACTGACAAAAGTGAGGGGTTTTACTGATTGCAAGGGTCCTGATACCCAGTCCTACATGCAGGACGAGCGAGTCGAAGGCAGAGACTGCTGTGACATCTGAGGTCAATGTCGGGCTATCACAACGAAGTCACGTCCTTGTAAGGCACTACTTGTTATAAATTTGACCGCTACCTGATTTGTTTCCAGTTTGTCTGGACTATTACGCTGGCCGATGGTCTGCAGTTCTCCGGCCCTGTTCTGTGTGTCTGCCTTGCTTTGGCAAAGGAGAACTCTCCAGACTATTTCAATTTCCAGGTTCCTGACTATCCCCAGGCCCCATCAGGCTACGTATGTGCTTGGGGGACTTTCTGCACTGAGCACCTCCATTTTTTAGCCCCCTGGCCCATACTCCTTTAGTCCCGCCACAGTCAGAGGTTAGTCCCCACAGAGCCCACACCTGGCCGGATGAAGAAGCCCTACCCTTACTTACGTGCTAACTTAGGACACACCACTGTTGCCCAGCCATCTCCTGAGGCAGAGAGGCGTGACATAAGGGATTTTTAAATGGGACATCGAGGGAGGGGTGGATGGAAATGTCTCTGCCACCACACATAAACTGCAAAAGAGCAATTTGGGGACCAGCTTTGGACCACGTCCGTAATACTTGCCCTTACAGCTGTAGAAGCTTTCATATTACACGTTTTCATAGTTTGTGTTAGGACATCCTTTTTTTTCCATGCTTATTTAAAGGACTTGAGGGCTGGGGCAAGTCTTCAATTTCCTAAGTGCCCACAGCTGTTCGGGAGCCCGTTAACCAGTGGTGACCTAGTTTCTGTGATGGGATGGCAGGTGGGTCCACCACAAACAGTGATTTTAGCAGGGAATGCCCTCTACCCATGGTCTAATTTTATCTTTTGTTGCCACAGCTTGTTGCCTATTGGGAAAAGACTTTCAAGATTGACCTATTCAAGCCTCAGATTGGGGTGGTGAATGTGACGGATGTGAGTATGCCCCATGAAAGCCGGCTCAGGGCCCACCCCCGCAGCCTGCCTGTGAGGTCGGGCGAGGAGTCCAGTCCCCCCCAGAGTGGGCAGGACCCGGGGCCCTGCCCGAGCTCAGGAAACTGCCGGGGTGGCCCCAGCCTCGTCTCTGAGCCTGTCCCAACCCATGGCCCCACGGTTCCCTTCCACGGGTGGACGTCTTCGCTTACGGGGCCAGCCTGGCCTGGTTCGCTGTGTATTTGGGGATTTCCACCCAAGTAAACTCTCCTGCATTTTCTTCCAATGCCCTGAAACAAGGTCTCTTTGCATGAGGGAACCATGTTTGAAGCTGCCATTGTACAATGGGTGATCGCCCGTCACCCAGCAGTGAGGACCGCAGACAGGGGACGGGGGTCCCAGAAAGTCAGGGAGAGAGCCACGTGGATGGTGGGCTTCTCCTCGCCATCCAGGCACCACTGCGCCGAGGGCAGGAAAGGCTGGGGAGGGGGACCGGCCGAGCATGAGGAATTTCAGACCTCAGTCCAGACTCCTGAGGCAACTCCACCATAACAACACAGACAGGGGCAGACACAAGAGGCAAAGAGTGGACAGAAAGGGACAGTCACAGGGGGTCCACTAAAGCCATAACTAACTGTGGTGGAGCCTCCAGTGAATGGGCCAGTTAGCCATGTCCCTTCACCCTCTTGGTGGCTGCACAGTCACCTGCCTGAGGAATTCTTCACTCACATATTTCATAAACTATTGTCACATTAATAATAACCTTAACAATGATACTTTTAAAAATTCACTCGAATTAAAACATTTCACAACAGAACGGTAGGACATAAGGTGAAAAGCAAGAGCGTCCCGCACAGCCCTGACCCCATTCCCAGTCTCATCCCTGTGGGAGCCGTTGGTGGTGGTTCGATGACCGTCCTACCAGACATTTAACATGTATGAAATAGAACGTATAAGTAAGTACAAATCGGCAGACAGAACAGCCCCAGGGATGCAGTGCAGCGCAGGGAATACGTCCACGATGCTGCAGTGACTCGGGCGCTGCCCGGCGGGCGCTGCAAGTGCCAGGGGACCCCTTTGTCAAGTACGTGACTCTAACCACGTGGTCTAACCACGCTGTGCACTGAAACCAGTGCAAAGTATTGTTCAAACAATGCAGAAGACTGAGAACCAAATGTTGCTAGTAGTATCATCTTATGAATAGGACTGGATTTCCTTAAAAAAGTGTTAAAAAATGGAATATATATATTGTTATACAGCTATCTTGTATAGAGTCAGAGGGAAAAAAAACAATGCAAGTACAATTACAATTCATAAAAATACTGACTCTCAATGCCCTGGGGACTGTGCCGTTCCTGGGCTCCCTCCCAACCCCCAGCACTTCCCTTCAGTATCAACCTCTTGTAAGGAGGGCAGGCAGGTTTGGGTAGCGAGTGGGCTCTGCCCAGGCAGTGCTGGTGACCTGGAGGGACTCTGCAGGGTGGGCAGCAAGGCACAAACGAGGGGTGTGGGTGGGGGGACTGACATCACTAAGGAGGGAGGGGGTGTAGGAGCTGTCAGTCTCTGCTCACTCCCCATGGCCCCGCCTCCCTATCTACTCCCCTCCCCAGTCTTTGCACATATCACACACACACACACACCCTCTGATATTACACACACGGGAGACTGCATGTACGATTCTGCAACCTGGCATTCCCGTGGAAAAACGTGCACACATTCTGATACGTGTGGGTGACCGGGGGCCCACCCGGCAGAGCCCCTCAAAACCCCTGGTCTGGCTCGCTTGTCCTGCCTCCACTCACTCCCTCATCCTGTCCCCGCAGGCCGACAGTGTCTGGATGGACATTCCAGACGACGATGACCTGCCCACAGCCGAGGAGCTGGAAGACTGGATCGAAGATGTGCTTTCTGGGAAGATAAACACTGAGGATGATGACATGGAAGATGATGAAGATGACGATGATGATGACGACGATGACAATTCTGATGAGGAGGATACTGATGACAGCGACGAGGATGATGAGTAGTCCCGACTCCACCTGGCTTTGATGGAACCGAAGCCACGCTGCCCACTGCCATACGGACAGCCCAGCCAGCCTTCCCTCCCTTCCCCAGCATCTCCCTGCCCACCCGCTCTGCACCGGGGCGGCACACCTCAGCAAACGCCTTTCCAAACCCAGTCCTCCCACTCAGCAGGGACTAGCCGGGAGCTATCCCCAGTTGACTGTCTGACCGTCACAGAGAAGCCCTCGTGCCTTGTCCGACCATCAGCGGTCAGGGCAGTGCTGGAGTCCGGCAGTCCCAGGCGAATACTGCCCAGCACCCCTGCTCACGTTTACTTGTCGCCCTTGACTCTGGCAGCCACGGAATTGACAGCTCGCTAACTTGCAGGTGTGGAGTGACCTTATTACCGTCAGAGCCCAGGGAAGACACCCAGCGGTTCCACAAAGCCTGTGCCTGGGACCTCAGTTAGGAGCCCTCTCACGGACGCTCAGCCTGGGAAACAAGTTTATCCATCAGCTTCTCTAGGCTCTATTAAACTGACTCGTTAAGGGCAGGCCAGACCAGTATGAACGCAGATGCAAGCATTTGGATGGCTGCGGGGAGGCTTTCACACCCATAGACGTCATCGTCATTTCTAGATGTTAGGATACTGGGATAGAAGCTTGATGTGCTCTCTGAACTTGCCTTTGGGTGGCCAGTCTCACCTACACTCCTGGGAGTGGGGAGAACGGAGAGTGAAAGGGTCCTATACACTTGGATGGGTTTGTGTCCCTGATCGGGCCGGCTGGCTTCCTAGCCTGAGCTCCGATCTGGACACCCCTCCTCTGCCTTCCCGTTTGGAGTGGATCCAGAGACTGGTCCACCCACATGTTAACCAACTCTCCGCTCATCAGCAGTCCCACAGCTGACCAGGACAATAAACAGAGGTCGCAGCAGTGCCCCCAGGCACTAAGGAAAAAACAACCCCAAGTGCCTTCTGAACTCTCTGAAAATTACATTGTGCTCAGTAGTTTTAGCGTTCAGTGTGAATTACAATGTTTTAATTTATTTTCGCAATCTTTTAACATGAGTAAGACACCACAAATTCTTTGCAAATGGGGCAATCCTTTTATGGAATACTAGCTAACTAACTCATTAAAGTCATATTTTGAAAATATTAAGACTATCTTGAAAAATTCTCTGTTGATTTCTCTGATTCCTGCTCCCACTCTCTGGGCTTCTTCGGTTTTCCTTTCTGTCCTCCCTTCCTCAGTCCTCCCTTCCTCAGCCCTCCCTTGAAATGTGAGTGTTGCCCAGTATCCCTCGACTCCCACACCTTTCCAGGGTAGTATGGTCCCTGCCCATCACCTGTTGCCTGTGTGCTGATGACCCCCACGTCTGGGTCTCTAACCCAGACTTAGACCCATTCATCCAGCGGCTTCTGGACACCTGGGTTTGGATGTTGCGTAAGCACTTCAAACAATGTAACCAAACCCCAGAGCATTACCGCTCCCCTAAGTCTCCCCTCCTTTTCTCAGGGGAGCCCCAGTTTGGATGAGCGATACCACCGCCTAGGGGATCCGCAGAGGCCTCCTTCCCCTCAGTTGCTGTGGCATTTTGTGCGTATTTAAATTGCAACACATCTTTCCATATCTATCTTTTCACTACACCGTAGGCAAGGAATTCATTTATTTTTTGTATCACCAGCACGAAGTAGATATTCCTTTACTGAACTGATTAACCAGAATACCTCTAATTCCCAGGACTGCTGGATGCCAATGCACAAGGGCCTCTTTTCTTTCCCTTCTCCCCCTCACAATGCAAGGCAGGCACGTCCCCAGCTGGCCTGTGTTGCCATCCAGCCAGGCCCAAGCATACCTACCTCGAGTAACCTCTTGGGGAGGTAAGTTTCCCAGGCCATCTTTGAAGCTAATCTTTCAAACAGTCAAGGAATGTGGTCGGTCATAAAAATGGTCTGTTTCCCAGCCCAGGAAAATCTCCTTGTTCTCAGAGGGAGAACGTGAGTGATGTGCACGGAGTTTGAACTGTGTCGTGGCACTCCTGTGTCAGAAGCTCTGAGGGTCACGCTGGCACCGCCTGGAAGGAGCTGTTTAGGCTGGTATTTCCTGGCTGTTTGCTCTGGGCCTGGAGCACCATGCGATTGCTTTTCGTGAATGACCTGATCTCACTCAACGCTGACAGAGTGCCTAGAAGATGGGCCTGGTTATCGCCCCCTTTTACAGACAAGAAAACTGAGTGAGGCCCAGAGGGCTCACGCAATTTTCCTGAGGTCACACAAATGCTTTAAGAGAGTGTAAATGTGATCCCTGTTTTATGCTTAAACCAAGGATTTAAAATACATTGAATTCCACAAATTAAGGAATCAAAGGATTCCGTTTTTCTGAGCTAGTGCCCAAAGGTGAACTCAAGTGAATTTCCCATAATCCTTTTTACTGATTGAGCCAAGAGGCCCCTTCTCATTTCATTTTGGAGGTCATAAGCAATTTGAACAGTATTGGAAAATGTCAGATAATTAGAACTGCAAGGTCATCCTATTAGGAAAAAATAACTTATTGTGTTATGAAGAATGCACAATCATTTTCAATATGTTTCTTGAAAATATTATCTCCTCACGTGAAATGAGCTTGACTTTTTATTACAAGTTGCGCATGTCCAGGCCCTGATGGGTATTGCCTGGGAGCTCTGTGCTGCTGCTGATGCCACCAGGTCATTAAGTTCCACAGTCCTGACACGCCCACACACACCTCCCTCTTAAGTGCTGGTGGGTTCTGGGGCTCCGTCCTCCAACTTGCTTGTGCTGGGTTTTCTCAACCCTGATCAGCAAGCATCGGAAGCATGAGCTTATTTTAGAAAACACAGATGCCTGTCACCTGCCCTGAACACCATCCCAGGCTGGGGCCCAGCCACCCACATTTTAAACAGAGTCAGTGGGGACTGACCTGAGCCAGGATGGGGAACCATCACTCTTTGCACACTCCTGGGCCATCTCATCCAGCCTGTGGCTTCCGGTGCCTCTGTCTCCAGCCAGGCTTCTCCTGGGTCCTAAGGCCTTCACTCCACAGTCGCCCTGGCACAGCTTCATCTGGTGTCCCGTTGGCGCCTGAGAGCAACACGGCTTTGGGGCTGTAAAGGGGTGTCCTTAACAAGTAACCCTCTTTCCCTGACTGAGATATGAACCAACTGAGAGATTGGGTCAAAGAGTCAGCAGTCCCGAAAATCACCATTTTTACAGAAAAGCAGTCATTTGCAAATGAGAGCTTAGGAGAATGTGTTTCCCAGTTCCCCACCCCCAAGGGCAGGCCACCCAAGGGAATCGGATGCGTGGAGAGGACCCAGGCCATTGCCTCTCAGTGGTCAAGGACAGAGAGAGAGAGGAGAAAAAGACCGGGCTCCCTGCCACTCATGTTGGGGACAACACGAACTTTACCCAAAGGACATCATCCTGAGAAACATGGACCAGTGGCTGTTTCCCATAACCAGGTGACTCTCCACCTCAGGACAGGACTAAGGGCTGGGCAAAGGGCCAGCAGCACGGAGGGGTAGGTCCTTCGTCACAGAAGCAGAAGAGCTGGCAACAGGCCCCTCCCCCTGACAGTGTTTGAGCCAGAAACCTTCCTGCCATTTCCGTGCCTCCCATCCCACATCTACTGGGAGCAGGCCCCACTCCTCTCTTCACCCACTCTTCCTGTGCACCCGAGGCTTTGACAGCCTCTCCCTGGGCACCTGCAGGCGCCACGGCTCTGCCATCCCCAACCCAGCCTGCACACTGCAATCGAGCGATCTTTCTGAGATGAATGGCTGAGTTTGCCACGAACACGCTCACAGCTCAATGGCTCTCTAGTCCCGGGAAGTGTTAAAAATAATTTTTTTGAAGACTGAGAAGACAACAGAGCGAGCCGAAGGTTTTCAACTGGCAAACGTAGAGTCTAGTGCTGTGGGGTAGGGGGCTCGAGGGGAGGAACGGGTGGGGCTTGCAAACCCAGAAGTCCTTGAGGTGTGTCCCCTCCACACGAGGAAAGCAATGTCGGAGCAGTGCTGACGCTGGTGGCTGACCTCTGGGCCCAGGGACTGGGAGCACAGGGCCGGCTGGCTCCCAGCGGCGTGCACAGGGCGTCCATCTTGGGATGGTGGCAGCCAGCTGGTATTTCAGCAGAAGTCAGGTCAGCCCCACTGGCAAGCAGCCAGGGGGGTCAGGTCCAGCTTTGTCATGGGGTCAAAGCCCATTTCCTTTGCAAGGCCTGTGTGAGCTGCTCTTGGTCGGCCTCCCCACCACCTGCACCCTCTGCTCTTAGAGCCTGAAGTTGGCGGGAGCCGCCTGACAGCTTAGCACCTCCAAGCTTGGCTGTTCCATCTACTGGAATGCCTGTCCCTCCCCAGCTATGCCTCCCGGCAAATCCCCGGCTGTCTTACCTTTAAGTGCAAGGTAACAGACACCCCAGGACTCTCCGGGAGCTGAGCAAGAGCTGGAACAGCCCTCATGTTTAAAGCGCCTCCTGTCACTTCTGCAAATGCATCCTCCTTTTGTCTGATTAATAGTATGAATTCTCAGAACCACGGGAATACATTCAGATGGAAATATAGACAACACACCCAGAGGTCACACAGAGCTGGTGGCTGTCCGTGTCAACATCAGGCTGTATAATTAGAAAATGCTTGCGTGTCATTCTGATCCACGGGGGAATTGCCGAGTTTCCCCGGGAGCAGAGACCCTGCCGTTCCCACGCCGCAGCTGGTGGGCCCTGTCTCCGGCCCGGCTGCATCCGGCTGCCCTCATTCCCTCACTTCACTTCCGTGATCGGACAGCTCAGCCTCTGACATCCTCAAAGCTCTTCCAAGTGCTACCGCTGTACCATGGGCAACAAATGCAAAAGAAAAGACTCTGTTTATGCCACACAGAGCTTCCATCTTTTCTGTAGCAGAGTTTGCTTTCGGGGCTATAAATTCTGCCCACGTGGCTAGCGGCTCAGAGAAAACAGCTTATCAATAATCTGTACAGGGAATATCTTCACATCAGTTGCTTTCTCTACGTCCTGTCCATGCACGAGATAAGGATGCGTGTGCCATCGGCACGCTGCTCAGGGAAGAAGACAACTGCGGGAGCAGAAGGCAAGCTCTAGCATTTCCTTGTCAAACAATCAAGTTCCCTCTGAACGGACCTGTCTAAAATAAGTCATTAATTTACAATGAATTCCCTGGCCTCTCACACAAACGATCCAATATGGACACTCCGCAAACCCCCCGACCCCCCAAATCCAGGGTCTGACACTTTTCTCACCCTTGATTCTAAGATCTTTTTCCACTTGTTGATTTACTCAGAAAGGCCCATTTCGTCTCCAGGTGTTAGAACCCAAGATTTTAATTTTCAGTAGTCTATTCATTTAAAAATACGCTCTTGACCATGAAATGATTGCAAGCAGTAGTTTTTGTAACACTGGCGATTCTACTTCCTCATCCAGTCTGAAGACAAGTTGTCTTTAACAGGGTATCCAATTGAGCAAGACTGAAAATGTTCCCTACAATGTAAAACTCTAGATCAGAAAAAGAAACAAACTACAGCTCGGGTTTTCTGTTTATTTTCCACGTTTTACAGTATTAAAAAAAATGTAACACGTGACGTGTTTTACAGCTCATTGGGATGGGGACTCACACAGGAACAAAATGACTCGGATGCCAGGTGCACGGCCCCTTGGAGGCGCTGCCAGTTACCGGTGCCACAGTGAGAGGGCTCGTGGCACAACGTGTGGACGCACGTCAGCGTGCCCCTGCAGACGGCTGCTGGTGGGGAGTTGTCATTGGCACGTCGGAAACGTCTGAGTAGAACCCCCCCGCAGTTTGCGCAGGAAATCACTTTGTCATACACACAGGCTGGCGAGTGAAATTGGCCCTCCTGGTTACAAAGTAGCCACATCAACTAATAATCGAGAACACAGAAGCCCCCGGCGACACGGTCGCACAAACAGCTAAGGCTCCATCGCGTAGACAAATGTTGCCACTGAAGTTTTCGGGTGGATGATGGATTCTAAATCTAGAAATGTATCATTCTTTCAACAAAAATGTGATTGTCAAATAAACCGTGGAGGAGGCCTGGTCCCGCCCCCTCGGGCCCTCTCCCTAGCACGCTTGCTGAGAAAGCGGCCCTCCAGCAGGCCAACGATGCTCGCCCCGCAGAGGGCCGGGACCCACCCTGCCGCCAGCCTGGCTGGACACGCTGCACAGGAGCTGTAAACAGCTGCTTGGAAGTCAACTTTGGCTGGTCGTGTCATAACGCCGGGGTCCAGAGGGTCTGATTTAACTGAAGCCTGCAGTGAGTCTACCATAAAAATAAGGAACGATCACCAGCGTTTGGATTTTGTTTCCTTTAAAAAAAATATCAGAGAGATGCTCAGCATCAAGTGAAATACAGAAATATTTCATTATTTCTACAACTCAGGAGCACCAGCAAGTAAAAAGCAAGTGTTACCTCTTCCCACCTGAGCCCTGGAGAGGTGATGACGTAGAACTGTTGAAAACCAGCACGACGTGAGTTGAACTAGACTTATCACCCACAGACCAGATTTTACTGGTGGGGGGCGGGTAAGGGGTTGACACCCCGGGTCCCTTCCTTGACCTATTCCCTGAGTGACAGTCTCTGGTCCTCAGAGGCGAGGCTCCCCCTGCTCTGGGCCTGAGGGGGTTCAAACTCTCCTCCGTGACAAGCTCCTTCAGAACACAAGCTCACGCCCCCCTTAAGAAGCTCAGACAGGTAGAAGCACAGACGAAACCACACAACTGTACATTCAAAATACTTTTACCCACATATTATTTCAGTGCCAAAAGAAACACCAAAGACATTCAAGATGAAAGCCCAGAGGTCTATCACCTTTGTCCCCAAGGCTTAAGAGAAGCGTGTTTTTATTCCACCAAGACAAGGACGAAACACTGATGTTTTCGAGCTGAGAGAGACATGTGGGAAGTGACCTTTCAGGTGTCGGGAAGCTGCTGTGCTGGGGACACTGGCGATAGAGCTTTGTTCTGCAGGTGAACCCACACAATGGGGTTATCTGTGTAGAAATGGGACAGGCCTGGCAAAAGGGACGCAGAGTCCTGAAGTCTAACTTTATTCAATAGTTTCAGATTTCTTATCTACCCTTTGAAACGTGTCCCCATTCCTGGCGAGGACAATGCAGAGGGTGTGAGCGCTGTCTCCCCTTCCCCATCCTTGACCTAAAGCAAACAGCAGGAGAGAACACGGTAGTTTAGGCGCGACAGATCCAAAGCTTAGAGACACTATTTTCGGAGGCCTATTTTAATGTCTGTTCTCTAAACTCCTGAGGGAAACCAGTGGATGCAAAGAGCTTGCTGAGAACACACATCGGGGAGTGAGGGCAGGCTCCGGCTGCAAACCAGCCTTTCCGGGCCTGTGGGCTGTCCCTCTCCCACTGTGACCAGGGACAGAATGTTGACGACACCAGGCAGAGTCTTCCTCAGCTCAGGAGGCCAGGTCAGCCCCACACACCTCCCTGCGACCGAAGACCAAGGTGCACACCTGCCCAAGCCAGCAGGTTGGGTGGGGAAGGACGGAGGGACAAAAGCAGGGAGCTGCCCCCGGGTCCTACCCGAGGTGCAACACCAGCAGGGCTGCTTTTTCTGGGGGCAGGAGATTCTCCAGTTCTCTGCACTGAAAATCCTAAGAGATCTGCCATCATGGTGGAGAAGCTCCAGGTGGGGCCACACCTCTGGAGAGAACCCAAAGTGAAGGAGGAAAAGCAATTCCACCTCCAACAAAACCCTCATCCCAGGTTCTGGTTCAAGGTCAAGCGTCCGCAGGTCCCTCCTTTGCATCCAGAATGCCAGATCACGTAGATCATACCTCAAGGAGCATGACCGAGAGATTGGAACCGAACATTGCATGTCAGCTTCCATGAACTATCCATGTGACGGTGGGCAAGTCTCCCCCTTTCTGACACCCTTTTTCTCACCTGTACGATTGAGGGAACCCCCACCATAGAGGCATGTGAGGATCACAAGGCTGTCTAGAACAGTACCGAACACGCAAGGCCTGATAACTACATGTTAGGATCCTTCTCTTTCTTCTTGGACCATAATGTCTTATCAGAAACGTGACCTGAAGTCTAAATTTCCTGAGCATCCCTTTGGTTAAAGCTCAGTACAGGGATTTCCATGCAGCATCTGACCAGTTCAATCCCATTACCATTCCATCATCACACCGAATACCATTCAAGAACTGTGTGTGGGCTTAAACACAATTCATATTTTATTTAACATGGAATTATGACCACAAAGTTACATAGTAGTAAATTCACAGTAGTGATTTATTTCTTGTAACAAGATCCGTAAAGCACAAACACTACCCAGGAATACTTACACCACTTTAGAATCGAAAGGGCTCTGCTTCGGGACTATTTAAATATCTTGCTAACATTTCTGTGCCACCTTCAGTAATCAATCTTGTTTTCTTGATGATGCTCAATTTTTAAGCTATATTGAGAAACACATAGTAAGGCCTCCAGGGTAGTGAAGCTGGAGCAGTAATTACATTGGGCTCGACCTTCCTTTCTGCTTTCAGGTCGGAGGGGCTGGGGCAGGGGTCTGCAGACACACCTGCAGAACAGCGGGCTCCCCAGAAGACACTTCTGTGCACACTCATCCACATAAACACACAAACAAGTGATCTACGAAGATGCACACCCATCTGCTACAGATCACCCAGATGCTCAGATGTCTCACATATAAACATGTCATCCCCCGGCAATATACAGTCTGAGAAGTGCTCGTGTGTATGGAGACACATAACCATGAACAACATGCATCCCTGTTTAGGGAGCCTTACAGCCATAGCAGGGCCCGGGTGGAAGAGAATCAACCGAAGACCTGATTTTTTTGGTCTCACTGAACGGCTGGAACATTCTCTCTCCCAGGGCCAGGACTGAGAAGGAGCAGGGCAATCAATTTCTGTCAACCCAATAGGCCCATGGCTCCCCACAGAGCTACGGCCACATCTAAACACGTGCACTCAAAGTGAAGATGACACGCAAGACTGAGAGTCCTCAACTCTCACCAGCTGCAGTGGAGAGAGAGGAGGGCAGGCAGCGCGTCCCTCCCCAGCACACAGCAGCACCGCTGCGCTCTCCCCACTGAAGAGGAGGCCCGGGCCTGGGCAATGAGCCGCCACACCGCACACAGCACACGCGCCGGCCACCCGCCCCTCACTGTTTGCTGCACAGAGTCTGTCCTGTCCACAGCTTTGAAGAGCTGGACAGAGCAGGACAAAGGGAGATGGTGATGGGTGGGCAAAAACCTGGCCAAGCATTTTCTCTGGGGCTTATTTGCCGACCTTTCACAAAAGCATCACGTGTTTCGATTTAACGGGTAATGCAAAGGATGGATGAACTACAAAACCTCTGAGTCCCTTCCACCTCCTAGAATGCAGACTGGAACAGTCAGGTCATGGACGATTAAAAATTGTCATTATCTCCCCAAGGACACACTGAGGGACGAAAGGTATCTACTGGTTCAAACACGGCCAGGGAGGAGAGCGATCTCAGACCAACACTGCCCGCTGCCACCTTCTGCTCCTAAACACGGACATCCACATTGTAATAACTTCGGCGGAAAGTTATAGAAAAATCTATAAACATTTAAGGCAAATGAAATCCTGTCTCTTCTAATGTGGATGTATCTAGATTCGACCAGCCAGCCCCAGGGCACAGTTCACCCCCTTTTAAAAATAGCTTATTGGTTCCAAGAACTAAAATAAAACCGCGTTGTGTTCTATTGTGCGATGTAGCTTTCTAAAACTTTGAATGTTTTAACAGCATTTATATTGTCCCCATGGCACCAGTAACTCAAGCTATTAAGAGTTTGGATGTGCAAAGGCTGTGTATAAAGATTCTGCATTTTATTTTGGTATTCTTTCAAAAAAGGACTCCATACAAAGTCAGTGTAAAAAAAAATCAATACTCAATTTAAAACAGAAACAATAATCTCAGAAAGTCTGACATTATCCTATGCCAAGACTGAGGGGGAGAGAGAGAGAAACGGGTAGAGAGAAAATAGATTCCTTAATTTAAATCTTTCTTCACCCCGCCAGGGTGCCGGAACCAAAGCATCCAATCCGACTTAACCCCTTCTGGACGGGGAACTTCAGACAGGCCTGGAAGCCCAGGATTTCAGAGTGCTGGTGAGCAGCGTCACTGGGAACTACAAGGGGAGACATGTGTGGCACTTCCACTGCTGGGCGCCTGACACAGCAGCCTCTGACACATCTCGTCTGGGACAGTGTAATCTTTCACGGCCAAAGTCATAGACCTTCAGCATCTCCCACAATACATTTCCTGAGAAAGACGTCATCCTAAGGAATGTCCAGTTTGAAGGGACCTACAGGCAAAAACTAAGAGGAACAAAAGCACCGTGGTGACACTGAGTGTGTTTTTCATCAACAGAACCATGTAGTCAAATAGGACATCCGGGCTCTGTGCCACACCAGCGGTGCTTCCTTCCCAGCACATCTCTTTGACCTGGAGGCTGTTGATTCAAGAACACTTGTTTACTTTTTCAGGTACAGATGTATAACAAATACTCAAAGCCAATTTTGCTTTAAAGAGTGATACACAAATACTGTACCCCCCATGGAATGCATAAACCAGTAACGGTGCATGGGGCACACACACAAAGGGCACTTGGATGGTGTCATCCTCTACCAAAGCCAGCGGATGGTACCCTGAGTACCTGGGAAAAGCAAGAGGGAGCTGCTTTGTAAAGGTCTGCTATGGATACCAAGGGCTGAGGGTGGCAGGGGAACCCGGATGTGGCTCCTCCCGGAATTCCCCTGCTCAGGGCTCTGCCAGGAAGGCCCCCCCCCACCCCACGCCCAACCCAAGCCTCGGGGAAGGCCCCTGGAACCAGGTGCATTTAAGAGGCAGATTGTGGACGGATGATCCTGGACCCCAGACTGGCTCCTTTCCCTAAGCTCTGCAGCCAGCCCATCCCTTCTCCTCGCTTGGCCAAGCCCGACAAGCCAGGTCAACACCGGGGGCTGAGCAGCCCTTCCCCGATAGTAAGTGGCGGAGGTGATGAGTTAGTCGCACAGTGACGGCGGTCAGAAATCAGGGACTGGACGGCAGCCACTGTCACTGCGGTGGGCATCGTTTGGTCTCCCAGGAAACTAGAGGCTCCAAGCCGAAGCTGCCAGTACCAGAGTCACAGTGTGAATCCCCCGTTTGGTGGGGAGCTGCGGGGAGGAGTGGCAGGAGGGGCGGGGCTCCCACTGCAGCCCCAAAGGGACCTTCTAGCTGGCTCACTCTCCCTGTGATCTACCTGGTGAGCGATCCACGCTCCCCTACGCAAACAACCCGTGGGACCACCTGAGGCTGTGCACAGAGTCTGCAGGCACACAGGCAGAGCCAGGTCCTACACAGCTCAGGAGACTGGGCGCCCCCGGCCAGGCCAGCCAGCCAGGTGGGGCGGGGTTGGTGTGTGCACGCATGCGCGCGGGGGAGAGCGGGATAGGTGAAGACACACGCCAATCACCGAGTCAGCAAAAGGCTACCTGCGCTGGCCGGTAAGGGAGCAGGGTCAGAAACCGGGCAGGCAGCTTTCCTCTTTGGGGGAAAAAAGAATCAAATGAAATCATTAGTGCACATTTTCCGTTGTGATCTTTCTCCGCAGAATCCGAGGCAACAGAGAACAGCCCCCGGCTCCCATGGGCAACGTGGAACTGGACATTCACACACAAAGCACGTGTGGCCACGTCGGTCCGACTTCCGGAGCCGAAGCACAGACGTGTCCCACAGGTCCGCGGGAGGGTGTGGCGTGGCACGAAAGGCAGGGGCGACTTGCTGTAAGGCGAGGCTCCCCAGAACCGCCAGCTCCGCTTTGGTTGCAGCTGTCACGGAAACGCTAGGGATCGGCTTCTAGAGCAGTCCGGTCCACAACAGTTGGATGCCCTGTCACTCTTCCCAGGACGGACGTCCCCTGCTTCCGCCAAATAAAGTGCAGATGGTGGAAGGACGCTGGTCTATCATCTGCCAGTCTCAGTGATGGGAACTAGTAAGAACAAGATGCCCCTCTGGTATACATATATCTCTCTATATTCTTTTTTTTATAATAAAGCCACAAATACAGAACTTTTAAACTGATGTCTCAGACTGCAAGCGGAGGACAAATTTGTGAGATTTGGGGTCTACGAACTCTTCCGAGAGCACGATGAATGGAATTTTCTTCACATTGACGACGAGGCTGAAGTCCAAGCATTTCAGGACGAAAACGAGTCCGTCGCGTAACCCGTTGGTCACGGCCTCATCGCTGATGAGCCTCCACTGCGTGGCCAGCCAGCGCTCCTTGTCGTACTGCAGCGTGGGGCCCGCGCGGAGGTAGCGCTCCAGAAAGGCCTGCAACGAGAGGGGACGGGGAGCTTAGCCGGGGGCGGGGGGGGGGTACGCCTGCCCCCAGGGCAGCGCTCCCGCCTGTTCTCACACCTGTGGAAAGGGTTTCCCAGTGAACCAAGGCACGGCGCGGTGCATCGCACCGAACTCCCATCAGATCCTCATAGCCGAGTCCCTGTCCGGGAGGAAAGGCCTCCTGGACTTCCTCGCCTCCTCTGCAGACTTCCAGCCAGAGGGTGTAGAGGTAGGAAGCACGCAGGCCAGGAAGGGGGTGGCGGGACCGATCTCTGCCCGGAAGCCTTGGGATCCCGGGGAACGGCCCCAGACACGTGCCCCTGCCTGCACCTGTTTGCCCCCTCCCTGCACCTGAGCGGAGGGCCCCCTCCCACACTGAGAGGGGAGGGCCAGGGCCAGCCCTGCGCTGCACACACAGAAACACGTGCTCCACCATTGACTGGTCGCATGACTTTGGACAGGCCAGCAAACCTCTCTGCAGCTGGAGAGAAGGGCACCTCACTCACAGGCCTGCTGTGAGAGTGAAACGGCTAACCACCTAATGGGCACGAGGTGACTACCAATCAGTGTCAGCGATGGCCGCTTCGTATTGGGTCGAGTGTGCACATGGACAGGGAGTCCAAGAGATGGCCGGACCCCACACTCCCTCACTCGACCTCACTGCGCTGCTTGTGCTGAGCTTCCCTGGACTTCCCGATGCTCCCCCACCGTCCCCTGGGAAGCTCCTCCTGCGGGATGTCATCCTTCAGCAAACTCCTCCTGGCTGTTTACATCTTCTCAAACCGCACCCTGAACTCTCAAAAAGATGAACACGCCCTCCTCTGAACTCCCGTGTTTGTTGGCAGGACTGCCGTGAGATGTTTCACTTTCCGAACAGCTACTGACTTGTTCTGTGGGCCCCACGCTAAACTTTACTCCCCTGGAAGGCAGGTGCTGCTTTTCAAATGCGAACTTCCACTGTAGCTAGCACTAGAAGCACGATAGCATGGGTATTATTATATCAATAAATACACTGATTTAGCTGTGAGAAAGGACGAGCCAGTGACACAGAAAATACTGAGATACATCACTCTGGTCCTCGGCAGTTTCTAATTGTGCCCCCAGCACCCACCCCTCACCGCTGCTGTAAGGAACGTATCGTCTCACATCTGTGAGCGTGTATTCTAAGTACAGCTGCCCCTCTGATATAACACATACTTCTAATATAAAAATAGCTCTTACGAATCACAGGAAAAGAAACAACAATGAGAGAAATAAAATTAATAAGATAATTTATAGAAGAATCAAAGGAACATTAACCTATAAAAGATATTCTATCACATCAAAAATTAAATAAGTATGAATTCAAATAATGAAAACATATTTCCTTCTCTTAGATGGCAATGATTAAAAAGAATGGTAACACCCAACGCTGTCAGGTGTGGGAGGGAAATAAACGGTCTCGTCCCACCCAGAGGCGAAGTGTCAAAGGCCACACCCCTTCGGAGGCCAATTGGGCCGATCCCCACCTCTGACCCAGCTGTTCCTGGCCCGGAAGTGCACCCTTCAGAAACCCGTGCACGAATGCACAAAAACATATGTAGAAGAGATAGCCACGGCAACGCTGTTTAGACCAGGAGTTGGCAAACTTTTCTCTAAATGTAAATATTTTCATCTTTGCAAGCCACACTCTGTCACAGCTACTCAACTCAGCCTGCGTGGAGAGAAAGCAGCCACAGAAGATATGTAAATACAAAAGGGCGTGGCTGCATTCCGATCATACTGATTAACAAAAACAGTCACCCCCCGGGTTTAGACTCATAAAAGATCTTAATCCAAAAGTGTGTCAATAGACAATCCGGTAAGCAAGTCACGGTATTCAGTAGAATGAGATGCGGCTATTAGAGTGAGTTCGATCTGTAGGACAGAGATCGGGGGTCCTGATGTGGAAAGATGGCCAAGAGAGCTCTGAGTGAACAACATACATGTAAACGGCACCGTTTCGGTTTCTCTCCCTTTCTGTTTGAAACACACACCCATGCACACAAGCACACACCCCTGTCCGTATTGGTAAGCACTGTTCGCACTGGGGGAACGGAGCTTCACCCTGTACGTTTCCCCAGTCCTTAATGTTCGGGCTTGTCTACAAAGACTATTTTTAATTCAGAAAAGTACACATTTTTTAAATGAAAAAGAAAGCCACTGGGAAACATGATGAAATCTTGAAAAGAGGCGAACAGCTTCCGCGGACGGCACACGCTCTCACTTTGCACACGCTGCCACGTGGCACTCACTCCCAGCCTCTGCGTTCAAGCCTTTTTGCATCTGCTGTTTGTAACTGAATATTCTCACAGGGATTCCTCCGTGTTTAGCAGGTGCTAGCTAGACCATAATTTGTAAGCTGCTGTTCTATTTTTAAGTTATTTGGTTTGGAGTTATTACAGATTATTTTGCAAAAATCACCTGCATGTATATTCATGCAGATCTGTGATTGAGCTGAGTACTTTTTTTAGGAGAGTCAAAGACTATGGAAACCTTGTAGCTTTTTTACTGAATATTTCTGTATTGTTTCCCTGAGGATTGTTACTGGTTAGTGACAATGTAATCAGCAGTAGTACCTGTATGCACAGGACATTGTAGGGACACAGGTCCTGATATTAATAATAGCAGCTCCCAAATGTTACATGTGTACTCTATGCCAACCTCTCACTCAGAGTCACACTGCCATATTTAACATAATTCTCACACAACAACCCTATCAGGTAGATACTATTATTACCCCCATTTTATAAAAGAGGAAACAAGTGTAGAGTAACTTATGCAAAGTCATAAACCAATTAAGTGGTGGAGCCAGGATTTGAACCCACTTCAGTCTGAAGAGAGCTCATTTGCTAAACCCTTATACTATTTCGTCTCCCTGGCCACCTCTCTTAGATATGTGACTGTTTCTTGTAGTAACCCTAAAAGTGTGCTCGTATCATAATCTAAAAGACCACTCAATAAAACTAACTCCACAACATCCAAAACACCTTACCAAGTGATGGCATTTCCTCTCCCTCTAATAATAAAAGCCATTTATTGGGTCCTTACCACATAACAGGCACTGTTCTAAGCACCTCACACGAAAGAACGCCTTTATTTCTCACAACAACCCAGTGAAGTGGTTATCAGTATTACCCCCAATTTACACACCAGGAAACTGAGGCGCAGAGGCATTAAGCTGCTGGCCCCAGGTTTCCCAGCTAGTTCGTTGGTGGAGCAGCGAGGTTAGAATGAGTCACCTTGGCTCCGGAACCCCCGAGGACCCCTAAGGGCTACCTGTGCTGTCTCTACATGAGAGTCTCTCCTGTGCTTGAATCTGGAGGCCTTCAAAGGTGCATCTAAACACCAACTATACCCAATACCGCTGTGAAATAAGTGAGAATCACGAGTTCTTATTAGTTGCTGTTTCAAAGAAGCCTGTGCTTTGGCCACTCCTGGCCACCCCCCGCCCCCCACAACGGGACTCCAGGCTGGGCGCACCGCCGCACCTTCGGGGTCATGCTGTGGGTGATGCAGAAGGCCAGGTGCTGCAGGATGCTCTCCATGCTGTGATAGTGCTGCTGGCGCGTGGTGCGCAGGTACTTCTGCAGGGCCCGGGCCATGGACGGGAAGATGGCCTGGGCGGCCTCCCTGGGGTCCATCACCTCCCCGGGCGCCTTCTGCTGCTCCTCGGCCTGGAGGCGCTGGATGTGGATGAAGGCCTCCTCCACCGCGACCACCAGCCTGGGGACAGGAAACCCAGGCATCAGGGCGGGATGTGGGGACCGAGTCACTGGGACCCGGAAGGGCTCCTGCCCTCCTGCCACGCCCCGCCTGCCACCGGCTACCCCAAGGCCCCCATCTTTAGGCTGGCACGCCAGGTGCTGGGAGGGGAGCTGAGAGGGAAAAGGGAGGCAAACACAAAAGTAACACGTGGAACAGGGGCTCCGGGGGGGCGAGGAGAACGAGGCCTGGGACTCGGAGACGACCTCTGTCCTCAATCCTGCCACTAATGAGCTCGGGAGACTCGCTTCACCCCGACCAGGAAGGGCTAGATGAAGCGAGTTCTAAGGCCCCTCTGCTCTGCGCAGTGGCTGGTGGTGCTGAAGCGCCTTACAGAGAACCAGAGCTGTCTCCCCGCTGATCCAGCCACCACACCAGCACTGTGACAGAAACCACCTCTGTCCACTTCAGAGGATCAGATCTTGAAAACCAGAAAGGGTCTGGGGGATCTCCAAAACCAGGACGGGCCCCTCCAAGTGTGGGCTGTGGGCCGGACGCTCAGCCTCAGCCGGGAATTTGTAAGAAATGCCAATTCTTGGGCCCAAGTCCAAGTCCAGACCTACTGGACAGGAGGTGGCCTTTGTGGGCGGGGGTCTGATAAAAGGAGACCCCTGGTGCTGCTCACACATGCGGGAGTTCGAGAAACAGGACAGCAAGATCCACTCCAAAGGCTCAAGCAGGTCACGTGCATAAAATGAAATGTCATTCTAGTTATTAAAGAAAGAAAAAAAAAGTCCGCGACAGCGGGGCTGCTGCCGGGGGACACGATACCTTGCTCTCCGCTTCTTCACCCGCCGCTCGTGTTCCGCCTCCTCGTAGTACAGCTCGTTGTGGCTCGAGTCCCTGCGGCGCGCTGCGGCGGCGATCATGGCCCGGGACTGGCCGGCGGCGTTGTTGCTGGGGCCTTTGGGGCAAGGACCGCGGAGGGAGAAGAGTTTTAATGCCGTGCAGCCGTGAAACGGGGCAGAACACGAGTGCTACGGTCTGCCGTGACCATCCACCCAGCCCCTGGGAAGCACAGACACGAGTCCCAAAGGTGACTTCCCACGAGGGTGGACGGTCCCCCTGCTTCTCATTGGATATGCTCGCGAGAGGCAGGAAGTCTCCCCAAAGCCCCACTGGAGCCGTGCAAACGGCGAAAGGACTCAGAAGGAGATGAAGAATGCACGACAATTCAAACGCTGGCCGAAAACAACAGAGACTGTGAAGATGTTCCTTACATCTGCCACAGACAGGCTCGGAGTGGCCCTCGGGGCAGCCGGAACATCATGTTTCACCCGCGAGACAGTGAGCGAGAACGAGGGGGACGGGAGAACGAGGACAGAGCCAAAGCCAAGTTCAGGGACCCGGGGACACTGCGCACACAGGAAAACAAGCGCTGCCAGAACGTCACCGTGGCCACAGCTTTCAGAGGAAACGCCCAGTGCTGGAGAACTCAAAAAACGGCCCGTGCGTTAACACCGACTCAGACGCCCTGGTCCGCTCCCCCAGACCACTGCCCGCCTTGACCTATGGGAAGGACGAGGCAGATCTCATGCTTTCTCATGTTTCGCCTACTTGGCCCAGGATCTGGTGTCACAGGCAAAATGTGCCAGTCCTTCGGGACCCACGCGAGAGTGCACATCTCATTAGCCAAAAATAATAATAAAATAAAATTTGAAAACGCAGAGGGTATTATGTCACCGCCAAAGCTGACACCATCTATAAATCACTGGACTTGCTAACAACATGATCCTCTTGCAGGGTTTGCGAAGCTCTCGCCTTGCCCCAAGCTGCCCAGCAAGAAATGACACCGAGTCCTATTTCTTGCACTCAACCATCTGATAGCCCGAAACGGCTCTGACGTCCCCAGCCTGGCCTCTGGCCTCCTGCCACCCATTCAACTCCAGCTTCTAGGCAGGGCTGAGAAACTCCTGTAAATGCGTGTCTCACCAGGTGCCTGAACCATGGAGAATTATACAGTCTCTAGGGATTTGGGTGGCTGAGTCTTGGGGTATGTTACCTACATTTTGAAAAGAAGCCCTTTCCTAATAGCTTTCAATAGAAGATGTTCCCAGCAGGAGGCAGGGAATACACCCACATCACTATTGTTTTCCATCATAAAACCCCCAAATGAATGAACCTCCCACAGATGTAGACCATAAATCAACATTCCTCTGAAAATGTTTGCCTGCGAGAGAGAGAGAGAGAGAGAGAGAGAGAGACACACAGAGAGAGAGAGAGAGAGAGAGAGAGAGACACAGAGAGAAGAGAGAGAGAGACACACAGAGAGAGAGAGAGAGAGAGACACAGAGAGAGAGAGAGAGAGAGACACAGAGAGAGAGAGAGAGACACAGAGAGACAGAGAGAGAGAGAGAGACACACACACAGAGAGAGAGAGAGAGAGAGACACAGAGAGAGAGAGACACAGAGAGAGAGAGAGAGAGAGACACAGAGAGAGAGAGAGAGAGACACAGAGAGAGAGAGAGAGACACAGAGAGAGAGAGAGAGAGAGACACAGAGAGAGAGAGAGAGAGAGAGGGAAATTGTCCTGAAATGAGAATGAACCACAACGACAAGCACAGAGAGGAGGCAGAACCAGAACCAGATGGGCGTGAATCTTCTTGCAGGGTTTAAGCTACATAGTGTCCCAGCTGCCCCCTGCACCCACCAGAGACGCCGTGTCCAGGCACGTACCATCCACGTTGTAGACCTTCAGCCCCGCCATGTGCTTGGCTGCTCGGAATTTGGAGGCTGTTAGGAGGTTGGGGTTATAGATGGTGAAATCTTTATAATAATTTTCCAGAACCACCAATGCTGCTCGCTGGATACTGAAAAAAAAAAAAAAAAGGCAGGGGTGGGGTGGGAGATGCAAAATTAATGCAAAGCTTTTTCACTGAATAAGCAGGTCTGAAGTGAAAAAAAAATCCTCTTTGGAAGTCAGGTAAAATACCAGAGCACCAAGGATAACCACGCACAGGAGGCTGCTGGGTTTCACTGCACCTGTGTCTCCAGGGTTAAAAGCGAAACTAAGTCCTATTGTCAAGTGGCTTTTGTGCCCTGTCTCCCAGGCCACACCATGAGCCAGACCCCATCCGGCCAGTAGTTGAGAAAGGAGCAAGTTATACCTCAGATTTCTTTAGGCCACACAGAACTTTCCTATGTCCCCCAGTTAACAAAGGAGGAAACAGAGGACCCCCAAGTGGTCAAGACACTCAGATGGCTGCAGAGCTCCTGAGCGAGAGACCACAGTGTGGATCCAAGGTCCCCAGGTGCCTGCGCAGCGCCCCCACCCAGGGTGGAGAGCGCTTGGAAGAGGCGCTGCAGACATGAGTGAATCCTGATTCCTCCTCCCCGCTACCCCGGGCCAGCCGGTTCGCCCCAATGTCCTGCGATCTGTAACCAAGCACCTGGGAGACCCAGCGGGAACAGAAGAGGAAATGTCCACGGGACTCCGAGGGTGGGGAGGGAGGGCGCCCACACGCAGTACTGGCCGCAGAGGAACACGCTGCTCCTGTCTCAGATGCAGGGCAGGTTTTACCCACCTCCCCGCCTTCAACCCCGGCCGTCACTCAGGGGAAGAAAACCAAAGCTCACACGTCTGTGACCTGCCCAACAGCGCGTGTTTCCCGAAGACAAGGGCCGGGACTCCAGTCCGCATTCACAGACCTCCAGCTTCCTTCCCCATGACGCGTGGCCTCTGTGGGACCGGGTCTGCACTGATGCCAACCGCCACCACGCAGAACTGCAGCTACCTGCATCTTGCCCTTTACATTCTCCTTCCCGGGTCTCTTCTAAGTAGATGGGCTCACAAGGACTGTCTGCAGTAGCCCAGGTGCCACGCGGCACTCCACGGCTCTCCGAGGGCCTCAGGGATCTTCCCTTGACACAAGACAGTGCTGTCCCTAACCTTTCTGCTGGACACTTTGCCAACCCCACCCTTCAGTTCCTCTTGGGACTCTGCCCCAGAGTTTAACAGAGTCTAAAAGCCATCTCCAAGTCAGTCAGCTATCCTCCTTAACAGCACAGTCCTGACAAAGCTTTCCTACTCATATCCCCCCAGGGACCAGCGATCTGCATTCAGCTGGTGTGTGGTACGTACCTAGATATACACACTCCGGCGAGACCAACCTTGTATAATGGCCGCATTAGATTGCTGAGAGCAAGTCCACGTTTTGAAAGCCTTAGTCATTCAGTTATGTGGCCGCTCACTCATCACTTTCATGTTTAAGTGCCTCCCTCTGCCGAGCCCTGGGAATGCCAAGATAAGACGGAAGGAGCTTCTCCATAACCAGGCGTCCTTGGAATGAAGTCCTGTGACAGCCAGTGGGAACACGCACGGGGGACACGGAGGAAGCACAGAGAAAGCTGACTGCAGGACTCGGGTGGGTGCAGGGCAGCTCCCTGAGGAGGGGACGTGGTCCTCGAGCGGAGGTCTGTGTGCCACAGAAGTCCCCCGGTGCTGACGCCCCGTGGATCTTGGGCTCTGCATGGACCCATCTCCTCCCGGCCCGTCCCTGTGTCTCCAAAGGGGGCCGGTGCTTCCTCACCTTGCATTCCACTCACAGGCTGACCACGGCCTCTCCTTGACGGTGCACATCCAGACACTCCCTCCCCGCACCTACGCCGCCTCCCACACCCATGCTCTGGGTTCTCCAGAGTTCCTGGGCTGGGGGAGACCCGGAGCCCTCTGCACAGAAATAAGTCTGCTCAAGACACAGACAGGCTAGGGTACAAATGTCCCACCCCACGCTTGTGCCCTGGTGTGGAAACATCTCTAGGAGCCTGGATATCAGCAGGCAAGTACTTCCCCAGTCAAAACGTAAAAATCAAAAGGCAGCTCCGAGTTTGTCCTCAGGCCCATCTTTAAAACAAACCCTCTGTGGCTTCGGGTCTGGCTTTTCCATTCAGCGAGGCTGTGAGGAGGGCCCAGGGGACCCCTCGAACTCAGCCCAGGCCTTTGAGGCAGGCGAGGCGAGGCGAGGCTGGATGGGAGCCTGGAGGCTCTCCACCCAGCCCATCACCATCCAGCACGCACAGCCCGACTCAGGCCGGAGCACTCGGGGTGGGGCAGGTAACCCGGGACGGGAGCCTCTGATGTCACCTGCATGGACCTCACGGTTTTCCACCAGCCCGAGAACTTTCACTCAGAAAAACCCAGCTATGGGGACAGTTCAGACAGCGCTCTCTTCCTCCAGGACCATGACCTCAGCAGAGGCTCCAGAAGGCCCAGAATGGCCCAGTTGCCCCGGAAGCGGCTGTGGACCTAGCCAGCCCCCAGGCTGTGGGAGCGGAGGGACTGGCAGGGGAGGTCTGGAAAAGCCCCCAGAGTGGCAGCCCACCTTCGCCCAAGAAAACGTCTGGGCCACACTCGACATATCAGGGATACTGGGGCGTGAGAAGCTCCACAGAACTGAAGCCAACACAGAACTGAACGCCTGACTCGAATAAAATGGTTGTGAGATCTGGACTGAAAGCCGCGGTGTCTCTCTTCACCTTGTCCAAGGGCGCGAACTACGTAAGAGGAAGCAAGTCTTGCTGGGGACTCAGGAAGACCCCACGTGCATTAATGAGGAGCTGGGCCCTGTGTGGAGCAGGGGGAAGAGGTCAGACCGTAGGAGGTGTGGGAGGGTGCTGCCCCACGCCCCACGGCAGTCTGAGTCACAGGGCTGCCGCACCTCCTCCCCACACCCTCCCTTACTGGGGGCTATCGACACCGCTCCTCTGTCCACCGGCCGCCTCGGGCACCGGCTCTGTTCTCACGCACCCTCGGCTCCGGTTAAGTAGGGAGAACGGGCTTCCAGGGCCCCCGGGGCAGGGCTCTGCTCCCAATAAGGGTTACCTGCTGCAGCCCAGCAGGTATGTCAATCCAAAGCCAAAGACCTCCTTCCTTTCCTTTCTGCCTCCTGATTCATGCTCTGGATCGGTTGAGTTTGTTACATAACTGGCTTTAGGTTAAAAGTAACATTTGAATGTGTTATTTGGCTTCCCAGCAAAAGAAAGAACAATTCAGCACCGACTCAGTCAGGGGACATCCCAAAAGGCACCCTGGCATCACACCCCGGCACCGGCCCAAGTCACGGCTCCACAGTGCCAGGGGGCCAGGCCCCTCTCCTCAGCCGGTGTCGAGGTCAGCATCTTCCTGCTTCTACTCTTTGGCCAGAGCAGGACCGGCCTCTTTTAGGAAGTCTTCTCCAACTCTCCAGTCCTCGGTGACCCGTCCTCAAACTCACAGCACGAACAGCCGCCACCTGTCGCTAGTGGTGTCCTGAGGTGCGCTAGCCTCCTCCTCACCTGGTTTGTGAGTCCCCGCAGACAAGGGACGCCTCCGCCGACTTCCCTACAGGACAACTCCTCCGGGCTCAGCTTGCTCACTTAGGAAACCCCAGGCTCCCACAGGTATGGGATGCGTCCTGAGCATCTATTTCGTAAAACCATGGCGTTTCAGAAGCAAAAGGAATCTCAGAGATGAACCACAGCAAACCCTTCAACTGGTCCCGGTCTGTCAGCCAGCTCACCTCTGGGGAAGGAGGGGGCAAGCAGACCCCAGGTGGTGAGAAACCTGCCCTCCTTCTTATCACTGTCACAGTCAGAGAGACAGCTGACGCCCGGTGTCACAGACAGGTGGAGTCTGATGCACCCGCTGGGGATAGGACCCCACCAAAATCTCTCGGGGAGGACACTCTCCCAAGATAGGGGCCTCTGAGCTCAATGCACACCAGGTCACAGGTACCCTCCTGTGCCGCCACCCGGGGAACTGCCCTTGCACAGACCGCACGGATGGGCGGGATGATGCGCAAAACCCACATACAGGAAGCCCAGACACGCATGTGAAAAGACAACATACTAGTAACGGAACATTTAACTCTGCTCGGTCCAGGCTGGTCTGAACTTGAACTCATGGAAGAGTCTGGGCAGCAATGGGTCAGCTCCAGTGTCCACAGCCACTCTCAAATGTGGAACGCGACCGGTGCCCAGGTGGCCTTCCTGGCCTATTTTCTTTTCAGGACAAAGAGGGTGGCAGGTCCAGTGCCACTGACGACTGCTACGCGTGGCCATGGCAACGGGGAGCGGGGCTCTCACCCTCCTGCTCCCCTTCTTGAGCAGGCTTGGAGAGAAGCAACCCCAAAGACAGTCCAAATGTCAGTTCATAAAAATCTCCAGGACGCGTTTTGACAGCTAGATCCTGAAAATAACAACAAGAGCAAATGAATGGCCTCCCCCCACGCTCCGGGCGTGACTGCTGTGGGGAAGGTATGCACCGTGCAAATGGCCCTGGCTTTGGCCCCAGACAGTGTGACTCTTGGCTCTTTCATTCGTTCTTTGACCTTGAACAAATTATAACTCATCTCTCCAAACCCCAGGTTCTTCATCTGCAGGATGGGAAAAACAACACAGAAAGCCCTGTTGTAACAACA
Source organism: Trachops cirrhosus (assembly GCA_028533065.1). NCBI lineage: Eukaryota > Metazoa > Chordata > Mammalia > Chiroptera > Phyllostomidae > Trachops > Trachops cirrhosus. Next base: position 10,646,597 of record CM052551.1, on the reverse strand, counting down.
TAAGGCGACTCCAAACCGCTCCATCGTGTAAAAAGGCATCACACCACGGTTACTGAGAAGACTGGGGCAGTCTGGCGTAGGTGGCTACCCAGAAATCCTAGTGACAAAATGCAACATGCAGATTCACCAGGTTCTGGCTGAAGTCTGGTGTCAGTTGTCTCCTGGGCTTAAATAGCCATGGAGACAATTCCAACTCCTGTGACTTTCCCAGGCTTCAAAGGCAGTGGGCATGTAAGCCAAGAAAAATAGTGGAGACTCACTCTCCACTTCCCCGCTTCCCCAGGAGGAGCTGCCTGTCTGGTTTGGGTCTGTTGTAAAGATTAAATGAGATGATGTATTTTAAAGTGCCCGGCCCAAAGCAAATGGCTCACAAATGGTGGCACCGAGAGCTTATGCTGGGGCGGCCCATCCGTCCCTTGGGTACGGCTGTCCCGCCCTCCCCATCAAGGACCCACCACGAGGGACCTGTCGAGGGAGGTGGGCCAGGGTGGGCCCGCCGCCCCCTGGGCCCGTAGGAAGGCAGACCGTCGGGTTGCGCCGCTCTCTGTCTCTGATGCAGTGTTCCCTGCCAGCGCTCCACTGCCTGCAATCAAGCCTAGCGAAAGGGAGGCATCCGTGGCACACGAAGTAGATAAAGCACTGGCCTCCGAGGGAGAAGGCCTGGAGTCCAGGTCTGACGCTGAGGCTTTGTGACTTCCCCTTTTTTGGCCTGCGATGCAGAGATAATACCAACTATTCCATGTGCTTGTTGAGAAGAGCGAAGGAAATGATGCCAGCAAAAGCATGTGTAAACTACAAAGGATTATATGAACCTAAAATATCATATTACTGAGTGTGAGCACTCTGCAGCAGGCTTGGGGCTGCTGGGTAGCTAGAATATTCATGCAGCCTCTGGGCCTAAAAGCGCGACCCACTCTCCCACGGAATCACAACCTTCTACTCTACACCAAATGCAGAGAATCTTTGTGTTCAGCCAAGCAGAGACACAGAATGGAGGGAATCCCAGTCCATCCAGTCCAAACCCCAATCCACACACCGATTCTCTTTACAACACCCCAGACAGCATCCAGCCTCTGCAGGAAAAGGAAAGTCACTCTCTGACTTGGTCCTGAAATGACCTTTCAGTTCCACCCACTGATCCACCCACCGCTTCCTTCTGGACCAGGCCCCTCTTTCTGGTGAGAGCCCATCAACTACTTGAAAAAAAGAAGTATGTGTATCCTCCCTTTTAACTGTTGTTTTGCAGATAAGGCGCTGAGGTCTGGAAAAGCAAGTGTGCACACTGTAGACAGACATGCATGTGCACGTCCTTGTACTCACACACACATGTGCTCTCACATGCTCACACACATGTTCTCATACACACTCGCACACATACATGTGCACATATACACAGCTGTCCGTTTCCTATTCATTTGCTTTCCCCTGGATTTGATTGTGGCTCCTGCCATCAAACAAATACAGGCCATTAAAGTCAGAAATGTTAAGGCTTCAGCGCATGCCCAGTCCAAGGCCCTTAAGTTTTAGAGGCTTTAGCTTATTCCAGATCGGGAAGAAAGGCCGTCCCTGACAGGGTCTGGGGGAGAAGCCTCGTACAGGTTTTAGCCACTTCTTTTCAAATATTAGTTTGCTCCCTTCGGCTCTGTCAACAGAAAAGCTCTCTTCACGTGTGAAAAACGTGAATGTGTTCCTTCCATGCTAACATCCCGCAGAAGTACCCCCCCCACCGCTCTGATCACCGAGATGTGGGCTGCGGGAAGCATCACGGACAGTGTCCCAGGCCCCGAGCCAACCCTGCGAACACACCTGTGTTCTTTAGGGCCAGAAGGATGGAGGCAGGTAAAGGGCAAGGAGGGCTAAGGTGAGAGGGGGTCAGGAGGGACTGGGAGCGACAAGCGGGAGTGTGTGGTGGGTGGGAGACGCGAGCCCGCCATGAAGACCCAAAGGACACCACCAATAAGGGCCACTGAGGCCCCAAGGCCACACCATCTCCCGTTTGTGAGGTGTGCCTGCCCTGGTGGCTGCATTTGAGGCCCGACCCCAGGATGCTGGAGAAAACTCTACAGTGCAGAGCCCAAATGAAAGCTGATTCAGCTTTCCTTGCAAACTCCCAACCCGAGGGAGCCGGCAGACACCCTTGGTTTTACCTGACTGACTTCTCCCCGGAAGAGTCCACAAGACTCCAACCTGGGCGTGTGGGCGTGGCTGCCCCCCGGACTTGGAGATAAGCTGGCTTGTCTGACGAAGAGCCAGGACGATTTGCAGCAATATTCGCGTGAGTCCCAGAGACGCAAACATAATTAGCCCCTGACGTTGCCACCGCCTCCCCTGAGAACCAGGCACATGCCTGTCTACATCTCCCGGCCCTCCCGCCTTTTAATTAAAATGTTTGTCTACAGCTGCGTGTGGGGAGGTGGCCGACGCAAATCCCACACAGAAAACAGGTAATGATCACCTGGGAACTTGAGAATGGGGAGGGGAAAACACTGGAATCTGCTTGTGTTTCTTGACAGATCTAGGTTAGACTGAAGAAAGATCTGGAAGGAAGGCTGGGTTTTTCTGGGACTTTGTGTAGACAGAGCAGGTGGGACACGCACTGCTGCCGGAGATCCTGAGACGTGAGGCAGGTCGGGTCCTGAGAGGGGGCCGGATCGGCTTCTCTGCGACAGGGGAACTTCAGGGGCCAAGTCGTCTGAATCAACATTCGCGAGCTGGAAAGTGTCCCTGGCCCAGGCTTTGAACACGGGACCTGCAGACAAGCCCTGCAGGTGAACCACTGAAAGGCAGCCAACGGAGACTCGAAGCCGGACATCCACACCCACAGCTCGCAGGAGGTAGAATCCACGGCGTTTGGTCATCACAGAGTGGCCCCCGCAGTGCCATCGGGGGAAGCTCCCAGAGTGGGTCTCCGTGCCCCGTCCTGTCCCAGGTCAGCTTCCGCTAACACAGTGTGACCCTGGGAAGGCCCTCTCTAATCGCACAAGCAAACCGCCCCACGGTGTGCCCAGAGGAGACCTGGGAGGAGTCAGCGAGGACTAGACTTGGCCAGCAGCCACAGGCAGCGACCTGGTTCTGCTGGTCTCAGGAACTAAGCAACAGGGAGCTGTCACATGTCATCCCCCTTGGCTGTGGGCGGTTCTGAGTGGGGTGACAACACTGAGACAGCCTCCTCCTGAGCTGACCCAGCCATGGCTGTCTGCCTGTCTGTCCGGCTGTCTTGCCTACAGCAGAAAGATGCTGGCAGACCTCTTGAAGTGCAGGGGACCTGCAAGACACAGTTCCTCTCAAGTGACGGGTCTGGTGACTACAGCCCCACTTCCAGGCCAGGCTGCAGACCCCGCCACGCTGCTACCCCCCTGCACAGCCCGACCTCGGCAGCACCTGCCCCCTGGGATGGAAATTCAGCCTCCTCAACACTTCACATTACTGTGCTGAATCACACCAGATAAAGGTCCGAGACCACGGCCTGCCTAGTTAGAGTTCTCTAAGGAGGACATTTCGACGGGGACCAAGCACCTCTGGTCCCTCCTAGGATGTTTGACTGGCCTTCTCTTACCTGGCCTCACCTCCCTCAGCATCGGGACCGCTGGGCCTGGGAACAGCGATAGGGGCACACAGTGAGGAATCCGGGGGCGAGGGCGATCGGCCTGGCCAAGTGGACCTCGGCCTGCAGACCCTGAGCGGAGCCGGGCAGCGGCGTGGCAGGGCAGGGAAAGCAGGCCCCCGCCCCCTGCCCTGCTGTGCGTCAGCGTCTCACGTGCACTGTGTCGAATCACACCCATCCACCGATGGATGGGTGTGCAGAACGCAGGGCCTACCCCCGGGAGTCCTTCAGGAAAAGGAACAGCACACCATTCGGGGCGGCCCTGCAGGAAGGCCACCCGCCCCAGCTGCACACCCACAGGCTCCTTCCCTCCGTGGCCCCGCTCTGTGGGGGTGACTCCTCTGGGCCTCAGGGCGAGCCTTGGGGCGGGCGCCGTGCGAGGGAGGGACCCAGCTGAGGCCGATGCCGGCGGGCAGCCGCACAAACACAGAGCCGCAGTGCCCAGCGCCCTCCGTCAAACCGCTCCGACGGCGCCGCAGGGCCAGGGCACAGCGGCCGTGCTGTGACCGCCTTCAGGTCCAACCCCCAGAGCCACTCCTCAGCTCTTACTCGCTTCGGTCCTTTGCTTTGTCAGGCAGTGGGGGTGAAGCCTGGCAAGCACCCTCACTAAACAGCAATTAAACAAAACGCACGTTTGTAAAAAAGTGAAACTGTCTGTGAAATCGTGGTTATAAACAGCGAGGCTGTTTAAAAACACCCCCCAATTTCACCACCCATGGGGCTAGGTTGTCGGGACCCTGGATGCTGGTTTTGAACATGCATCGGGGGTGCGCCCACGACCCAGTGATCCCCGTCCTGGAGGTCGCCTGACCCAGAATCGCAGACATAAGATTTCAAGGGCAGCTGGAAATATCCCGGAATTACTGGAATACCCTTAATTTCCCAGGTGACCCTCCCTTTCTCACTTCTCACTGGAAAATCAAAGAGCATCCAAGAGAAGCGAGCCCCGCCCCGCTCAGGTTGGGAGGACGCAGGCGCGAGCAGGAGAAGGGGCAACGCGTTCTGTGCCTCGAGGCGGCCGAGTGGCGCTCATCGATCCCCTGGTGTCCTGGGGCTTTGGGTCAAAAGTCCTCGGCGTACCTAACCTGTTCCTGCCTTAGCTCGGGCTGCCATCACAAAATACCATAGCTCGAGAAGCTTAAACCTCAAAAACTTATTTTCACACAGTCCTGGAGCCTAGGAGTCCAAGACCACGGTTTGGCCAATCTGCTTTCTGGTGCGGGGTCTCCTTCTGGCTGCCTTCTTGCTGTCTTCACATGTGGCCTTTCCCAGTCCAAAGAGAACGAGTGTGCAAGCTCTCTGGTGTTCCTCCTAAGGACACTATTTTATCAGAACCACGACTTCGTTTAACCTTAATTACTGCTTCAGAGGCCCCGTCTTCAAATACAGCCACACTGGGGCTTCCAGCTTCCACCTACGAATTGTGGGTGACACAGTTCAGTCCCTTACATTCCAACCCCCACCCGACCCCCCAAATTCATGTCCTTCTCACATGCAGAGTATAATTATTCCATCCCATCAGCCGCAAAGGTGTTAACTCATTCCAACATCCGCTGGGTCTGAAGTCCCAGTCTCATCCAAATCTTGTACGGTGAGACGCCAGGCGCAACTCACACCGCGGGGAAATTCCTCTCGGACTGTGAGTGTGTGGACTGTGAGTGGGTGGAACCGGACAAGGCGTGTGTTTCCAAAACAGCCAGATGGGTCAGGCACAGGACAGCCATCCCCATTCCGAAAGGGAGAGACTGGGAGGGAGAGAGGGGTGATGGGTCCACGCAAGTTCAAAACCGAGCAGTGTCGTTCAATCAGAACTAACTCTTGAGACTGTTCCTCTTTGGTCCAAGGCTCTGCGCCTCCTTCTTCCCTTTTCTTGAAGGACAGTGCATGTTAGCAGCCTCCCTTCCCTGTGGTCCCAGCTGACCCCGTTTCCACTGGGACAATCTCCTCTGCATTCCCAGCTTCCCCGGAAGGGCTGACTCAATTCCCTGCTCACGCCCACGCTAATCTCTTTATCAAATGTTATCAAACGGTTGGGCAGCCCCGCCTTGGTGCTCTCTTCAGGTCACGCTTCATCTTTTTGGTTTTTTTTTTTTTTTTGCAATCTGGATAGGCTGAAACAATTACCATATGACATCACTTTCACGTGGGATCTAAAGAACAATATAAATGAGCAAACGAACCAGAAACACAGTCATAGATACAGAGGAGAGACTGATGGTTGCCAGAGGGGAGGGGGCTGGGGGACTGGGTGAGAAAGAAGTACAGATCAGCAGTTACAGAACAGTCACGGGAGGTAAAGTACAGCATGGGGAGTACGGTAAGTACTGTAATAACAGTGGACGGTGCCAGGTGGGTACTGCAGATATCAGGGGAACACGTCGTAAAGTATGCGACTGTCTAACCACTGTGCTGTACATCTGAAACTAACACACAATAACAATGAATGTAAACTGTAATAAAAATTTTTTAATTAAAAAAAATTTGGATAGGCTCAGAATCTTGTGATTATTCCAGTTTGCATTCCTTTCTGTTTAACAGTTCCTTCTTCAAGTCATGTCTCTCCTCTCGCACTTTACTAGAAGGAGTAAGAAGGACCCAAGTTGCATCTTCAACGTTTTGCTTGGAAGTCTCCTCAGCTAAATACCCAACTTCATCAGGCTCAAGTTCTACCTGCCACAAACCACGAGGACAGGAACACAATTCAGCCAAGTTCTTTGCCACTTTCTCACACGGACATCCTGTCCTGTTCCCCGTGATCCAAAAATGGGTCCCCCGACCGATCTCCCCCTGTGGACTCTGGGGGGAGGGACACACTCAGCCCACAGTACTTCCTACAGTCAGCCGCGCTACAGTCAGTCACGCACAGTCAGAAGCCCCACTGTTGGAAAAGCAAGCCGAGAACCGTCTCTTCCACAGCACAGGTGGTCAGTGGTCAGTGACCAGAGCCTGGATAAAAAGGCCCACGGTCGAGGCCAATTTATAAGCTATCAGGGAGCTTCAGCAAAATGAAAATCCAACAGAACGGGCCACCATGGACAGACAGGTTTCCAGAGGGCGGAGACAAGAGTTCTCTCTGCTTTTGCAGCTTCAGTCTCTCCTTGCTGATGACGATCAGCCATCACCTTTCGCTGAAGTTCACATACCTCCTTATAAAGAGCTCTTCCCCCCCCACTTAAGAGATGTTACTTCTGGACTGTCTGAGGTATAGATGTCACTCACTGAATCTGTTAGCGCTCTGGGCAAAGTAAGAACAGACAGACAAGCTCTGAGGACAGCAACCTGGCGTGGCCGTGCAAGTGTTCCATGTCACGAACCCCAAGGAGCCAGCCCGCCCAGGGCTCCCCACCTTACACAGTCCTTTCTCTTTAAATCTGGGCTGGGGCTTGGACTTGCTTGGACAGGAGAATTCAGGGCGAGCAGTGCTGGGCCAGCTCCAGGGTAAAGCCTTAAAAGGCCCTGGGAGCGTCGGCTTCTGAGTCCTCAGGAGCCCTGAGAAGGAGTCCAGCTACTCTCCTAAGAAACTGCCCCCCACAGCGGGCTCTCCGGAGGGGTAAGAACTGTGGAATCCGCAGAAAGGGAGAGAAGCCCAGCCCAGCTGCCCCCCACATGCCTGCAATCACACAGGGACCCCTGGCCAGGCCAGCAAAAGACCCTCCCAGCCAAGCCCGCCCACAGAACTTCGAGGAATCATAACAAAATAATAAAATGTTGCTCCGCACTATGAAGTTCTGGGGTGGCTTTGCACAGTATCGATATGTAGATAAAAGAGGGCTTCTTTGGGACAAGGGACATACAGAGTTAAAAAGGTTTGACCAGACAAAGACTCACACCTGCTGCTGTGGTTATAAGTTGCTAACTGACTGAACAGAAGAACCAGTGGGCTAAGAAATGGCTGCGGTGCAAGTCCGACAACCCTCCGCCTTCCCTCCACGCCAGCCCCACAGCTACGAGTTACACAGAATGGGACAGAGTATTAAAAATAGCACCCAGCTTGCGACATGGCAAGCACTCAAAAATGCTTGAGTTCCTTTATGTGCTCTTTTTTTTAATCCTCACCCGAGGATATATTTATTGATTTTAGAGAGATGGAGAGAGAGAGAAAGAAAAAAAAAGCACATCAATATGAGAGAGAAACGTCGATCGGTTCCCTCCCACACGCGCCCCACCTGGGGATCGAACTTGCAACATTTTCGCCTTTGGGATGATGCTCCAGCCAACTGAGCATCCAGCCAGGGTCCTTCATGCACTCTGACAGCAGTGACGTGAATATGAACATTTCTATCCAGAGGCACTATGGTGAAGCAGTTAAGACTGTTCTAGAACCAAACGGCCTGGGCTCAGACCCTGGCCCCGACCATCCCACAAGCTGTGTGGGCGCAGGCAGACAGCCTACTCACTCTTGGGTGCCTCAGATTTTCCCCTGAGAATGGGGTGACGGTGCTGACCCCACAGCCTGTTGGGGTTGAATGAGCTACATGGTAAGAGCCTAGAAGGCGCCAGCCCTGGGGAAGGACTAAGTAAATTGTTAAGGTTTTCGTTGTTTGCATCTCGGAGTCAGTCAGCTACACTAGCTTCTGTGCTCCAATGGCCACAGTGTCTACCTTTAAACATTTCAAAACTGAGAAACTATCAACCTAGCCAGGCTGGTGGCTTACTTGGTTGGAGGGTTGTCCCATACGACAAAAGGTTGTGGGTTCGATTCCTGGTCAGAGTAAGTACAAGAGGCAAAAGGAAGGTATGTTTTTCTCTCTCATGTTGCTATTTCTCTTTATCTCTCTCTCTACAGTCAATAAACGTATCCTCAGGTGAAGATTTAAAAAAACCTGAGAAATTATCAATTAGGAAAATTAAATGTTATTTTTAGTCTCTTTTCTCTTCTGCATTTCTCCCTAAATACAGTTAGATCAAAACTCACTAATCTTTGGTAAAACCCTGGAAAAGTTGGCAACTCACTGTGAGAATGGGGCCAAGGAAAGTGACAAGTGACACGTGTGTGCAGGGTCACAAATCAACTACGCTGAGACGCCAGGACGCTGTGCAGAGCACAGGGCAGGGTGTGGCCCACAGGAAGGTGGCCCCTACAGCCTGCACAGGCCCCTAACCTTCGGCTGGGGGCCCCTCCACGGTGAAGGGCGACCCCGCTACACCGCCTGCGCCACCCCAGCGGCAGGAGGGACGCATGAGACGGGACCCCCGCCCCCCCAAAAAGCCCTCTGTCTTCCCTCAGGCACCGGGCAAAGGTTAGGAAGTCTCTTAATCTACTTATGTTATCTCACTTTGTACGACAATAACCTTTTACATTTCTGGACATTTTCAAATAAGCCGTGACTCCACTCCTGCCAACAAGCAGGGCCCCTGCAAGGCCCTTTAATGAGAGCTAACAAGAAGCAGATTTTCTCCAAGAAACTAAAGAATAGGCGTTCTTCAGGCAACTCTCAAAAATAGCTCGGCCGATCGGCCGATTCAATGAAATCACCTTTGAAAACAAAACCAAAAAGAGCCTCGGCCCAACAGGTCGCTGCTGCGGGGAGGACTCTACACAAAGGGTGCTCGGAGGGGCCTGGGACTCCCGCTGGGCCCGAAAAAAAAAACGGCTGCCCTCACCCCGGGCCGCTCTTTGTCTATTCCATCCCCCTTCCCTTCTGTCTGTTTCTGCACTTCACAAAAGCGCTCAAGGTTATATTTCTGGCCCAGCGACTCTTCCAGCCACTGCTGGGTTTGGACCAGATTTAGCCCGAGCTCCGGCAGGTGACGCGCCCACACGGGGCCGGCAGGGAGAGAGGCAGGTGTGCTCTGGCTCCTGACAACGACAGTGGCCATCGCAGGGCAGCAGGCTCTGAGGGCTCTGTTTGGGAACAAAGGCGCCTCTCCTTCTCCAGCCCTCTTCCCGCCCCATAACCCGGGTCTCCGAGTGAGCAAGGCAGGGAGAGGGGAAACCGAGTGAGCGAGGCAGGGAGAGGGGAAACTGGGGCCCTGGAGAGGAGCTGAAAGCAAGACCCTGGGGCCGCCTGGGCATGCTCTCCCCCAGGGCTGCTGGACCCCGGAGCCTTCACGCCTGTCTGGGGTCAACGGCCTCAGGGTCGGCAAGTCAAGACCCAAAGGCTGCTGGTCATGGCGAGAACCACCACGAGAGGTCTGCAGCCCACCTGTGGGTCCCAGCGCAGTCAGCCCAGCCTCTCCTGCCCAGGCCCACCCCGGCCCACCCTGGCAGGCAGAGCCGTGGGCAGCATGGTGGGTGAGCAGGCAGCACTGTTGCCAATTTCTCGAACATCCCACGGGCACAGTGCCCTGGGCTCTTCTGCTCGTCCCCGCCCCATGTCTCCCTACCCCATCCAGTCTTGGGGGAGCGACAGAGAGCCTTAGAGGGGAGGTCACCCCACCACCCCAACCACCGAAGGTGCTTCACACCAGCTAGAGCTGAGGCCAAAACACAGAACCACAGTGGGCCTCCTTGCCGGTGTCTCGGCCACTTAGATTTACAGTCCCACAGGTCACTCCTTCCTACTGGGACTAGAGCAGGGCTTTCTCCACTGCTCACCTGTCCTCAAAGCCTGTCCTGTCTGAAGACAGATAGTGTCCCGCCGGGCTCTGCTGTAGCCACAGCCTGGAATCCCCCGTCCTGTGTCCCCACCTCCCGTCCAGTTGCCTGAATGAGCAACTGCCCCCTGCAAGGCGGTGCACTGATCTCTCTCGGGGCGCAGAGCTCGAATGCAGCCACCCTGTCTCAGGGCCCCAGTCCTGGGCTCTGCACAGCCCAGATATTTAATACAAGCCTTCTGCTCATGCTCCAACATAAAATTCAGAAAAGCAAGCCGTCTGAGCTTGCTGAGAGACACCTGAAAGGACTTGAGGTGCCTGATTTTGCTGCCCAGAGTGTGTGAATCAGATACTGATTCCCTGTGAGGATGGGTCAGGCTGGCTGCAGCCCTGAACGCTAAACCACCTGGTCCAAGACGGGGCAAGCTGCACCCCGGGAGTGAGAGAGGGTGCGTGCCAACACCGAGATGGTCTGGCAGCGTGACCCCATCCAGACTGGTGCTGGGCTGTGTTCCTGGGCCCCGGCCAGAAATATGACACAGCCCACTGTTCTGATACCCACTCAGGTGCCCTCTGGCAGCTGCGACACCACAGCAGTGATGGCTGCGATGAACTGGTGACCAGGTGCCACGCAGGTCACATGCTTTGGCATATATGGCCTGGTGAGGCTTGAGAGCCCAGTGGGAGGGCAAGGTCAGACAAAGCAGGCGATGTATTTGGCGGCGAACCACATCACTGCCAACAGTGCGCCAAGCTCCAGGCCAGGCACCGGGGTGCAACGAAACAAGGCCCCTGTCCCCCAAGGTCGTGGTTTGTGGAAGAAAGGGAACGAGGCCAGTAAACACAAGTGGGAGGCACCCGAGCGAGGGCACCCGCTTGAGGACGCTTGTGCAAATTACTGAAATTCCCGAAACACCCATGTCCTCATCTGTAAAGAGGGATTAAAAATACCGAAATCGAAGGGTTCTCTGAAGACTAAACATGGCACTTTGTATCCAGTGCTTACCTTGCGATGGATCAAAATAAAATTTAAAAAATGAATGATGACTATTGCTCTTTTAATTAACCACAAAATAATTAGGTGTTATGTATGCACAGATGTGAAGCATGACATCTCAACGTATTTCTAACTTTTTCTCACGTATACATCTTCAAAACACCCAACCCTTACAAGTTGGAATTCTCTCTTGCTTGCACTTGGTTCTTTACCGTCAGGTCCCTAGGGTGACCATGTAATGTACCACCCAAACCAGGGCACCGCTGAGAGAGGAGAACACAGGAACGAAGAGTAATTCCATGGGTACAACAGGGTAAACCAGATGTACCATTTTGAGCAAATGGAATTGCTGATCGTTTAATCCATCATTCATAGGCCAAGTTCAGGGGCAAGGTCAGCAGCCATCACTATGTATCCTTTCTCCATCATTGGTGGGAGGTGCCAACAACTTCGAGAGCAGATCCAACTAAACTCGGACCTAGAGAAGAGCCAGTGATGGCACGCCCCCATCCGGAAGTCACGCCCCCATCCAGAAGTCACGCCCTCACCCGGAAGTCAGGACAGTCAGTGCGCATGAACGCCCCACCCCTCACCACACACGCGCGCACACGCGTGCACACATACACACAGCTCTTCTCAAAACTCATTAGAGTCACACCCTGGTCCTGGCCCTCGCACCTGTCGAAGACCTCCTGAGCGCCCCGCCGCCCCTTACCTGAGGTGTCCCAGGCTGTAGAAGCGGGACTCGCCATCGGTGGAGCGGACCACCTGCAGCGTGAACATGGGCTGCAGCTGCCTCAGCTCCAGCAGGACGATGGCCAGGTAGTGGATGAAGAGGAGAGCGTCCACAAGGGAGACCGCGTATTGCACGATGCCCTGGTAATTTCGGTCCCGAGAGTCCAAAATGCGGACCCCGTAAAAAAGCCAATAGGAAACCACGAAGAGGAAGATGAGGACCAGCAGGAGGGCGCGGAACACAAACACCCGCGGCACGTCCGCCCTCTGCCTGCGGAAGAAGAGCGCCCAGGTCCCGATGAGCAGGATGAGGAGCTTGAACGCCACGGAGATGAAGAGTCCCTCGCAGATAGTGCCACAAGGCTCCAGCTCGTCCCTCCACAGGATGGGGGGCAACAGGAGGAAGGCGATGGGGGTGAGGAAAACTAGGAGTCCGAGCGCCGCGGCGACGGCGAGGCCCAGGTAGCGCTTGCAGTCCAGCCCCACGCTGTCCTCCATGTCCTTGCTGATTCTGGCGATGTCCTCCTGCGAGATGCTGTGCTCCGAGGTGCCTGTGATGGCCGTGGTGGTCTCTCCCCAGTTGTCATCCTGGCGGGGAGAACACAGGAGCGTGAAGAGCTGCACACAGCAGCCAACCCTCTGGGAAGAGCCACAAAGCGAGCACCTGGGGACATGGTGGGCGTGGCGGGCTCACCCCGTGGGCCCCCCGCCCCCACATGCGCTTCCTAGAAAATAGAAGCTTAGCTCGTTCGATGCAGGCACTTGCAACTTTAACTACTTTCACTGAAATTTTTCAAAACGCATCGTCTATTTACCTTTACAAACAGGGAGAGTGTAATCTGACCTTTCTGTGTGTGCGTCTGGGAGACTCCCACACTGGCTGCTGTTCCCTGTGCTGGAACCCCTTGACAGGCCTGGGGGGGTCTGGGGCTACTCGTCCTGCAACGAGCAGCCTGCTGTTTGTCAGACTAACACATACGAGCTCGCCTGTGGCACGAGAAGAGAACAACCCCCCCCATTCTTTCCTGCGGTCGTGCGTGGGTCGTGGAGGCTTTCAAAGTCCGCCCTCCGGAAGTGCCCCAGCAGCGCTGTACAGCGAACGGCAGAGCGAGGGAACTTACCCGGAATGCGTCCAAGCTTGCCCGCGGCGAGGACTCACTTTTTTAAAAAGCTCCCGAACAATTTTAAGACCCACCGAATAAACACCAGTGCCGAGCACTTCCCTGACAACGCTTCTCACCGAACGAGCTGAGCAAATTCAAGCATCTGTGGCCAGGGCAGCTGAAACTTTCTGCCTCGTTCTCATGGCAAACGCAACAGCAAAGGCACGGCAATACTGGGATTATTACAACGTGTCTGTCTTCTACTTTCTCGCTTTCTCTCTCTTTTTAAACTTCGTGGTAGTTTCTAGTTAGAGCAATGAGTCTCCGCACTGTACGAGATCCAGTCGTCAGGATTTTAAACAATATGCGAACTTCGCTGGCAACTTTGACTGCATTCAAAGCCACTGCGGAGGGAGGAGGCCACGAGAAGCCCCGTGGGGTCCACAGAGGCTGGGCCTCAGAGCTTCGTGTATTAATACATGATTGAACTTGGAAAAAAGTCAGAGTGGGTGAAATGAATGTGTAAGACACCGACTTAGGAAAACCTAGTTTAACAGTTGAATCAGTGAGATAGAGATCTCCTAACCAAACAACAACCTCAGATCCAGTAAGGATAAAAACAATGAAATGGACAGGCTACGCCAAGCAGCGGCGGTGGTGGCAGAGGTCTCGACCTGTGGAGAAACAATTCTTTTGCTTGGAAAGCGACAGGTGTCACGTACATGGAGAAATGACTGTGTAAGGCAAGAGAAGCAACCAAGACTCTCGAACACGGCTGGGGGGAAGTACAGGATGATACACTCACTCTTGAAAACTCGTCCGGCAGTTCCATATAAATTTAAATGTATGTTTAACTATATGGCCCAGCAATTCCACTTCCAGGTTTTTATCACAATAAATGAAAACATATGTCCACAAAAGACTCGTACGAGAATGTTTTAGCAGTTTTATTCGTAATAGCCCAAAACAGCGCAACCCGAATGTCTGTCCATCCGGAGAATGCGTAACAAATTGTGGTGTTTTTATACAATGGAACACTGCTCAGCAAAATACCAAAGAACGAACTGCGGAAACACACCACAGCATGGGCACATCTCAAAATCATTATGCTGAGTGGGGGAAAAAAAAGTCCAAAACAAAAGAATGTGACTCCAGTTACATCAAATTCTAAGGCAGGCAAAACTGATCTACAGAGTTAGCAATCAGCACAGGCCCTGCCTTGGAGAGGTGGGGGCGGCAGCAGGGCCTGACGGGAAGAACTCGAGAGAAATTCCTGGAGGAACAGAAATGTGTGTATTAACAGGAGTGTGCGTTACACGGGGTTATTCAGCTCTTAATGTTTTTCAGACTGTGCACGTTAGATCTGTTCATTTCTCCATATCTGAGTTTACGTCAATTTTTTAAAAAGAAAAAAATGGCAAGCAGAGAAAAAAACAGCCACGCATTCGAAGAGGGACAGCTTGCTCCGATACAAGGTGAGATCACAGGCCCCCGGAACAGTTTACTCTGGAACACTCTCCGTGAGGGCAGTTCTGGGGCCCACCTCTCACACTGGGCCCAATATTCAGTTGGTAACCAATACTGGAAGCATTAGTAGTACCTTGCGGTCACGTTGCTGACCACCACGCTGCTCTGATTTAGCCACTGGCCTTTTTCCCTGCCAAAGAGGTGCTCACTGAACGCCCTGTGCATTTCCAGAATGTGTGCATGTCTGTGCCAAAAACAGGTTGATGTCCAAAGGGCCCTCTCAAGCTTGAGATTCTTCGAATAGCAAAAGGATCTAAGATCTTCTAATCTAAGCCCCTCAACTCTCAATGTAGATACGGAGGCCCCCCAAGGTGGTCACTGCCCAAGGTCACGATACTACTGAGAAGTACAGCCTCCAAATGCCAAATTCAATGCTCTTCCCGCCACGTCATCATCCTGGCGTAAACGCCAAGGGCTTCCCGACACAGCTACCAGATACAGAGAAGCTGCAAAGAAGAAATGCCTTCGTATGGGCCACCAGCACCTCTGGGTCCACATCTGGAAGGAAACCGACCCCCTGCAGCACCTAAGGGAGGTCCACTCTCAGGACTGGCCCATCCTTCCAACCACCCCTCCGACCCTGAACTACAGACCATGACTCATCACTGGACAAACCCCGCATTCATCCCCCAGCTGCGGCTCAGGGTTCCGAGAGCACCTTGTCTACACTGGGGAATTCTAAGGTCAGTCCATCTATCCGCTTATAAGTGCACAGCTGGGTATACCTGTAGGCACACATGGATTTACCCACAGTCCTGCATCTTCACAGCTGTGTGTGCGCCTCGGGTGACTGGGGGCCAAGGCTGGACAGGCACGTGTTCCAAGAGCCGTGGAGGACACGCAAACGTGTTTCTGAGTGTGGCTCAGATGTTTATTCAACTCCGGTGGGCTGCCAGACAGTGGGGGCCCAGAGAGAAGAACCCACAGAACGTTTTATTCAGAAAATTCACAAATTACCAATAGAGCTGATCCTTGGACGATGGGGGGTGAGGGGCACTGACATCCCCGCCCCACGCATAGGTGAAGACCAGCGTACAGCTTTGACTCTCCCAGAACTTAACCACTACTAGCCTGCTGCTGGCCGGAAGCCTTACAAATAGCATAAACAGTGGATTAACACACATTTTGTACGTGTATCGCTTACTGTTTTCTTATAATGAAGTAAGCTAGAGAAAATACTCTGAAGAAAATCACAAGGAAAAGGAAAATGCATTTATAGGACTGTACTCACTTAATGAAAAAAATCCTCAACAGCTTAAGCCTGTGTTGTTCACGGGTCAACTGTACTTAAAAAATTGGGTGATTTCACATAAAATCCTGATCTCCAGCTTTTCTTAAACATGGCAAGGTACACCACAGAATCCCTGTGTCAGTGGGCAGGAAGATGTGTCTGGGGCTGCTGTCCCGTGAGTGACAGAGGAAATGCAGTCTCCAGGGCGGCTCAGACTCCCCCGTCCCCACCCCCTGTCCCGGCCCGATGCTGCTGTGGGCACTAGGGGTGGCTGCTCATCCCCACACCTGCCTGCTATGTTTTGCCTTTAAGTGTGTCCAGGGCCTACTTCACGCACCCATATCTTCCTACCGGGCATCTAAGGACGTAGCCCCCAATTTATTTCATGGCCAGTTGTGATGTTCTGTCTGGGCTGTTCTAGCCACCCTGTTCTTCTTCCCCACACGACTTGGGCTTCTGGAAGGAGTGTCCTTCCCTCATTCATCCTGTTCCACTGCAGGGAGTCTCTGGAGACTGCAGCCCTTAACTTTTCCCTCCTCTGCCCTGAGGTCTACCTCGCTGGTTTCTTTTCAACACCATTCAAAGCAAGCCCGCCAATAACGATTCAGAAGAATCCCCAGGCTAGCCAATGGCAGGACAGGCTGTCCTCAGACCAACAAGAAACCACGGGTCGTAGATAAACTAATCAACATGCTGGAAAAATAAAGATAAAAACCCCAGAGAACCTATTGCAACACGGCTTAGAAAAACATTTACCGAAAGGAGCCCCAACCAAGGGCAGCACGCTTACAGGCTGCCTTTGATCCTCACCTGGACTTCCTCCGTCCGAGTGGCATCGCTGGCCAGCAGTGGCTCTCCAGGGGGAGCTTGAATGGTGACAGATTTCTCTGACCCTCTGCCATCTTTATTCCGGGGTGATTTGTGTCTCTCTCTGTTTCTTTCCCTGGAAAAGAAAGATAATCAGCTAGCACATTTTCCCCAAGTTAATGAACTCTCATCAAAATAGACTGCACATTTCAAATTTAGGAAAATCATATGCACAGAGTTGCCCCCTCACAAAGAGTATATTGATCTTTTCTCCCTACTTAGTATTTCCTTTCCGCGATCATATTTTTTCAGTCTAAAACAGCGAACTTTAGAATTTGTGTAGCTAAAGCACATTGGTATTGTAAAATGATTGTCCTGGTTTGCTTTTTAACTAAACTTATCTTCTAGGACCTTGTATTAGGACAACCCTGCACACTATTCAAGCTTGGGTCTGTCCAAAAAAATCTGGGACACGCTGTCACCCTACACCTTCGGGCAAGAAAGGAAATTCTAAACCAGCGCAGAGAACTATTTCTTCTCATTCCTACAATTCAAACTAAAAGGCATTCCTACAAGTTCCAGGTGAACTCAACGACACCCCTAGAAACAAACAAGAGCTAGGTTGAATGACACCACGGTGTGCACATGTGTGCCGCTGTGTGTACGTATGTCCGTGTGTGCATTTGTGTGTGCGTGTGTGCATGTGAGTGTGTGTGTGTGTTCAGGCCTCCAAAGGAAAGCAGGCTGCTGCGTCACATTAATTCTGGGTGGTCCCCCAAGGTGGCTGTAGCCCCCTGCTGTGGGTCCTTCTCAAAATTGCAAAAGGAATCAATCGCCTTGCCAAGCTCAGAGGTCAACACCTGGGCACCAATAACCCATGGGAACTGGCCCTCCGGCCCCCAACTGGGAGCCGTCAGTACAACCACAGGGACCCCTCGGCGGCCAAGCGAACGTTCCCTCAACCTCCTGTCCCACAGGCGGCCTTGACCTCAGTCCACCTTCCTTCACTCACTGTCCTCCTTCCCACGAGTCCCCGGCAGGGCAGAAGCACTGCACACACGGACCGTGGGGACAAACACTCAGACCTCGGCTCTGCCCCTCTGCACACGTCCTTCAGCCTCTGGACACCTCCGACTCCTCGTGTGTGAAACGGGGACGATGATGATGCCACGTAGACAAAGCAGGTAAAGCCAGCACAGGAATGCAGAATAAGGGCTCAACAGGCAGCGACTATGATGATTACAGCGATTCTTCTCAGCCAAGGCAAAGATGGGGACTTGGCTTTGGGAAGGCTCCCCTCCCTCCGTCGCACGTCCCCTGTAACCTACCACTTCGCTAACAGAGCCCCGCATACTGCCTGCGTTCCGACCCCTGCCTTATCGGTGCCTCCCTGGGATGAGCTTTGGTTAAGTCCTCCAGAGAGCTGGGAGGCTTCTGACTCCTCTGATCTCTGAATGGGTTACCATCACCATCTATTGTAAATCAGAGTCTAGGAATAGATGTATTCTGATCGGCTTGGGTGTTTTATTTTAACCAGGCAACCAGGGAGAGAAACAGCCGGGAGATCTGAGAGGTGAAGGCCAATCACTCCACTCCACCCCCAACCCCCCCAATTCTTAGAGCACTTTACTAAGTGCTTTATTGTACTAATTTCATTCCAACCCAACAATAATCTCATGAGGCCGGTATTCCTGTCCCCTTTTACAGACAAGGAAACTGGGGTTCAAAGAGGCCAAGTGACTTCCCAAAGTCACACTAAGTGTCAGAGCAGGCTCTGAGCCCAGGCCCACTCCGGTCACCTCAATGACACTGCGCCATGCCACATGGATCTGAGGAACCACGGGAAGGTTCTGCCCCATGAATATTCCGACGGCTCCTCCCCACACCCTGTGCTGGATGAGCCGCACAGCTATGAAATGTGCCTCTGACGCTGCTGCTAGGCGTCACGGCCGGGCTGTGACCTTGGAGAGCACAGAGTGCCCAACACCCTGCGCTGCCAAAAATAATCACTTCCGTAGGACTCCCTGTGAGAAACGATAAGCAACTCGGGTGAGGTTTCCCACGTGCCAGAGTGAACTCCTCAAAGTCTAGAACTGTGGCTCCCTGGGGTCCCCCCACCCTGGGCCAGACCCAGCAGCCTCCCCTTCGATTTTACTGTTTCCCCTTTCCCCACCTGCTCTCACCTCTGTCACTCTCTCCGCCATCAGTCGAGTCACAAGCTCCCTTAACCCATCTATCCATCCACTGGCCCCAGGGGTCAAATCCTGTGACAGCACAAATTCCACTGGAAATCAAAATGCTTTCCGAGTGCCAGTTCCTGGAGCCTGAAACCTGCCAGGCAGAGGGCGGGTGGGGAACCACCCAGGGCTGGAAACAGCCTGTCCCACCGCCCACCCACTCGGCCTGGCTTGTAAAGGGCCCAACAGCACCCGAAAGAGAAGCACCGTCTATCGACTGCTCCGGTAACATCTGAGGTAAACCAGATAAGAGCCCATTATCTGATAACCCCAGGGAGGTTTCTCATCCCCAGCGCCAGAAACCCTAAACCAGTGCCTCCCAAACCGGAGCGTGCAGAGAAATCCCCGGGGGTGTGGATCTGGGTGCAGACTCGCTGGCGCCACCCCCGGAGAATTCGTCTGGGGAGGGAGACAGCGGGAATCTGCATCTCCCACCAGCACCCCAGGTGATCCGGGAATCGTTCCTCTGATCGCTCCCACCCAAATCCCCCTGGGGGAGGGGAGCCGTCGGACTAAAAGCTTGGAAGTCAGCCTGTATGTGAAATGCCCTGTATACAGCAGGGGCTCCATCAAGAAAGCCATGGGTGTAATCCTCAGCTGTACAATGTCGCAAGGTCCAGTGGCTTCTTCATTAACCTAGCCTCAGGGGGGTGAGGCTGGGAGAAAGGCTCAGGGCAGTGTGCGTTGGGACACAGGGACACCCAGCGGCGGCGCGGGCTTCCCCGCCACAGCCAAGGGAGGGGCAAACGTGAAGGTCCCATCCATCCTTATTGCCCGGGGAGCCAGAACTGTCCTGCAGCTTTTCCGGACGCGCTGGTCCTGTGTGGCTGCCCCGGCGGGTCTGAGCCGACACTAAATTCACAAGTACAGTGAAAACACTGTCAGCCGGCACTTTCAGTTCACAGAGCTACAGCCACAGCGTGGCTGCCTCGGTGCAACAGGTCCCCAGCGTCTGTCCCAACCGCTCCCAATGCTGTGACTCCGAGGAAGGGCCGAGTGTCCTCGGGGAGAGGGCTCCCCCGTGGTGACCAGTCAGAGCACACAGGCTGGAGACCAGAGGAGTGAGGAGACCAAGCCACTGAAAGAATCCCAGGCGCACTGGGTGCTTGCCGGCTCCAAGGGGTCTGGATCACCTGTGTGCCTTTGCTGAATAGGTGTGTCAGCCACAGGACTCTCGGTATCTTCCTCTCTCAGTCAGTTTCCATGCAACCTCCGCCTGAGTAAAGATGAGTGTATCTGTGCACATGTGTGAGCAAGAGGGGCAGGCAGAGCGGGCGAGAGCACGGCATGGGTCTGTACCTGTGTGCGTGTAAACGCATCTCCCCAGGTGGTTTAGAGCTGAGCCTTTGGCAGCTGCTGCAAACGGCCCCTCGGCCCAGCAGCTTCCCCATCGAGTCCCACATGAGTCCCACTTACAGCCGCATTTCCTGGGAAGCGGATTTGGCTCTATGGCTGTTGTTTGCTCTTTCTATTTGGGGAAAGCTGGCCCCACCAGGTGCCCCTCCCTTTCCTTCTCACCACCACCCACTACCTGCCCTTTCCCTCTGCTGACTGCAGGGCCTGGCTGGCTGCTTCCTCTCGCACTCAGTCTGGGCAGCCTGGGAACAAAGGCCCCAGCCCCCTCCGCTCGGGCAGCCCTATTCTGGACAATGCATTTTGGCATATTAGTCACATGAGTTACTCTTCATTTCCTTTCCATTTGTTTTCCTGCCACTTCCTCCTGCCCAGCCCAGGGAAAAAGCACAGGCTTCCAAAAAACCAGCAAGTGGGCCTGATACCTGCCGCAGGTGCCCACTAGCCTGGGAACCTCAAGCAAATCGCGGCGCCCCTGGGCCGCAGTCTCACCGGCTGGTCAATGAGGGCACTGCCTCCCACCACTGCCTGACGGCTGTGAGGACGCAGGAGAGGACTGAGGGCCCCCGAGGGCACTCGCCTGCTGGTCCTGGCCGCTGTTCACCTGTCATCTGCTTGGAACCCAGCCCCTCCTGCAAAGTCGATGGCGGTGTCATCAGGCGTATCACATTTGGAGCGCTTCATGGTTCCTCTCTGGGTCACAGTTCTACTAAAATTACCCCCAAAAGCCAGGCCCCTCCCCTTTCCTGCACTTCCATTCAAATTCCCAGCAAGCCCCTGAGCAGGGCAGCTTTCCCAGGGACAGTCCAGGGGACGAGAGGCTCTTGGCTGGATCGAGGGCCTGTGCAGGCCAGTGGAGGGGGACTGTCACTGCTTCATGTCCTGTCTGTCCTGACAAAGAGTGACAGCCTCTGCCCCACAGCGACAACATCCTACACAGCCACAGACAGAGAATTCACCATGTGTGGGCGCTGCCTGTTTCCAAAGAGCCATGGAGCGCACTGCTAACGGTGTCCCTACACCAGAGCTGACCCGCGTTGGCCCCCAGTAACGCTCCTCGATCAATTTATTAAAAGTCTCAGCCTGTATTATCATTTGCTAAGTGCCTTCCACAAGGCTCGGGGAAGGCGCTGAGAGTTCTGCGTGCTGTTAGTATGCAAAGTTACAGTCTCTTTCAGTTTCCACAAGGGCACTGCAGCTCTGCATCAGTTCCTGAGGAAACAGCCGAGCACAGCAGGGGCCCCGAGGCGGAGGCGTGACAGTAGGGACACTCATGCAGATAAAGGACACCGGGGATGGTCCCCACTCAGAACACTGCAAGGGGTCCCCCTTGTTCATTGCTGAACACCAAGAGAGCCCCAAATTCCAAGGTCCATCCTGTGGTGTGGCAGAGGGAAACTGGGCTCGCAGACAAGGAACGGCTTTTTCCAGGCAGGCCCAAAGACTCGCTGCTTTGAAAGGGCTATTCCTGGTATCTCATAACGAGTTTGGTGTGTGCACCCTGCAGCTGAAATCTGCACCAGCACCACGGTCATCGCTGGGGCTCACCTGGGCTCCCACACAAGCCCACATACGTCCTTCCCCTGCATTTTTATGGTTCTAACAGCAATGCATGGAAACTCAGAAAACTGTGGAAGTTTAAAAATAAAGCACCCATAACCCTCATAACCCCGGAGACAGACTCCGATCCCTCCTAACCCAGACACCCACACGGCCAGCCTGTTCACACCCACCTCATCGTGAGAGTACAGAGCTGTTACAACGTGCGAAGAGGTGGACCTCGTTTTTGATAGCACGGCCTTATGGACACATTTCTATGTCATTAAGTGTCTTTCAAAACCTTCTTTGACCCTTTTTTATCCCACTCAGATTTTTAACTGCAGAGTGCACACCTGTGGAAGACTGAATGAGCACAGAAGGATGATGACAGAGAAATGAGTGTCCCCACCAGTCACCGTCGGCGTCCCGCCCCCCCCCCCACGTGGAGGACCCTCCTGGCAGCCGGGAGAACTCCTGCCGGGCCCCTTCCTGCACATGAATCTGCATTCAGCTGCTCGTATGAGGACCTGCTCAGTCAGGGACACGCCTGTCACCCTGCCCGGGCCATGCAGGGCTGGGCCACCTGTGGGCCTCTGGGCAGTGGCCAGACGGGGCCTTTGACTCTGGGGCTGAAATGCCATGGCCATTCATGGCATTGATACAACCACTGGCCAGCGACCTCTTCATATGAGCTGTGTGAGATGCTCTACATGCACCATTTAATAACCTCTCAACAACCCTGCAAGGAGGAGACTGCTGTACCCATTTCACAGATGAGTCTGAAGGAGTGGCGGCACCGGAGTTTTAGCACCCGCAGCCTCAAGCAGCACGGTGCCTCCTCTTCAGTCGCTCATTACTCCCCGAGCACTCAGCAGGTGTGCACAGCGGGCTCCGTGAGCATCGGTACGCCCCGTGCATTCTGCTCAGGGGAGGGGTTAGCCCCCAGCACCCGGGACAGTGTTTTCAAAGCCCGAGTTCGCTCAATGGGAAGACGAGTCAGAGAGAAGGAAGCGCCAGGCCCATCCACCCACTGGGTAAGCCTCGTGGCAAACGCAAAATGGACCGAGGCCGCAGCTTTGGCCGAAAAGCAACAAATTAACACGCTTTTAAAAAATTTCCATTTCCATTCTTCCTGAAGCTTTGGGAGAACTGCCATGTATGAGAAGTACTTGGAAGTGAAGAAACATTTCCACTGCAGAGAGAAACTTCAATTTAAAGTCGATTGTGAGACATTAAGGCCATCAACTGTAATGGAAGCGATAAAGCGCAGCGTGGTGGTGTGGCTGCGCCCTGCACGTGCTGAATGCTCTTCGAGCTCCGCTTCTCACGCACACGGACCGAGCACCCAGCCCCACGGCCCTGCAACTCGAACCGGCCTGAAAAGCGAATCTACATGCCCAGCGACCTGCAAGTGTCTGCAACGAGGAAGGTGGGGCCATCCACAGCTTACATACCCTTGTCGGTGAGATTTTTTCGAGTGACTTGAATAGTAAGAATATCCGGAATACGTGGATTCGGTATCCATAGCAGTGGACAGCTTGCTTTTGATGAAGGAGCAGCTACTGTTTCTCCGTGGAGGTAGAGAATTTCACCGACTGGGTTCCTGGAAGCTCAAAGCATCTGGGAATCAAGAAGCCACTCTTCAACAGGAACAAATCCTGGGGAAAAGGGGGGGGGGACAGGTATCAACCTTCAGAGCCAACCTAAAGGGCTGGAAGCTAAATGAGAGCAGCCGCCTCCTCTGGGGTCTCCATTCTGAACAAGTGAACAAGAGAGAAGCTTCTGGACGCTAAACGCTCCACTCATGCAGCAACAAGCTCTGGGGTACCTGGGAGGGAGACAGGTAGGTGACTGGCAAGCAAATGCCCCCCTTCCCCCAACCACAGCAGCAGGAAAACCGGAGGTGAGTGACACCTGGCTCCGGGCCATTTCCGGGACACAGCCTGGCCCCCAGGGGGGAGGTGGCTTCCCACAGTCCCAGACACCAGGCCCAGCACCCCCTGCCAGTTTGCTGATTACAAAAATGATACACAAGGAAGTCACTTTCAAGGGATTTGCTCCAAGTTTCCCATGGCCAATTTTAAAGGAAAAGAAAAAAAGTTCTCAGTCTCTTCAAACCAGGAACCCAAATTCCTGAGAATTTATGTGAGGGAACTAATTTCTTTTTGAAAGAAAAACAATTATTACTGCACTGTCTGTAACAGTAAAACAGTAGAAACAATCTAAATGCCCCCAAAACAGGGGAGTAGGTTTATCCACCCAAAGAAATATCACACAGCTGCTTAAAATGACAGCTGCGCAGAGCGGAGACGTTTACGACGGCGATGGCCGGCAGGTTTCAAACGCGGCTACAGACCGGGCAGTGCACAGTGTTACTACCCTGCAGTTACGAGGCTGTAAAATCACTTAAGGAGAGATAAGGATGAAGAGGGACATCAGAAAAAGAGAGCAGGTGATTGATGAACTGCAGGCTTCTAGGTCTTTTCCCACATCTCCATTGGATATTGCTTGGCCATAAAAATAAATCAGAAACATTTCCAAGTAAATTCCTGGACCCCACACGCTAACTTCTAGAAAACTTGAGATCTGCAAGTGGCGCCCCTCCCTTGCAGCCATCACCCCAGAGCTGGTCTCCGCCCTCCAGGGCTCCTCCTTTCAGGGCCCCTGGAAGCTCCATCTGCAAACAGAGCCAGTGAGGGAAGTGCGAAGAAAACAAAACAACAAAGGACCTGCAAACACCATGCCCGGTCCCTGCTGGGGGGAGGTCACGGCCCCACCCCACCCCCACCCCAGCAACCACCTGCAGGTGTGGAGGGAACCCCCTGAGAGCCGCCACGGCCCCCACCCTCAAAGGGCGCCTTCCCCGCTTCAGGGTCGGTGGCCCAGGGCTGGCCTCCCTGGTCCTGGATGTCGAGACTCGTCCTCTTAATCCTCCTCTGCCGACAAGGGCCCGAGGCGGGCAGAGGCTGGTCGGGTTCTAGCCAGGGCTCCTCCCTGTCTAGCACAGCCTGGGACTTGCCACCGGCCTTGAGCACAGTTTCCCCTTTGTGACACCAGGGTGAATGAGTGAGCGAGCCACCGTCTTCACGGGGTGGGTCTGAGGATACAGCATCTGGAGCTGGGTCCCAAAACCAGCTTCTACTGGCTTATTAGCTGTGTGACTTCAGTCACAATACTCAACCTCTCTGAACTGGCATCTGTAAAATGTATCTAACAGGAGAAAGAAATAAGCTACACAAGTGTGAATGCCCCCAGCAGTGGCTCCAAGTATGTTCTAGGTAAATGAAGTCGTGGTCAGTACGCCGGGTCCAGCACTGAAACCTGATGTCCCCTTGTCCCTCTCAGGAAGAGGGAAGCTCTGGGAAAGGATCGGGGCAGAGCAGGGCCCGCGCCGCCTTCCCACCTGGGGGTCACCTGCAGCTCACCTGTAGTCAGTCGGCACTGGGCTAGCATCTCAGCTCCCTGCTCGCTAACTAAGCCTCAGGTCTCCTCATCCCTTAAGCAGAAATAAGGCCCCTATTTCTGGGGCGACCATGAATGTGAAAACGAATGTCAGGCATTTTGAAAAAATGTTAGTTTTGCCCTTAGGCCCACTCCCACTTTTCCTAGAAGACTTCACCACCAACTCCTCTTGTCTCCTCCCTCCTCTGCCCCCCACCATTTCCACGAGCAACTTCAAGGAGCTTTCGGCACCTGAGATTCGTTCCTTTCTGCTCGGGGCTTTGCGGCTGCGTCCCCGGCAGACCACACCGGGAGGTGAGCCAGGCTCCAGGGGCCTGCCCTGAACCAGCCCCTCTCCCTGAAGGCCCTCCGCCCTGCTCTCTGCTGACCCGCAGGCTCTAACGCGGGCCGCTCCGCCCAGCACCCCCACTGCCTCTTCCACATTCAGAATTCACCACCCACAACTCCTACACTTTCTCTGCCTCCCAATCCATCATTCCTGATTGCCCTTTCCAGCCCCACTTCCAGCCAACTCTTGCTAACTGTTGCTGGGCGTCTCCGAGGCGAGTGCCCA
Source organism: Trachops cirrhosus (assembly GCA_028533065.1). Classification (NCBI taxonomy): domain Eukaryota; kingdom Metazoa; phylum Chordata; class Mammalia; order Chiroptera; family Phyllostomidae; genus Trachops; species Trachops cirrhosus. The sequence goes on along the minus strand of CM052551.1, from coordinate 10,620,912 downwards.
CCTCCCGAGAACCTGGCTGACCCCCTTCCAGCCCCCTGGCCGTGCCACCGTGGGGCAGATGTCCGCCACTCCGGGCGTCTGCTTCTCCCCCGTAAAACGAGGCCATTCCACACGATCACTCCCTAGGCTGCTTGTGAACATGCGTGGAGACTGCCCACGTCAAGCCTCCGGCACCTGGAACCTAAGCGCCGTCCCTCTTCCTCCCCTGCCAGCAGACGTCATCCTCTGTCCTCATTAAAAATTCTGGCCATCCATTAAGGCAACTCCAGGCATGTCCCTCAAAGGAAATCACGGGCTCCTTTTGGGAAAGGCTCTACCTAACCCTACCAGCTGCCCTAGTCCAGTTTCCCTCCCACAGCTCTGGCCTATACTTAGCGAAGGCGGGGTCTGTGTACGCTGCCACTCCCTTCTCCATCGTCTCCCCAACCCCCCGTCCTTTCCACCGAAACAGCTCTCGGCTGGCCAGTGATGGGCACGAGCCCAATCCAAAGGTCACATCCTGTCCTCCATCCCCTAGATCTCGTCCCACCTATTCATTCATCCACTTCCCTATGTGGGAAGCATCTAGGGACCCTTTTGGCAAAGCTAGGGACACAGCAAGGACAACGCACACGGCACAGGTCACCGTCCGATGTAGTGGACTGATGCCATTCCTCCAACATGCCCTCCCATCTCCCCATCAAAGTGTCCCTAAAGATGCAAATTCACCCACTACTCTCCATCCATGGGTGTACCCCAATGCAAGTTGCAGAGACAAGAGCTATTGTTTGCCCCCAGGACGCTCTGGACGCACAGGCACCCAACGAGCACCAAAAGGCTGAGTCCCCGGCGCACGGGTCCCACTCAGGCCTCTGCTGCCCTGGGCTCATCGCCGACCACCGTCGCACCTGCCCTCCACTGGCCTGGCCTACTCGTTCCCACTTCCCCTGCCAGGTGAGGCCATCATCCGATCGGTCCTACAGCTCCACCCCAGTGCCACTTCAATACTCGCTGTCCCCATCCTCCCAGGCGGCGGATTGACACCCAGACACAGGTGTCACTAAGTGCCCTCTGTCCTCCAGGCTCCTCCCCGGCCCCTCACTCTCCCGGTTCTCGGCCACCCACTTCCTCCAGGGCTAACATATTACCAAGCCTACAGGTTTCCTCGTTGAATCCAGTCTATGCAGAGCCCAGGCCCCTTCTCCTGGATCACACTGTGAACTCCTGCCCGAGGTCTGAGTGGGGATTAAGAGGCAGCAACAGGCAGCCAAGTGACAAAAACCCAGAGCAAACTCATTTTAAAAGCCAATGTAAGAGCTTCGATGTACAGGAGTCACAGTATAGCCCCCCCTTACCCACAGGGGACACGTTCCAAGACCCCCAGTGGGGGCCTGAAACCACAGATAGTAATGCACCCTATATGTACTATGATTTTTGCTATACATACATAGTTATGAGAAAGTTTAATTTATAAATTAGGCACAGTAAGAGACTAACAACAATAACAAATAATTAAATAGAGCAATTATGACCATGTACTGTAACAAGAGTATGTGAATGTGGTCTCTCTCGAACTATCGCACTGTGCTGTACCCGGCCTTCTCCTTCCTGCGATGCTGTGAGATGACACGGTGTCCCTGCGACGAGAGGAAACGAGGCGCATGAGACGCTGTGAAGGTTCGAAACCCACGGCCACTGGACACCGGCACTGCGGTGCCGCCAGCCGACCACCACGACCACTACTCGACCACGACACGAGTAAGGAGCAGGCAGCATCTGCAACGTGGACGCACTGAACAACAGGATAGTTCACTGCTCAGGCGGGATAGAGCGAGATTTCATCACACTCCTCAGAACGGCGTGCAATTTAAAACCTATGAATGGCTCATTTCTGGGATTTTCCATTTAGCGTTTTCAGAGAGTGGTTGACCACAGGTAACTGAGACAGCGGGAAGCAAAGCCCTGGGTAAGAAGGGACGATGTAGTGAACAGAAAAGCACGTCCTAAAGTTTATCACTCCGATGAGATATTTACAAGACCGTTTCCTTGTATGCACAAGAAATTAGCGGAACTCAGACAGGGTCAGAGGGCCACCTTATCAGGAAGACAGTAAAGTTGTCAAAAGGAACCAGATCCCGGGGGTGATAAACTGACTGATAGAATGCTGGACTGGCCTGAATGGGGTGGAGGCAGACACAGGTGTCCTGAAGGGTCCTGGAGCCTGGAACCCCTGACCCCACCCACACTGCACTGGGGCCCAGCGGGGCGGTGGCCAGCGTGATCTTTCAACTCACTGCGTGATGTTGCTTCCCTGCTCAACCCCTCCCCCCACCACCACCCCGGCACAGCTGCAGGACTTGCGCTTTATACCGCGACATCCCATTCTCCATTGGAGTGATTAGCTCGCGTCTAGTCCCGAGCAGACGGTAAGCGCTCCAAGGGCAGCGACCCCTCTCATTACCGCCTCTCCAGCTCCTGGGCCCCGCCGAGGGCTCCACGTGGGCTGCACAGAGGGTTCCTGTGGCTGTGCGCAGCCCACACGTCTGCTGGGGAAGACGCCTTAGAGATGGTCCGGTTTAAATGGCCAGTTTTGTAGAGGAAAAGGTGCAGGCTTAGATGCAGCCGTGAGGACGGAAGGGCCAGGAGTGGCGCTGCCCTGCCGCCCCCACACCTGTCTCACTCAGAGGCCCAATTCTGCTTCAGAGGCGCCCTGAGCAGCTGCACCCCCTCTCTGCTGCGGGACATTCTCCCTCAGGCGCTGCAGGCACCGCGGCTCCTCACCGCGGCCAGGACGGCGGCGCTGAGACGGTGCACAAGACACATCTGAGTGGCAGGACCTTAAATTCTGGAATTGTCAGACGAAAATGGCAGGGAGAACCGCCTTCGCCTCCCTTTACTCAAAGCAAAGTGAAGATTGGTGGCCTCGAAGAGAATCTTCCCCCAAAGTCAAGTTCATGCACATAGAATATACCTACTACTTAAACGGAGAACACAGCGCTTCGAAAACCATAGGAGGGAAATAACATGTTACGGTAATGACAGTGGTAAACAGAAGCTAACCTTCGTGAAAAGGAAATTATAAAAACATCAACAGCTCTGCCTGGGGCTTATTAAGTCATTAAGGGAACTCTAGTTTGGAGGGCAGCAGGCTCCCTCGCCAGGGGTGCAGAGACTCGCACTGAACTTGAACGGCCTCGGCCCTCCTTCCCCTCCTTCCGCTGAGGGTGTTGTCCAAGGGAAAGAGGTTCCGGTGCATCTGGGCTTCTATATTCTGTGCACATTACTTCAAATATTTACTTTTTATCATATTGTATATAAAATGCTAAAGGGTTGACTCTATTCATTATTATTTTTACTGTGTTTAGAGGCCAACATTTTCCTCAAGATACCTGTTTAATTGTATGGCATTCAAGGGGAACGTGAGAGTTTAAATACTTTGGTTTAGAGTCAACTTCACTTCCACAGAAGAGAAGCAATGTGGCTGGACTGCCCCTGTTCAAATCCCAGCTCCGGTACTAATCAGCTGTGCGACTTAAATCAAGCTACTCAGCCTTTCTGTGCCTATTTCCCTACCTGTAACAACACAGTTACATACAGAACTTACGGTATAGCCTCAGTGAGGTGGCTATTCAGTGAGATAATTCACAGTCACTCAGAACAGTGCATCGTATACGGTGAGCACTCACAACTGTGAGGGGACTGTTATTACTCAGCAAAGTGAAATTCTCCCAGTTAGAATACCTTCTATGGCATGTGACTTGCGGATCATTTTCATTGAACTTACGTACTTTTGGGGAGTCTGTCATAGTCTATCTTTCATGAAGACCAACAATCGTAGGTAAGTAATTTAATGATTTCTGCCCTGTTCCGTGCAGGCTCCCTTTTCCCGTCCCCAGGCTGGGAGTGAGTATGACAGAGATCAGAGGAGACGGTGTGTGTTTCCCCGGGTTTCCTGGGAGGACCCCGGGGCTGGAAGCGAGGGTGCGGAGGGCAACGGCAAAACATGTCGCTGAACTTGTGGTCTCTGAACACTAAGTCATCATCCAGGCCACCGAGGTGGGGGTCAGCGGTTGTGGCATTCATGACAACTCCCACGATCCTTTCATTACAACAGAGCTCTTGTAAATGAGCCATTCTGGGCCACTCTTAACAAGGAAAGAAAACGCCAACCTCATTTTACCTGTCCTGCCAATGATTTCGGCTCACCTTCCCAGAATAACTGCTCTTGGCCCGAGTCATTAATTACCTGTAAAACGCCCCAGCAGCTCAGAGTAGGTTTCTAAGGACCCGTGAATAGTTACCATGTCTGGGGTTCTATGCTGTACATTTGCTTTCAAGTAATCCCTTTGCCCCCTGCTAGACATCTAAGCTTTGGCAAAACAGATTTTTCGGGGATCACCTCCTCAGTGAACCCCACAGTGCCTGGTCCCGTGACTGCTGTCCAGTAAGTGGGATTCGGAAGGACAGTGGGGACAAGACAGCAGGACACACACGCTCCTTCTCGTCACGATTCAGACCAGACCAAAGTCCCTAGGAGAAACGTGGTCCGGCCCCAAGACCCCCTGATCCAGTCTCGCCCACCTTCTGAAAGAGAGCGTAGCACCATGCCCAAATCACTCGCCCACACCTGGCTCGTCCCGTAACCACAGCTAGTTCACTCGACAGACAGAGATGTGGGAGGGGCTGCTGTAAGTCGTCCACATTTAATATCTCACTCAATTATCGGACCAAACCTTATAAAGGAGGTAAAAGGTTAATTTCACGTTACAGTTAAGGGTACCAAGCCACACACCTGGACATGCTGGAGCTAGGGGCTCGAGCTCTGAGAGTCTAATTCTAGAACCTGTGCTCTGAGACACGGCAATGGAAAGCACTGTAGCAATGACCAGAACTGTTTCATTGACACAAAGAAGCGGGGGCAACCATCGTAAAACCTTCCTCACTCGGGGCCTGTTTAGTCTTCAAAAGAGCAGGGTTGACATGGAATTGCTGCTTGGGAAGGAAACCCCTACGTGGTTCCCCCCATCACTCCCATACAGTAACAGTGAAAAGATTCTGTGGGCCAGGCAGTCCTTACAAACAGGCCATTCTCAGAATTCATGTCCCATTTTACTTACAGATTGAGCCGCAACCAAGTCACACAGCCAACACTGTGACAGTAAGAGTTTCACACTGGGTGTTTCACTAATTACACTTAGACACCACCGACGTTTGGAGAAATGCTAAATGCTCAGATAGGTGAAAAGTGTTATTTCTGTGAACTATAAAAGAAAACAGATTCCTCCCACAAATCAAAGCCCCAACGAGATCCCATTGATTTAATTCGACTCTAAAAGCTCTAATTAGTGGTTACATAAAATGACTAATTACATCTCCCTGGATGCAGGCAGTTTCTGCTATCTCACTTAAAGAGCCTACGAGTTGTATAATCAAACAACCCACCCCCAGGAAGGAGAATGCTAATTAGCACTGTTGATGGGCGACACAAGTTAAAATATTCCCAACAACACGTAAAATTTCTAAACACATCACCGAAAATGCCAGATTCTTTATAGCTTGCTAGCTTTTTGGAATAAGGGTCTAAAAATACATTCATTTCCAACCACAGCCCGGAAAAATAGAAGGGTTAACAACATGCAAGTGCCAGCCACACTATCACCATAATAAAGCGCTCCAGCAACTCTTAACAAGCAGCTAAAAGTGCTCACAACACCTTCGCGGCGCGGGCTGGATACCTGGTTTAAAGATGTGAAAACCGAGAAGAGAATTCTGGGCTCCAAGTCTCACTCCAAGCTCATCTCCGGCCGCCAGGCCGCGGCTCCGCCCCACTCCTGCCTCCACCACCGACGCGTTTAAATTTTTATAAAGCTTCACACTCCTCTGGCCGCGTTGCTTGGGGCAGTTCAAAGACTGCAGTTGGAAAAGAGGTCCTGCCCCTGGCGAAGCTGCCCCGGTGCGGGGAGAATTCCTCCAACCGGGACCCCTCGGGCAGAGACTTGCCAGCCGCCTTCTGCTCCACCCCGGCGTTTTTGAAAGTAAACTCCTACCTGCCTGTTGCGCTCTGAGATGCGCCACCGGACTCGCCCCCCCGGCTCCCGGGCCGGCTCAGTTTTGGAAGCGAGGTGTGAACACAGGCCAGCTCTGTGCCGGTTTCTGGCCCTGGGCCGGGCGGCCCCCGGGCGCTGGCGGTTACCGGGTCGAGCCCCCGCGGCGGGGTGGGGACCAGGGTGCGCGCCCGGCCCCCGACCCGCACGGCCGAAGCAGCCGCCCGGTGCTTCCAGGAACGCTCGGCCACTCCCTGCCGGCCGCCGGAACGCGCACCTCCAGGGCGAACCCCAAAGTGCAGCCAGGGAAAAGGGGTGTCCGAGGCGCAAGGAAGGAATGCCGGGATCCAAGGAAGTGGGGTGCAGCGGCGAGCGCGGAGCAGGGGCAGGAGGGGCGCACCTCGCGGGGGTGGGAGAGGAGTGGGATCCCGGGAAGCACACACGGGGTGCGGTCCGTAGGAGGGGAGGCGGGAGGAGAACGGTGAACCGGAGTCTGAGTCCTGCGGCGGGGGTGTGGGATCCGCGCTGGGGGCGTCTCCCCGCCCGAGATCCGCGCCCCGCGCCCGCCGCCGCGCCCGGCCTCTCGCCGGACTCACCTCGGCGCCGGCCCTGCGGGCTCTGCGGCCGCGGTCTCGGCTCGCAGCGGCCCCGGCTCTGCGGCCTGCGCTGGGCTCCTGTAGAGGCAGAGCCCCGCCGCTGCCGCCGCCGCCGCCGCCGCTGCACTGCCGCTTTCCGCTTCCTGTCCCGGCGCCGCCCCGCAGCCCGAGCCCAGCCCTGCGAGCCCGGCGCGGCCGCTAGCCAAGAGCAGCGAGCGCGGCCGGCCCCGCTGCGGGCCCGGCCCACCTGCCGCGGGGGGCGGGGCCCAGCGGCGTCTCCCCCCACCTCGTGTCACTCCACGCTTCAGGACGTACTCATAGGCGCACACTCACACTTATGCACAAAGACCCCCAGAGACTGATTCCCACCCCACATTCACACATTTAAACACATGGGCAGGAATTGACCCCACCCAGCACCCCAATATACTTGTACCCTCAAGCTCACTCTCACACACACAGGAGCAAGCATACTCATACGCTCACAGACACCAGGGACTGAGCGCACACACACACTTTCACTTGCACATAAACACCTGCTAGGAATTGACCCCACCCTGCACCCCAACATACTTGCACCCTCAAGCTCACACACATGCACAAAACCCAAGCCCATTTGCCCTCATGGGATCCTGAACACACATATTCACACAGTCCAGGGACTAACCCCTCCCTGCGCCCCCCACACACACATTCAAAGAACTCACCAGCAAAATCCATATGCACCCACATCCACACCCCCACCAATGTACACACTCCCACTTAAACTCACACGCGCCCAGGAAATGGCTCACAAACAACCACACACAACTCAGGCCCCCTGTGGCCGCCATGGCCAACCTCTCCCTCCTGGGCTAACAGAGCAGTCACTACCCCCCAACCCACCTCCTAGAAACTGCTGGAAGAGCACACCTCTGAAGGCTGGCCGTCAGGTTCCCACCCCGGCTCCTCCTGGTCTGCCCCTGGCTCTGAGCCTCTGCCTCCCTGTGTAGAAACTCGTGAGGGTCCACGCTGACCTCGAAGGACGACTGTACAAGGGTTATGGAGAGTGGCTGGTGCCCCGTAGGCACTGCGCAGTTGTCAACTACCGGTACAAATGTTTGCCCCCTCCTCCTCAGTCGGCTCGTGTGGGTGGGGTTGGGGGTCCCTGTGGAGAGTCTGCAGTCTGGCTGGGACCCCGAGCTGCTCACAGGACACAGCTGTGAGTGGAGGCAGCATCTAATAAACGCTGCGCAGTCGGGACGGAGAAACACACGCCCACCCGGAACTAGCCTTGGTTAGGGCACTTCCGCCCCCAAAGCCGTCACTCTGCCCTCGCCATCCCCCCCCCCCCCACCCCGCTCCCACTCTGGGCCCAGTGTATGCATTTCTTCAGAGGACATGGAATGTTCAATGTGCTGCTGTCTTCACAGCGCCACCCCGCCCCCACCGCCACCAGCCTGCCACCAGGCTGGACTGCGGAGCTTTATAAAAATGTGCCTCTTTCATCTTTAAATGTAGGCCCTTCAAAGTTACAGGAAGCCAGGGATTTCCAATTCTAGTTACCATGCTTCTGAACAGCCCGTTATGATCAGCAGATCCTCGCTGAATTTTTGCGGAAAGCGATTCTTACTCACTTCAGTAGGTCTAGCTGCCTTCCCATGGGGTGCTTGTGTGGGAAAGAAGGGTAGTGTAAAATAAACTCAATTTTAAGATATAAATTCACCTTTAAATGCCATCTGCTGTTCGTTTTTATCTGGCATTCTCAAGTATTCGAGTCAGAAAGGTAAGAGTTGGAAAACTTCCCAGGCACTGAATGGTGGTCTGTCCCACCTGGAGGTCTGCCTGGACCCCCTTATCTGTCACAATGCGGGTCGGCCCCATTCAGCTCTTGCCCAAAGTCAAGGTCTCCAGCCTGTAACCTTAACCAGTAATAAAGGTAACATTTATTTGTCTCGCTTACCCACTTTTCCCAAACTCACCTAGGAAGGTGGGGTACCCCCCAGGGGGGGTTCTCATGGCTGCAGCATGGCCAAACTTGCCGCAAGTTCACGCACACCCCGGAACGCTACCCACTGAAATCCTCCCTGCCTTCCCGGGGCCAATTCCAATGCCGTCTCTCACCCAAGGCCCTCTCCAGTTCTCCCAACCAGAAAACGCCCTCCCGCCCCCACCCCCGTGGTGCTGTTTCTACATGGAAGTTGCTTTGAAACATACTTAGCAAATGAATGAGTGACTAAAATACCATGGGCTCTTGGGAAGTTACTAATCTAACCAAGCAACAACCTAACGGAAAAGCCGTGAGATATGGACAGAAAATAGTTAGCAACAGAAGAGGACACCTAAAATGATGAGTGTTCTGAAGGCACACATTCAAAGTCATTCACCCAATCTCAAGAAAAACAGGAGTTAAGTGAGAAAGGCCTCTGATAACAAAATAGATTGTATAAAATCCATGCTTTACAGCAGACAGACTTTATAAACAAAAGGATAGGTCATTCCTCACTTAGACACTGTTTACGCTTAGTTTACAAGCATTTCCAACAGGTTTCCTGATCTGGTTCCTAAGCCCACTGTAGGTGAGAAGCACAGGAAAAGGGCAAGAGGTGAGTTTGCAGAGGGCGCTGCCGAGGGTCACTGTGAAGGTCATTTCGTTCCAGAACCCACCCTTTGCCTTTACCAGGGACGCCTCCTGGCACACCGGGGCATCACAGCGTACCGGTGTCCCTCGTGACCTTGAGTTAGGTTGGGTGGGTGTTCTGTGTACAGTGCTCCACTTAAAAAAACAGGGGAATTGTGAGAAAATATCAGAAAATTTTTCATCCAAAATATTTGAAGTATTAAAATAGTGCTGATTCTTTAAAGGGCCATTTTCTGTAAAATGTACATATGTGTAATATCTTCTTATAGGTTAATAATTCCAGTGATGGGGTATGTGGGTTATTAGTGCCCAAGGAGAGAGTCACACGGACCTGGATGGTGAGGCCAACCTGCCCTCACCTTGAGGACAGAAAGGCGTGGGCAGGCATTGGTGAAGGACAGTGGTTAGACTAGCGACCAGCTAGCTCATCACGCGTGCTTCATGAACAGGAGTTGGAAAAACGGGTGAAGAGCATTTCGGTGTGGAGCCTGGGCAGGGGCGTGGCAAGAAGCACGTCTGCGACACGGTCAAGGGCAGTGAGCAGCACAGTTGGGCTCCAGATGAGGGCTTATGCTGAGACACAGAGGATTCAAACTCAAGTGGCCGGTTAGTAGAGAACTTGGAATTCAATGCTAGTGTTTGAACTTTTTAAAACAGGCAGTAATTTGGTAAAGTATTCATCCATCCATTCATTTATTCAAAGACATATACTTTGTGCCTATTAAAAGTCAGGCAATGTATTAACTTCCAGGGACACACAGCTGGATAATGTAACATTGATCAGTGATTCAACAATTTATTCAGCAAATGTTTACTGAGCACTTACTACATGCCAGCCTCTGTTCTAGGCTCTGGGGATGCGTCGAAACAAACCATGCCCTGCTCGCCTAGAGTTGACATTCTAATGGGGAGAGAGGGACAAGCAGATAACAGGTGTGCTGTGCAAGGGCAACATGCTAAGAGAAAACAGAGCAGGACAGGAGACAGGGTGGGGGCGGGTGTGCCCTCCCCCTCCCACAGGAGCTCCGCCTGCTGGGCGAGACTGTTAGTTAAACAAAGCCTGCAATCGGACACTGGCGGCCGTGTGTGACAGACCAGAGGCAGGCTGGGAGCGCTGTGGAGCAAATGGAGAAGGGCCAGCTCAAGCTGCAGACGCGGCATTGCTTCCTCTGGCCATGACCTTGCAGGCAGAATGTGAAGGATGAGTATTCCGCAGATAAAGAGGGAGGAAACATCCTGGGCAACGGCACCGAAGTGTGACGGAAGATGTGCAGGGGGCCGTACCTGATGGCGGAGACTGGGGGTTGGGGGGCGGCCGAGGCTGCGTGGGGCGGCCGGTCTGGAGGCCTGAGGCACTAGTGCCACTGGTGTCCCGGGAGAAGGACGGGAAGGCGGGGAGGGTCGAAGCATCATGGTTTCTCATGGCACTGCTGGCGGCTTGGCACAGGGACAGCGTAAGGGAGGAAGCAGGACTGGGGTGGGTGGGGCGGGTGGGCAGCACCTGGCAGAGAGGGGCAGATCCCAGAGCTCAGGGAGCCTTATCTGGTGGGCTGAGAAGTCTGGCTTTTTCTGGTGGGCAATAGGGAGCCACTGAAGAATTTTTATCAAGATAAGTGGAGCCCTGTGGCTTCGTGAGCAAAGGGTGAGGCAGGGAGACCAAGTAGGAGCCTGATGGGGCAGAGGGAGCCTCAACTGATGAACGGGCTTGAGTTACCTGGGGCTGCGCAGCCATAGGCAGATCTCTGTTACAAGTGGGGAACCAGGAGGAAGAGGAAGTTCAAGGACAAAAGGTGAGTTTGGTTACAGCATGTCAAGTGTATGTGCCTTTGGGATGTGCGGGGGCAAAGAATCACAGGTCACACTCATCAAGCATTTATTATATACCAGGCACCGTGGTAAGTGTCCTACAGGTCGTACTCATTCCTGTCTACAACCCGAGTTTAGGTGTGAGACCACCCGCCTTTTACAGAGGAGGAAGCACGGACAGGCCATCACACAGCTGCTAACTGGCGGGGCCGGCCTCGAGCCCAGATTGGCCGGCCCTAGATCCCCACCCCGAATCCACAAGCCAGGCTGCGCTAGGCTGCTGACAATGTTGTTTCGGGGGATGACAGGTCGTCAGCAATGCCGGAGAGAGGACAGCGAGAGTTGGGTAGAGAAGGCTGACTGTGCGAAGCAAAGAGACAGGGCAGGGACAGGAGGAGGTGAGACAGGCATCCCTACTGTTTCGTTTCAACATAGGCCTAAGCCTGTTTATAGAGCAGGGAGAAGAAATCTCAAATTTCAGAATTTAAGAATGAAGGGGACAGACGGAAGGACAAGCCTGGTAGGGACAGTGAGCAAGCGGGGTGGGCATGGGAGGCCGGGCACCCCAGTGTTCTCCACGAAGGAGGAGGGGAGACGCTCCAACAGGAAGCCAGGAGACGAAGCCAGACCAGAGAGAAGAGGTGGGTCTGGTGGCCTCTCGGGGCGGCTGTCACTGGGATGGAGACCACAGGACAAAGCTCAGCTGACCAGAGTGCCATCCCATGCACCAAAGGGCTGGCACTCGATCCCCAGTCAGGGCACATACTTGGGTTGTGGTTTCGATCCCCAGTCAGGGCACGTGCAGAAGGGAACCGATCTATGTTTCTCTCTTGCATCTCTCTCTCTCCGTCTCTCTCTTCCTCTCTCTCTAAAATCAACAAACACATTCTCCCATGAGGATTTTAAAAACTGCACACTCCCAACGTTTTCCCTAACAACTTGAATGGGCTCGCGGTCCCCAGGGGCCTTCGAGGGACCCCAGACCGTTCTTCCCGAAGTCTCTTCTATGTCTGAGAATTATCTTCAGTGAGTTGAGTTGTGGGTGAGGGTCCAATGTCAAGTGGAAACTGGAGAAAGCTGTTGAAATGGTGGAATTTCCTATTTAATAGCGTTGATGGGCTCGGGAGTGTACTCTGTGGACCAAAGCAATGTGCTCTGTGTGAGGCCACCAGGCCCACGGAGACCCTAACCAGCAGTCGTGGCCCGTGACCACGAGCACCACCTCCACAGGGGGGCCAGGCCCTGGGGTCCCATTCGGCTCTGCAGGTCTGAGCTGGCCGGCCCACTCCCGGTCTATCATTGCCTTGGGGGCTGGGGGGGACCAGGGAGAGCTCAGCTGGCAGAAGCAGGATCCTCCCAAGCCTCCAGGCAACCCTGCACTTGGGCAGGCGGCCCAGTTATCAGAGGAAAGGATACCAACCAGGGCGGGCAACCTGGTGGAGACGCCAGTCGGCACGCATGGCCTGGGGCCCTCTGGGTGTTACCGAGCAGATTCCCCTCGCCTGGCCGGTGCCAAGGTCACACTCACGGCTGATCGTGGGCAGTGCTGGGCCAGTTAATCATATCTTATGGGGCCCGGAAGTTTCTTTAATGTTTTAATCTATGGAGCCATCATCAGTAATTCATTACCTATTTATGAGAAGCACTTGAGTAACACCCCACATCCCTCGTTAAGCTAATTACTTGGACTAACAGCAGGTGGCATAATGTCCTGCGGGTGAACCAGCCTCCAGCGCTGGGGGCCTGGCTCCGACTCTTTCCACTGCTGAGCACACACACAGGCACAGAAGGGGTCCATCTCTGCCCAGCGCCGCCCCCCGCCCCCGCCCCAGTCACAGGCTCCACGGGCTCTCAGAAGGTGGCGGGAGAGGGGCAGGTCTGGGTGAAGTAGGACCACACCATCCACCCATCCAACCTGGTGATCAGGGTTGTATTAGTCACGCCTTTTTATGTTCTATCTTTCTGATGCCTTGACCTCTGGGGCCTGGAGACAGTAAGCCTCGCCTGTGAGTGTGCTCATCCCACGCAAAGCGTCCCAGCCAGAGCCCCACTCGCCCACTTGATCAGGCTCACACACACCGGGCCACCCCTCGGCTGCCCTCATCACCCCACGGCCAGGTGCCTGACCAGGAGAGACAGCCCTGCACCCTGGAAGCTGCCGACATCATTCTGCTCTCAGGTCCTAAGCCAGCCTACCCCGCCTGGCCTGTTCCTTTTCACAAGAAACAACAGTAGCAGGTCCAGGCTTTCCTCCCACTCTCTGCCTCCTGACCGACCCCGGCGCTCCCCTGTGCCCCCCCACCCCATTACCGTCACAGCCCCTCCTCTTGGGAGCAAGCTTTCTTTTCCATGCCTCTTACCTGTTGGCCTTGCCATACCTGAATAATACTAAAACCCACATTTCAAAGCAGAGTGCCCATTGAACCTTTGCTGATTTGTGAGCCACAAAAGACCAGGCATAGAAAAGGAATTAATACTTATTGTGTTCTTGATTATGTTCACAAAAGCCATTTAGAAAATGTACGATCTTATTTCATAGTATTTTCTTGGTAATGCTATGAAGTAGGTGTTTTATAAAAAACCTCAAATAGGTTGAGTGACTTCCCTCAGGTCAGCAGACCGAGGCTGAGCCCAGGCCGTCCCCAGCCCTGTGGCCTCGCCGGGCCCCTGGGGTAGCTCACTCTTGCCGCTGCTTCTTAATTCCCTCTTTCCTTCTCTGATGAAGGAACCTTGCCCACCCCATCCTCCACTACTTTTCTTTCTACCTTTCCCTTAAAAACAATTCCTTTACAATGTCATTTGTGTTTTACTTCCTCCCAGGTGAAAATCTGAAAGGCAAATAAACCATAAATTCCAAGATATAATACAATTCCTTCTTTCAATTACAAAAGTCTTGAAGTTCTGAATTATAATTATTTTACATTTTAAGCTCAATCATAAAATTTTCAAATATGTACTTCATTTTAAATACTTATTTTAGTTAAAATATAGTTGGCATACGAGATTCTATCAGTTTCAGGTACACAGCACAGGGACTCGGCATGTCTATTACTGTGGATGCTTTTTTCAAGCACCAGGACCAAGACAGAGTACAGAACCAGATATATGCCCCCCCGCACTATATGAAAGAACTATAGATTTAGATGAAATTTATACAACAACAGGATTCAAGAATTCAGGCAATAGAAGATGCAGGAGACACATTAGGTAATTCTTTCAATTGCCCCAACTGGCTGCTTAAGGAGAGTTTTCAGGCTGCGGTGGAGGGAGGAGGAACACAAGCAAGACCCGGTGGAGTTCCTGCCCGGAGAGGCAGAGCCGGGCCCCAGGGGGCGGAGTAACAGAGGTGAGAGGGCTGCAGGTAAAGAGACCTCTAGGAGAGCCCAAGCGCTCCTCTCGAGGGTCCATTTGAGTACTGTTCGTGCGAGTGTGTGAGGAAGGAATCCCCCGAGTGGATAGGAGGGGATATACCTGGAAGTCACACAGAAAAGTGAATAGTACGTGTTATAAGCAGCCAGGCTGGAATGCCTCATCGTCCATGGGGCATTGAATAGTACAACCAGAACGCTCTTGTGTCATTTAAAAAAGATCTAGATTGGCCCTGGCCAGGTGGCTCGGTTGGCTGGAGCATCGTCCCAAACACCGAAAGGTTTCAAGTTCAGTGCCTGGCCAGGCTCATACCTACAGGTTGCAGTTTCCTTCCCCTTCGGGGCGTGTGTGGGAGGCAACCGACCAATGTGTGTCTCTCACATCGAAGTTTCTCCTTTCCTCTCTCTCTAGAAATCGGTAAACATATTCTCGGGTGAGAAATTTTTTAAAGAAGCCCTAGATTAGATGCTGTCGTGTTGGGCCAAACAAGCCTTAAGCGTAAGACCTGCAGCGTCAAACCGTTTCCAAGTCCTTTGTGTTTAGAACAGAGCTCGAGAGCATTGGTGGAGTGCGCAAATATTCAGCATCAACAAAGTAAAGGTAGAGGACTGGGATCCTCTGAAAAATTGCCAAGCCTGTGAAGCAGCAGAAGAATATAACCCACAATGAGGAGGAAAGGCTATCAATTGAACTTCACCAGAACTAAGGCAGATGCTAGAGTTAGTGAAAAAGACATTAAAACAATAATTTGAACAGCATTTCATGTGTTCAAAATGCTAAAGGGAAAATTAAACATAATGAGCAGAGAAAGGGAACATATAAGACAGATCTAAGTTGAGCTTCCAGAGATGAAAATTATAATGTCTAAAATTAAAAAATATATATATATGCATATATCAGATAAGATTGACAAAAGATTAAACATTGTAGAAGAAAAGGTTAGTGAACTTGAAAACAGGGCAATAGAAACTGGAAATAAGAATTGAAGAAAAGTAAACACAGCATCGTAAGCAATAGTCAACTTCAATCAACATAATGTACACACACTAGGAATTCCCTGAGAGGAACAGAAAACAGTAAAAGAAGAAGTGGTGGCCTCCAATTTTCCAAATATGATAAAACGTATAAACTCGCAGTTCCCAAACCCATCCAAATCAAATTGCGCAAAACTGTAACAAAGAGAAAATTCTTAAAAGCAGCCAGAGGAAAAAAGACACATTCCATACAGTAGAACAAAGATGAGAATAACAGCAAAGTTTTCATCAGAAACAGTTCTAAGTCTTATGTTTTTATGATTTTAACTTTCATGAAAACAGATTTGCCTTGTAATTTCTTACTGCAATCCATTAATTGCTCCTCTGATGTTATGTGTTCACTGGCATTTAGTAAAATGCATATGACTCCAAAAACAAACCAAGAAAGAAAGAAAGATAGAAAGAAAGAAAGAAAGGAAGAAAGAAAATAATACAAAGACGAAGACAATGGAGTAACACCTTTAAAATAGCAAAAGAAAAAACCATCAACCAAGAATTCTATCAATACACTTTTATATCCATTGAAAATATATTTCAAAAATCAAGAAAAAAAATAAAGAAATTTTTAGATTTAGAAAATCTTAAAGAATTCATCACCACCAAGTTCCCTTTAATCTGTTAATAAAAGATTAATAATCTTTTCTTCTGCAACGTCTATCTGCTGTTAATCCCGCCCAGTGCACTTTTTAAATTCAGACATTGTAATTTTCATCCTTAAAATTTTATTTGGGTCTCTTTCATATTAGTCATCTTTCTACTTGAGTTTTTCTTATCCTTACCCAAGGACATGCTTATTGATTTGAGAGAGAGGAGAAGGGAGGAAGAGAGAGAGGGACGGAAACATCAGTGTGAGAGAGAAACATCAGT
Source organism: Trachops cirrhosus (assembly GCA_028533065.1). NCBI lineage: Eukaryota > Metazoa > Chordata > Mammalia > Chiroptera > Phyllostomidae > Trachops > Trachops cirrhosus. Next base: position 10,604,597 of record CM052551.1, on the reverse strand, counting down.
TGGTTGCGTCTCATACATGCCCCAACCCGGGACTGAACCCACAACCTAGGCATGTGCCCTGACCAGGAATTGAACCCATGGCCTTATGGATTACAGGACGATACTCCAATCAACTGAGCCACACTGGCCCAGGCTTTACTTAAGTTTTTGAAAATATGGAATGCAGTTACAATAACCATTTTAATGTCCCTGTCAGCTAAATTTAACATCTATATCAATTCTGTGTCATTTTCAACTATTGATTGATTTCCCCCCTCATCGTGGGTCATATATTCTTGCTTCTTTGCGTGCCTGATAACTTTTTATTGAAAGCTGGACACTGAATTTTCTGTTGCTGTTAAGTGCTGGGTAGTTCTGTATTCTTGAACCTTACAGCCAAGTTGCTTGGAAATGGTTGGATCTTTTTAGGTCCTCCTTCTAAGATACGTTATATGGGACCAGTGACGTGCTCAGCCTATGGCTGACTGCTCCCCAGCACTGAGGAAGACCTTTCCGAGAGCTCCATCCATGGCCCGTGGAGAGGCGGGGACAGGCACTGATCCTCCGAGTGTGAGTGCCGGGTACGTGTCCCTCTAATCCTCCCGAGTAGTGCAGTCCTCAGTCTGAAGAGTTTCCTCACACTCTGCATTCACCAGTGCTCTGTGCAAGACCTTAAGAGGGACCCTCTGCACCTCTCCGAGGTCTTCTCTCCTGCTGGTACCTCTGCTTCGGGCTCCAGCTCCCTCGGTTTCCCTGGACCGTCGGCAGCGCCTCCTTACCTCCTCAGGTATGACACCCTTCTGGGCTTTCCCGGGTCTGAACCTCTTCCAAGGGAGTAAGCCTGGGCAATCGAAGGTCTCGCCTCGCGTGCTCCCCGTCTCTCGGGGGTCGCTGTCCTGTGTGGCTGATGCCGAGTGTCCCGAAAACCATTGCTGTGTGGGTTTTGTCCAGTTTTGGGCGGTTCGGGAAGCAGAGCACATCCGGCCACTGGTAATCCGTCTTAGTTAAAAGAAGAATTCCTGGACTGTTTACATGTAATTTAATTATGGATGTGGCTGGCTTTCCATCTACCACATTGCTAATTGTTTTCTGTTTGTTTGATTTGTTCTTTCTTTTTTGTTTCCTGCCTTCATTTGTCTTCGTTATTTCTTTGTAATTACTTTTTATATCCATTATTAGTTTCTTGACTATACGTTTTTTAAAAGGACATTTTAAGAAGTATTTTAGGTTCACAGAAAGATTAATAGGGGGGAGGTACAGAGATGCCCCAGGTAACCCACACACGCAAAGGCACCCCCGTTACCAACGTCCCCCACCGGAATGACATTCGCGTTCACTCTCGGCGTTGCACATTCTGTGGGTTCAGACAGATGCATAATGGCATGCGTCCATCATTACAGTATTGTCACTGCCTTAAAAACCCTCTGTGCTCTGCCTGTTCATCCTTCCCCCGCCCCAGCCTCTGGCGGCTGCCGATCTTTTCGCTGTCTCTGCAGTTTTGTTTTTTCCAGACGTTGTACAGTTGGAATCATATGCATGTTGCCTTTTCGGGTTTGGCTCCTTCCACTTAGTAATACACATTTAAGTTTCCTCCGTGTCTTCTCACGGCTCGACAGCTCACTTCTGCTTAGTGCTGAGTGATGTTCCATTGTCTGGATGTGCCTGTTTATTTACCCACTCACCCACCGAAAAATGTCTCCACGGCTTCCAAGTTTTGGGCAATTATGAATGAAGCTGCTGCAAACATCCACTTGCAGATTTTGAGTGGACATAAGTTTTCAGTTCCTTTGGATAAATACCAAGGAGCACAAGTGCCAGATCGTATGGTAAGAATATGTTTAGTTTTCTTAAGAAACCGCAAACTGTCTTCCAGAGTGTCTGCACCATTCTCATTCCCACCAGCGATGGCGGAGAGCTCCCCTTGCTCTGCGTGCACCCTGCCCAGCCTTCGGGGATGTCAGGGTTCCGGAACTGGGCCTTTCTGACAGGCGTGTAGTGGCATCCCGGTGTCGTGATGTGCATCTCCCTGACGACATCTGGTGGAGATCTTTCCATGTGCTTCCTTGCCATCTGTAAGTATTCCTTAGTGAGGTGTCCGTGTCTTTGGCCCATTTTTGATTGGGCTGTTGGTGTTCTTGTTGCTGAGTTTGAAGAGTTTTTTTATATTTTGAGTAACAGTCCTTCACAGATGTGTGTTTTGCAAATGTTTTCTCCCTGCCTGTGGCTTGCCTTCTAACTCTCTTGATATTGTCTTTTGCACAGCAGAAGTTTTTAACTCTCACGAAGCCCAACTTTTAATTGTTTCTCTCCTGGATTTTGCTTTTGGTATGTGTCTAAAACGATGAACATACCAAGGTCACCTAAGTTTCCTCCTACACTGCCGTCCAAGAGCTGTGCTGCTTTACATTTTACTCTGAAGCCTGTGGTCCATGTGGGTTAATGTTTGTGGAGGGTGAGAGGTCTGTGTCCAATTTTCCTTCTTAACACGTGGATGTCCAGTTGTTCCAGCCCATTTGTTGAAAGGACTGTCTTTGCCCCATTGTACTGCTTTTGTTCTTTGCCAGAGACCAGTTGACTGTATTTGTGTGGGTATATTTCTGGATTCTGCAGTACTTTTTAAAATTTTTTTATTGACTTTAGAGAAAGTGGAAGGGGGAGAGAGAGACAGAGAGAAACATTGGCTTGTTGTTCCACTTATTTTTGCATTCATTGGTTGACTCTTGTATGTGCCCTGACCAGGGATCGAACCCACAACCTTGGCATATCTGGATGATACTCTAACCAACTGAGCTACCCAGGAAAGCAGCCATGCAGCTTCTTGATACCAGCAGGATTCTGGGCCCACGAGCTTCCCTGCTCTCCCTAGGGGTAGAGCGTTTGGACTTCGGCCTTTCTTCCAGCACCTGCGGCTCTTTGCTTATGTCCTGGGAGAGGATTCCCTACCTTCTCCCAAGAAAGACGGGGTTTCACGTCTCTTCTCCCAGAAATCGTGGGCCTAGAGGCTTCACTCTCTCCCCCAATGGCGTCAGGCTTCTCCTGGATAGGAGTGAAGGGCCCAGGGAAGCAAGCAGGCCTTTGTGCCTGTGCCCTCAGCCACCCAGACCCCCCCCTGCCCTGCCACAGAGAAGGCGCCGACCACTCTCTGCCCTGCCCGGTCTTTCCTGTGAGCACACAGCAGGGGCTCACGAAGAAGAGCTGGCACGTGAGAGCAGACTCTGCTTGGGCCCAGGGACCCAGCTCCTGCACACTGACATGCTGACCCACCCTCGGCCTCTGAGAAGCTGTTAACGTTTCAGTTTACTTCCTGCTGCTGGCTCAACGGCCACGTCGTCCTCCCATGCTCTGCCCAGCAGAGACGGTATGCGTGTCCCACCTTGCCTTTGTGGGCCGGTCTGTCCTGGGAATTTGGTGCACTTGGCTGCCTGGTGCGCTCGGATCTCTCCTGGGCTCCATAAAAGTCAGAACTATGTAGCTCATCCAGCTTTTCCTTATTGTTGGGGTGGGAACGACATTCCTTCCAGCTTGCTTCAACCTGAGATGAAGCCTCATCCTCCTACCACTGGATTCACTCTTCTCCTCAAAGAAAGACCAGAATGGGTGCGTTTCCATTTTACACGCAGGGCACTAAGGTCTTGGAGAGGCCGTGCTCTTCGACGGGCCGTTGACAAGGCCGGGACTGCTCTGCTACCGGCACTGTGCGAGGCCTTCACTGGGGCGGGCGAGGAGTGGGGAGGGGACAGCCCGCCGCACCTTGCGATGCGCCAGCATAATTTGTGAGGCACGTGTGTCTGTGTGCGTGGCTTTCAACCACGGCGAACTTGGAAATGAAAGGGCTTTGTTTCCAGAAGATTCCTTAATGAGAGTGTCACCGCTGCTTGGTACTCCCTAGCTGAATATGAGGGGATTTGTTTTTGAACCAGGAGTCAAGTCTTATAAGAGAAAAATTTTGTTAAAATCTTATTTTGTTCCACTTACTGGCACACAAGCCTATTGGGAGAGTGTGTTGATCTTGGGAGACGCATGCTGGAGGGGTGAGCTTGTGTTCGGGTTTCTCCCGGTCTGGTTGGGGGAGAGGTGGGAGGGATGCTAACTGCAGAGGGTGTGAACGCACCAGCCGGTGGTGATGGAGGAGTCTGTTCAGCGTGTAGGACACTCCCATGCGGGCCCTTCACCTCCACCTGTGTCTCCAGCAGTGCTCCAGAGAAAGAGGGTGATGAGACCAGTAAGCAAGGACACAGAAGAGGGTGCAGACGTACCTCAAACCAGGTGGTAGAATTAGTCAGCTTTTCCACTTGCATCTTTAATAGGATCATTCAGCTGAGATTGTAATTTTGTTTCCTTTTGGTTGAGGAAACGATTTATAAATCCGGAGCAGGTATACAAATAAGCGCAGAGATAATGAATAAAAAATAGACGTGGAATTCTTTCCAGAGGGTTGTACTGTATGGGATTTGTAACAAGTCTCAAAATCATCCTGCTGCTTTTTATATGCTTCGTCTGCTCTTCTGCACTGCGATGTGTGAAATGGGTAAGAGAACCCGAAATACCACATTTACAGGATTGATTTATTAATTCACAAAAGCAGCATAATTGCTGAGAATAATTTGGCTTGTTAAGTCTGCCACGACAGGGGTTTCATTGCCTGGAAGAATCCAACATATTAAATTTCTAATTGTACTTTCGAATGTCTCAGGAAATATGATTAATGAAAAAAATCAGTGCAGTAAGTGTTTAAGGATTTAATCTGTTAAAATTAAGTTAGTTTAACATTGATCAAAGAGCCAAGAGAAACAAATTTTAAAATTCTTTTTAATTGCTAGAATAGTTAATAGAACAAGACAGTTTGCAAGTTGGGCTCGAAGGTTTAAGATAAACTGTGCTTTAAAAAGGCAAACTTTAATATGCTGCATATTAAAGGTAAAAACGCACACTGAACTGTAATCAGCATTTTCCAGGCACGGAATTGTACTTTCCCCACATGGAAAAAAGAAGAGAAAAAAGCATTTGACCACACCTCATCAGCCCTCTGCAGGGTTACTCCAGGTGCTGTCCAACTTGGTTTTTATGGCTCTTTTTAATTTCTGCCAGACTAATGAGTAAAAAATGACATTTTGTTATGGCTTTAATTTCCATCGCTATGACTACAGTGAGGTTGAACATCTTTTCATCATGAATTGGACATTTACGGTGGTCTCAGAATTTCTGCGGAAGCCTCGGAGCAGAAAACGGGAGGCTGGTGAACACTCTCCTGTTGTGAAGAGAAGCACCCGGCTGTCCCTGTGGGCGGAGCTCAGGGTGGCCACGCTGGCCTGGCCGGAGGGGTCTTGCCCACCGCGGTGGGCCGTGGGCCGCACAGAGGGAGCAGCGAGCGGGGAGGAAGGAAGGCGACCCTAACAGATATGGCAGAGTGGAGAAAGCTAGTTTCTCCCACTCTCCCCCTTGTGGGGGTCCCTCTTACCCTCAAGCCAAATATGAGAAGCCCTAGAATGCTGCTCTTAGAAAATGGGAAAGTATTTTACTTGCAGAAAAAGAATGACTGGCATTTTTCCACCTGGCCAACTCTTTACCTGTTGGGGGGGGGGGCGTGGAGAGGAAAGGGAAAGTTTTAGGATCCCCCCACCCCTGCCACAGAGGACACAGCAAGGATTCCACTGAAAACGCGGCTGTAACTACGACCTGGTCTTTGGGGACCCTCCTGGCAGTGTGCCCAAGGAGAGAAAGGGTTGCAGTGTTGGCAGGGACACTCGGCCCAGGTTACCGACAGGACCTGCAGCCAGGTCGCTGCCGCACAATGAACGGCCATCTGGAACCCCGGGGGAAGCCTTTGCACGGCCCTACGAGGCCTTCGACCCCGGAGGTGAGGGCTGAAGCCCCCCAGCAGGCAGGTAACCCAGCCCCACCGCCGTGCTGGACGGGGGCGGGCGGTGGGAGGTGGGGGGTGGGGAGAGAAACTAGAAGGCGCACCGGCGGAGGGGCTCGAAGAGAAGGAACGACGGCTGGGGCAGCAGTTACAGCCGCGGGCACCCCGGTGCATTTGGCCGAGTCTTGCACGTTAAGTCCGACGCCACACAGAAGGCGCTGTGGCGTTTGGGATTCAGCGTCAGGCAAGCACTGAACGGTGCAAAGGGAGGCCGGCTGTAAGACACCCCTCAGGTCTGGCTTGCCATCTCTGCAGGCCACCTTCCTCACTGCCACGGCTGCGGCCACCAGCTGGGCACAGGCACTTCTGTCCCCGCGGCACTGCAAATCTCCAGCTTTCTTCCCTCGGGTTTCGGTGGCACCGCTGTGTGATACGCCCGCCTGAGCCCGCGCGGCCATTCTCACCCGTGTGTGCGAACCTGGGGACGCGAAGGAAGTCAGCCCTCCACGGGGCAGTCCAGCCGAGGCCTCGGGGGAGCGGGGAGCGGGGACCGGGACGGCACTAGCGATGCAAGTGGTTTATTTGGGCATGACTTCTGTGGGAGATCAAACGTGGGCGGCGGGGCAGGATGGGCAGGAAAAACCTCCAGACCGCAGTGCAGATTAGAGAGCCGTGAGAGGAGGCAGGACGGAGCTTGGACAGGGAGAGGTGGGGCAGACCTGACCAAGCCGTGACCCCGCAGGGAGCTCTGGCACGAACGTCGCGCATCAGAGGAGTCCCGCGTCGGGCAGAAAGGGCAAGGTCCTGAGACCTCCGCCACAGTCCTCCTTAACTGGGCGCTGCTGCCCCAGGGAGCGTGACTGGTTCACGAGCCGGGTGAGATCCGAGGGCGCTGCAAACGGCCCTGAGCACGCCTTGCAGCCAAACGACAAATTCTTTCTGGAAGGGAGATCCCTACAGCGCACCCTCCTGGCTGCCACATTCAGCAATGGGGTTAAATTACACTTCATCCCGTGGGTATAAAGCTCCCCTGTTCGTAGCAATAATCAGCTCCATCAAGCACCCCTGGCTTGATTTCCCCTCCTTCCTTTTACCCTTTCCTTGGTCCCTCACTCGGGTTCCTTGAGATCACTTCTCAGATTATCTGCCTGCAAACCCTGGTCTCAAACTCCGCCTCGCCTCTTGGGAACGCAGCTAACGCTGCTGGTTTACAGCGTTTCTTAGTTCAACGGCGCCCTCTTCTGTTTGTACAATGAAGTTCAGCCTCTCGAAGGAACGGCATGAATGCGCGTGTGTGTGGTGTCACATGTGTGATATGTATACACTTCTGACTTTCATTTTGTGATACTTTTTCTGGGGTCACTGAAATTCAGATGTTTCTACTTCCCTTTTATTACCAAGCCTCTAGGGGATGCCTCCTTGGTACAAGTCCCGCCACCCCCGAAGTGCTTAAGGCACACACTTTCTCTGATCCTCTCGGTGTCAAACTTACTCTCCTATGTCCCCACTCAGGACGGCAGGCTCTCCTTCGGAGCTGTGCTCTGGTGGAGGTTACCTTCGGCTGCTGCTTGGGTCTTGCCGAACCTCTCTTCCCCAGAGTCCCAGCTGTGTTCTCTGCCTCTGCTCTGCTCCTTGGGCATGTTTGCTCCCTGCTTCTCTGTAAATTGCCTTCCTGTGCAAATGTAGGTTGAGAGTAATTGTATCCATTCCCCTTGTTGTTCTGTACTGTTTTGGGGGGATGCCTGTAGAGTTCCTCCTCTGGACAGTGGCCCACATCCTACGTGAATCAAAAGTCCCGATAGGACTTCAATTTTGTTTTCCTATTTCTTGAGTCAGTGTTGAAGTTACAACTAAAAATTTGTCATTTTAACCTGAGTTTTCATGTTTATTGGCATAACATTTAATTAAAATATTTGCTTGTTATATTTTAAATCTTTGCTATAATTTTTTTCCTCCATCCTTAATTTATTTTTTGTGTGATCATTTTATCATAGGTATTTTTAAGTGTTTGTACTTTCACTAAAACAACTTCTGTGTATATTGATATATAACTGTATTTTTCATTTCATTAACTGCTTCTCTTCACTTCGTTATTTCAGTCCTTGTATTTTCTTTGGGTTTAGTCTATTATTCCTTCTCTAATTTCTCAACTGGATAGTTAATGCATTAATTTTCAATCTTTTGTCTTTTCTTTAAACTATTTATTTATTTATTAGAGAGAGAGAAGGATTTTTGTTCCACTTATTTAGGCATTCATTGGTTGATTCTTGTATGTGTCCTGACCAAGAATTGAACCTGCAACCTTGACTTATTGGGATAATATTCTAACCAAGTGAACTATCTGGCCAGGACCATCTCTCTTCTTTTCTAATATAGATAGTTTTGGCTGCCTCTCAAGTGTTTTTATAGGTACCATTTTCATCATTATTCACCTTTGTCTTAGCTCAGGCCCTTCACCAAGCAGAGCCTGAAGCAGGGCTAGGATACTAACACGTTTGGAAGGTCCAGAGCGGGCCAGTGACGGTGGGAGAGATGAAGTGAGGCAGGCACAGGCAAAGAAATGGGACCCAACGCCTACTGTGCCACTCACTCCTCCAAAGGGCAGCTGGGTGCTGAGCAGCTGTGTGCTCTCAGCACGTTGAACTTCTCCAGAAAGCCCGCAAGGCAGGACCGCACCTCAGAGAAATCCGCAGGGCAGAAAAGGGAGGAGTTGTCCTCCCAGCTCCTTTCATCTTGCTTCCCACCGGTCAGGATTCATACCATGGATGCTCACCACCCCAGTTTCCGGAGTGTTTCCTCGGGTCCGGCTTTGTTGCTCCGGAAGTCAGACCCCACACCCCAGAGCGAGGTGTTCATGGAAAATGACAGCAACCCAATCCGGGCAGGCCTGCTAAGGGCCACACCCTCCAGCAGTGGCCTTCAGGGTCACCTCACCAGCTAAAGAGGCACAACCAGCTCAGGTGCTTGCTGAGAGCAAAGGAAATATGGAATGGGCAGTGGAAGAACATACATTAGAACTGTTCTTCCTTCCTTCTTTTACTCTTTTATCATGTAACGTAAGATGTATTCACGATATACCATAGTATTTAAGATTGTTACTTTTGCATCATCTGGTTGAGTTACAGGATATCAGGAGAAAGAGTAATATCACTCAAGGGTTTCGCCTCCTTTTCTGGGGGAGGGTCAGTGCATGCGCAGCTGTACACAGATAGTTGTATCATGTTAGGTGGCATCATGACCTTCTTACCGTCGTCACTTGGGGATTACGTGGTTTAAGGTGATGTCTGGGTGCCACGCTGACAAGGAGTGGACTTGTGATGGATCAACCTGACTGGTCCAGGGGGGCCAGATGTTTCATCCGAGGTCATTCCAGGTGCCTTTGTGAAGGTGTTTTTGGGTGAATTTAACATTTAAATTGATAGACTGAGGCAAGCAGATTGCCCTCCCTGCTGGGGGTGGGCCTCGTCCAATCCTGAACGGAACAAACAAGGCCAACTCTTCCCCCAGCAATGGGAGGTTGGGGATGAGGCGCAGAGATTAAGGATTCAGAGGTGACCGTGATAAATGTGTGTGTCTGTTTCTAGAGACATAAAGCAACCAGTCCAAAATGGCCAGCCGAAACTTGGGACGTTCTGCTGAAGACACAGATGTGGGAGTGGTCAGCACGGTCGTTGTGTACTTAACCATCCATGACAGCAAGACTCAGAGGACACAGTCCTTCGTGAGACTTGTTCTCAGTGTGGTCTGGTGCTGCCCGCTGGTTAGAGACAAACATTCTTGGATTCCCCCGCTCCCAGACTAATGAAATTAAAACTTCACAGTCTGGAGCCCAGGACTCCTCATTTTAAACAAGCAACCCAAGTGATTTCGATGAACGCCAAATTCTGGGAACTCAATGAACACACACTTCAGAGGAATGTGCTTCCAACGGGGTGACAGGCGGGTCCTCAGTCACTAGGTGGCGCCAACACACACTAAATCTCCAGCTTTGCCCAGGGATGGCGAAGAACGTGCGTAGAAAAGGCCCCTCTGGATTCTTTAGAAGAAATTCTGGAAGAGGGTTTCTGCCAGCCCTTCCCCTCAGTGAAGGAAACACAAAGGTTAAATTATCAGTCACCCTACAAAGGTCAGCCCAGAAGAAGCTAACGTTATAAGTAGGGAGCAGGTGGGTGGAATTTTCCGCTGACCGGCTCCCTGGACCTGCTTGTCCCACCGGGCGGCTCTGGGAAGCGCGGGTGGGGGCCTCCCAGGGCCCCACGGAGGCAGTGCCATGAAGAGCAGTGCCCTGTGCCCTCCCCACCAGCCCTCCCAGTCAGGGTGCCTGCGTGCCCCAGCGAAGCTGTACGTTTCAGTGTCACACGCAGGCCTGGCGGCCCCTCGGAACCAGCAGCATCCTGCACCCTTTTCTTCCTCTGCCTTCCTAGCAGAGCAGACAATGTCACAGCCCTGTCCAGCATCCTGGCTCCAAGCGCTCGGTCTCCTGCTCACACCGTCCTGTGGGCGTCTAGACCCTCACGCCATCACTGAGCCATCCCGCAGCCTCGGTCTTGCACTCCCGCCCCATCCTAACTCACCACTGCTCAAAGCCTCAGGCAGGGGCCTGGCGTCAGGAACCCCGCCTCCTGGACCCGCGGGTGCAGGTGACTCCTGGAGCTTTTGTGTCAGAGTGGTGTTGATGGAGGGGAGCTGGGTGGGGGGCAGCCAGTGTCTAGAGAGGGAAGGCAGGAGTATGGCAAGCTGATGAGACGGAGGAAACTGCGAGGGGTCAGTCAGGACCCCGAGGGAGAGAGAAGGCACCTCCATACAGCAACCAGGCGAGTTTGCTGATCACACAAGGGGATGGGCCGGGTTGCAGAAAACCAGCAGGAGATGATGACTTCAGTCCCGCTGGCTGTCCCTGGGCCAGAGGTCAGGGGAGGGGCAGTTACTGGAATCAGTGAGAGAGCTAGAGCTGGTGGAGAAACCAGGGTGGGGAGCCCGGGAGCCCGGGAGCCCGGGGGGCGAGGACTCCTACCTGGCGGTCCTCAAAGCCATCTCTGCTTCCCTGGATCTGGGTTGGGGCCTGCCTTTGGCCATCCAGTGGGAAGCCAGAGGCCAGGGGAGCCCTTTGGTGCTGTGTCAAGTTCAACTGGAGGCAGAAAGCAGAGGGCAGAAGGCAGACAGGGATCCTGGAGGAACAGGAAGAAGCTGGGACACTGCTGTTCGGCCCTTGGCGGTTTCCTTCCGACGGATGGGGTGGAACAGGCCCTGGGATTTTTAAGCAGCAGAGGGCCTGCACGCATCCCGAAACCTCACTCCTTTGCAGACACGTGGGCAGGCTCCTTACTGCCCAGCACGGAACAGGGGGAGTGACAGCACATGTCCTCCAGGTCGTGTGCAGGTCGGGAGAGGTAGCATGTCCCTCGGGCATCAGCCTGGCCTTGGCCAGGGAAGATGGGGGACCCAGGGAAAGGGTCCCTCCTTCCATGTCCTCACGCTAAGAATCCAGAGGGTCTGTTCCCATGGCCAGGCCCAGTGGTTTGGGCTGGACCAAAGTGGCCCCCAGCAGGTCTCAGGTCCCAGAATCAGCACAGAGCGTCTCCTGCGGCCTGCTCTGCACCCGAGGCAGCGCAGACCCCCACAGGCAGCAGGGCAGCTCCGGGCCCGGTCAGACTGGATGGTGGGCCCACCCGGCTGCCCAAACCCATCTCTCTAATGTCTAGTCCAAGGGGCCCCGATTTTGCTTTTCAGAGACAGGGAGCCTTGATACCCACGTGATTGTCTCCGTGGTTGTTCTGTCTTTCCTCCCCACCCCAGGACCCCCCACCCCTTTCCCAGTCCTGCTTGTTGTCTTCTCAAGGCCCCTGTGAGCCCCCACAAGCCCGCGCAGGCTGGGCAGTATGCCTGGGGCCCGGGTTGAGCATGGGGACCTGCAGTTAGGAGACTTGGCTGGGATCTCGGGGTCAAACTCACGACCATCGACCAGTGAACGACACTGGACTGGCTCCAGGGCCGGGCGGGGCTGTTGAGGGAAGGACTGGGGACTCAGGTCCTGCTCACGCCTATGTTGGGAGGAAGCTGCATCCCCACGTGGCCCAGCACCAGCCTCCCGTTTCTACAATCAGTTCACTTCCTGTGATGTTCCCAGTCTGCCCTTCACCCCCACTTCCTCCGCCACACACCACGGGAACCCACGCTTCCGTGGCCGGGCCTGCAGAAGACCACCCCAGAGAGCAACGGGGAGGGGCAGGCCAGGAGGACCTGAGACAGGGCCGATATTATCTCCCAATGTGGCCATCCAGTGAGTGCTTTTTTTTTTTTGTTGTTAAAAGCATTAATGTAAAGTTTATAAATTGCCCTTTTTATGATCCCACTTTGGCATGTATCCTTTTCTTAAAAATACAGCAGAAGCTTCAAGAACACAGGTAGATGGGGCCCTTCTCAAACTGTGAAGGGGCCCTGCTCCAGGGGGTTGCCGAGAATCTAACATGAAGCAGGTACTTGACACAGGTGAGTCCCACCTTGCAGCCCCTCCGCTGCCCTTCCCAAGGGAAGCCCTTGAGTTGGGAGAAACCCTCAGAGTACATCCTGGCCTGGCCCTGAAGCAGAGTTTGTCCCAGCCGGGGCCTGGTCCTGGGGCTGGGCAGCCTTCCCTGCTTCCTCCAGGTGGGTGGGCCAGCCCCCCCTGAACGCCCAGGGCCCGGGCTGCGGTCCCCCCCAGAGGGGCCGCCCTCACAGCCCAGCTTCTCCGGCCTCAGGAGCAGCTGCCAAAACCCACACACAGGAGCACGCAGGGGTCGCTGCAGAGACTTCAGACACCCGCTCCCAGGCCAGGTACCGTCACCAGGGGCACTAGAGCCTCAGAGTCTCCGAAACACACAGCCAGCCCTGCAAAGGTCACACACCGTGGCCCCAACCCCCAGAGGCGCAAGGTCAGTGTTGAGACAGGACAGTTAGGTCAGCAGCTTCTTAACTTGCTAATTGCACAGGCCTGGACGGGAGTCCTGGGGGGAAGGGAGTGATGAGGAGAACGATATAAAGCGGCTATGTACTTCTCACCGGGAGCCGCACCGGAGTTTTTACAGATGTCACCAGCGACCCTAGGCGGTGGAGGTCAGCTCCACACTCCATAGGCGAGGAAATCGAGGGCTCCTGCAAGTTTAGGTAACTTCCTGGCTCGCCCATGAGTGAGGGATGCAGGATTCCAGAGCAGATCTCTCTCCAGAGCTTTTAACACCAGCTTTCAGGTCCCCATTCCTGAAAGGGAGGGGACAGGGAGGAGGGAGGGAGAGAAAGATGAAGGGGGGAGAGAGAGAGAGAGAGAGAGAGAGAGAGAGAGAGAGAGAGAGAGAGAAGGCAGGGTCTAGCAGCAGACTTCTCAAGATGGGACCAGTGTGGCTAATAGGGAGCATCACCCAATACCTAAACCTGACCTCCCTCCCCTGGTTTGAAAATCTAATCTCTTGAAACCCCAATTCAGACACTATCTCTTTTTGGCTGGAAGTCATCTCTTCATTCATTCATTCATTCATTCATCTTGCATGTGGTACCCCATGCTGTGCTTCGGGAACCTTGGAGTTCTGTGTAGAGAAGGAGCTGGGAAGGAAGCCTCCGGGAGGAGGAGGTATTTGAACTGGTCTGGCTGGATGCTGGGCTTGGGTGGGGATGATTCTGACGGAGAAGCGAAGCCCAGGATTGCAGGGGGAGGGGACAGCCTGCTAGAAAGCCACATACCTAAAAACTTAAGGAAATCCCTCTCTTCTCAAGGCCCCCCAGATTTGCTAAGGTCCCTGGCTTCCCAGAAAGCGGCCTTCCTTCCCAGGTGCAACAATGGGACCCTAGAGGCCAGGGACCCGACCCCTAGTCCCAGCAGGGGCGTTGTAGGCCCCGGTTCCATAAATAAAGGCAATCGTTGTTCCTTACACGTGGCGGTCGCACCTGATTCCGCGAGGATCGTTCTCAGATGTAACACTCCAGAGAAAGTCTTGGTTGCCCAATAATTTGTTCAGTTACATCCTGGTGAGAACCTGCGCAAACAGCCTTATCACGACAGAAAGGAAGAAAACTCAGAATTCAGAATTTCTGATTTGGGGTTCAGGAATAATCGGATACCACTTTTAAATGTTTCCTTTTCATTTACAAAAGTGGAGTTTACTAAGCTGATTTAGAGTATAGGACACTTAGGAAGAAAGAGAAAGTACTGTTTTCTCCGTATGGGAGACAGACGATTAAAATGATGTCAACAATATTCAAAATGAGCACAAAAATCCCCTCATCAGTCCGTTCAGCCACATCCTTGCAGGGAGGCCCTGGTTCGCCTCTGTAGCTCGCTGAATCCCCGCCCGAAGGAAGCACGGATTCACAGGTTATCACCAGTGAAAGTACCCACCTCGCCAAAGCACTCAAGGTCCTACTTTCCATTTCAGAGTTTCCCATCTCTTTAGACTCCGAGGATCCCTTTAAAGTGTCAAGCAAGTTAGTGGAGCCTTATGAGAGTATCTGAAACTTTAATGGACATTCCGATCATTGGGGAAATGTTACGTCATAGACCCAAGCTCTACGGATTGAGTAACTCTTTTAAATGAAGGTGAAATTAGTTCATCGCAGCGCTGCGGATCAGCGATTTTCAACCTCTGTGCCGCAAGCATTTTTAAAAACATGCGCTACGTGACTATCTAGTCAGGAGCGTTGACCACTTCCCTTGGATTGTCAAATAAAAAAACACGACAACAAGAGCTGTCTGGCGTAAGTGAAACAAAATTATGCCTATTTTATGTCAGATTACCAAAACTATCACGTTTTTGGTGTGCCGCAGAAGTTCGGCAGTCATGTGTGCCGTTGGATAACAGAGGCTAGAAACTGCCTCTGTTGCTTGTCACACTTGTGGTCCCCAGAGAACCGACCTCCTGGTTTAGCTTCCTGCCACACTGACCCTGGACTTGGAAGGGGTGACGTGCCTGGCCAAGGGGAAATCAGTAAACTTGACACGGGCCTCGGCCGAGTATGCGCGCACCCACAGGGGTTTGCTGCCCTGGGACCCGGCCGCCATCACGGGAACAGGCTGGTCCACCTCCTCCAGGATGAGAGACAGTGGGGGAGAGACGGGCCCAGTGTCCCTGCCTGTCGGCCACCCGAGCGCCGCCACATGAGCGATCCCGGGCAAAACCAGCAGGGCCAACCGGCCCACAAACAGAATTATGAGAAATGACAGCTCATTGTTGTTTTAATCATGAAGTTTTTGGAGTAGTTTGTTATTCAGCAATAAATAATCAAAACACAACGCTATTGACATAATTTGAAATATATTAGTATATAAATGAATGAGATGGAGTATCCATTCGTTTATTTGTTCATTTAATTTTTTTATTGATGAGAGAGAGAGAGACCAATTTGTTGTTCCACTTATTGATGCATCATTGGTTGATTCTTGTATGTGCCTTGACTGGGGATCGAACCTGCAACCTTGGCTCATTGGGACAACACTTCAACCAAATGAGCCACCCAGCCAAGTTCATTTGTTCATTTAATAAATATTTACCAGGGCCTACTAAATACACATTGTCCACACTGCCCTCAGGGTTGGTTCTGCATAAGGATACATGAACCCTTTGTGATAACCCTGTGGCCCCAGAAAGTCTGAAACTTACGGTGGAAAAGGAAGTCCCAAAGTGGGACAATATTCTATATAGAGTGTTTTCCGATTTCGAAGCAAACTGAACTCCCTAGCCCCACCCCTGGTCTGTAGTGCAAGCCGACCCTTTACCTCTGGTGGTTTGACCGCTGTCTGAAAATGAAGACTGACCCTCGGCTTAGGATCTACCTGAGCTGGTCACTTTGCTCTGCTTTATTTCACGATCGTTTGCTGTGCCGTGTGTTCTGGTCGAACGGTTTGTATTTTAACGGGGACTGACCGTGTGTCAATGCAGCCCTTTGTGATGTATGAAGTGCTCTTCGTCCAACAAAGCGCTGTCATGTTCGTCACATCCCATTAAACCTTGAAACAGTCCCGTCCAGGGAGGCTGTTTGCTCCAGGCACCTCGGAGCAGTGACGAGGGTCAGTGCAAATCTGTCACCACGGCCGGACAAGCGGTTTTGAACACAGACTTTCCAGTGGTCGGGCACGTTCATTAAAGACGCCTTTCTCATAAATGACACCTTCACAATACAAAAGGCGACACTACTTCATCCATGGCGTTAATGCCTTTTCAGTAAGAATTTTAGGTCAATCTCTGTTTTGTTCTCTGGAAGTTTTAATTAAGACAGAAACACTTGGATTTGTCCCATCCTTCACAACAGCCACGAGAAGTCTGGGTTTTTCTCTTCTGGGGCCCCGGTTCCCCCAGGGATGTGGAAGAAGTATGCGACTGGATTTCCAGATGTGACTTTTCAGATGTGCCTGGGCACGCATCTACACACCGTCTGGTAGCAGCCCCAGCTGGAGCGAGTCCAGATGGAAGTGTTCGTTCAGGTACAGGGTGTTCACAGGAGAAGCTGAACTGATTAGGGGCTTGTCAGCTGCACTGGCGATGTTGTTTAATCAGCTGTTGAAATGAGCTCTCAGCAGCCAAGATAGGCTTTCACAATTTCGGAGTTGGTTCCCCTTCCTGCCCGAGGTGGGGATTCCTCCCCCGGATACCCTGGTCAGAAATTGTGTGTGGGGAGTCTTAGAGTTTGCTCTGCTCGGTGGGAGTGCTCTGGAGCATTCATGTGTTGTTTCCATAAATACTAAAATATCTTTGCATTCCCATCCCCTTTCTAACCCAAGAAACAAAGGACCATCCCTGAATGTGCTGGAGAGAGGGGCAGAAAAGTTAGTAGGGCCCCGGGTGCTGGTAAGTGAATATTTTCATTATCCAGCTTCTGACTCAGGAAAATGCATGAAGCATAAGCAAGTGGCAAGATTCCCAGGTCCTCCCCTGTTTCCTGGAATGAAAGAGAATATCCCCCCGCCCCCCTACCCCGCACCCCACCATCTGACCCTGGGACCCCCCCGCAAGGCAGGAGCGGCTGTCAACTCAGCTCCTCTTCTGTGAGAAGTTTTGATAATTGTGTCGGGAGCTGGGCTGAACTTTTCCTAACTATTAGCTATGTTTCAACTCTGTAAATTAACAACGAAGATGATAATCAGTTAAAAGTATTAAAATTAATAAAAAATATTTTCCGGGAGAGTATTCCATCAACACTTTAATAAGTATTTCCAAGCCCCTCATAAACAATTTCCTAATTTGAAGATGGCAATCCCAGCAAACATTTACTAGGTGTTTTGTTAATTGACTCATATAGATTCTCTCGTTCGATTATCGTGTGGAACCTAGGAGGGTCTCTTATTAATCTCAATTGTTTACATGAGGAAACTGAGCTCCAGGGCATTAAAAACTTTGCCCAGGGTCGCGGATCTTGTAAATGACAGTGGAACTGGGATTTGAACTGAGCTGCACTGGTCTTAGACCCCCACATCCTTGAACTCTCAATGTTTTCATTATAAAACGACTGCATTACTGCTGCTCATTCATTCACTCACTCACTCACTCCTCACTCAGGCATCCCACCGAAGTGTATTGTGTGCTGGGGGGTCAAGGTTCACACGCGGTCCCTCCTTTGGAGGAGTTTAGAGCTCGCTGTTCCTTGTCTTCGTCCCAGCCTTTCAGCTCCTGCGTCTTCGCTCCTGTGGTCCCCTTGCCGGCAGGCTTCACACACTCCGCACACCAGCTGGTCTTCAGGAACTGGCTCGGATGTCAGCTGAGCACACTCCTCCCGTCACCTCCCAGGGGGAAGCCACGGCTCAGCACCAGGGAGCAAAGAACACGGGAGAATGAGAAGAGAAAGCCAGCTGCGTCCCACCCCCAGATAACGCCTGATCACAAGGTGGAAACCGGACCTTAAGGGCGTGGAGGTCTGGCTGGTCACCACCCGGGCCCCTGAGTTGAACTTAGCATTGAAGGGGACAGAGGGGTGTGTGGGGGTCAGGCAGGCTGGGGGTGGGGGCAGGGGGTGGTCTGCACTAGATTTTTTAAAACATAAGAGACATAACCAAATGTATCTTTGATTGGATCCCCATGCCAAATAAAGTTATAAAATATATTTTGGGAATAAATTTGGACATGAACTAAGTATTAGATGATTTTAGGGAACTGTTAATTTGGTTAGAGTAGAACGTTAATAGAGTTATGTAAAAGAATGACTTCTTTTGGAAGTACCTACTGAAGTATTTTGGAATGAAGGGTCATCGTGGCCGCAGTCGTTGAGCAAATATAGGCAGCAGGTCCTCAAATAACACCTGTTCAAGGTCACTCATTCTACCATGGATGACACGCCATAGAAACGTAACTCTTATTTATATCAGTGAGCCTGTGGTTACACATAATTAATCGATAGCTTCTTAACGTCGCAGAACCTATCGATGACATTAAGTGAGGACTTTGTGGGGTGTGCATGTATCTATAGAATACATATAATATATAATATGGAAAACGCTAACTGGTAAATTGTTCGTTATGTTTTTCTTTTAACCCTTCTGTATGCTTACATTTTTTCATAATAAACATATTTAAGTAAACCAATAGAGTGAAGAAGCGACACCAGACTCCTTGGCCAGGACTGGGACGGACCGAACCCACCGCTGGGAACCCCATCACCACGCCGGCCAAAGGCGGGCTCAGCCGTGGGCACCGGCCCCTCACCGGATGGGGGAGGGAAACCGACAGCAGACGCCTTCACTCTGGCTTTGAGAAACTGCTTTAGCATCCGGCGATGAAAGCCCACTGTGTCCCAAGTACGTTCACATGTGCTCACTTATTGAATTCTCATAATAGTTTTGTGAGATCATTTTTGCTCTTTTAAAAATTTATTTTAGTATTATTTTGTAAATCCTCACCTGAAGATATGTTTATTGGTTTTAGACAGAGAGGAAGGGAAAAAGAGAGAGAATGAGAAACATCGACGTGAGAGAGAAACATCGGTCAGTTGGCGCCTGTGTGCGCCCCGACCAGGGATTGAACCCACAACCCAGCCAGCCATGTGCCCTGACCGGGAATCGAACCCGCAAGCTTTCTCTATGGGAAACCTCCAACCAACGGATCCATCCCGCCAGGGCCGTTTTTGCTCTTATCCCCACTTTATAGGTGAGGAAACCGTAGCCCCCAATCCAGCGGTTTTCTTTAGATCCCAGAATTAGCATGTGGCAGAGTGAGAATGTGAGCTTGGCTGTGCAGACTCCAAGTCGTACGTGATTCTAAGACCCTGCAGTGTACTTTCCTAGGTAATAAAAGCCAAAGCCCTCAGGACAGAGCCAAGAAGCCCACGGAGCTGGTCCTGGGTGGAGCTGGGTGGAAGGCAGAGGGCCCCCTATCTGGGTTATCCCTGGCATCCTTCGGGACTGGTACTTTGCAAAAGTAGACCATTGGACCTAGCTGGAGGACCACAGTATTTCCTGGTTTCGACGCAACAGGGCCTCAAATTGCGAGCTCCTCGACGGCAGAGATAGGCATGTCTGCTGAGCCCCTGGCTCGCCTCAGGTCAGCACGCACCACACGGGCGCTTCTCTGATTGCACAGGGTAGGGAGGGGGAGGGGTGCTTTGGCGACTTCCAAAAGCAGCAAGGAAATCCATCTGCTGTGGGGAGTCGGGTTCTCAGAAAGAGGGATTTCTGAATCAGAGCAGGCGGGAGACGGGAGACCACACCAAGGAGGAAACAGAAGCTCAGGCGGGCGCTGAGTTGCGGCTTGGGAAACGCTGACGGATCAGCCAGTTGCAGGACTGGCCACACCGAGCTCCTGAGCTCCTGGCTGGAGCAGAGGAGGAGGGGGCTGGAAGGTGAACGGGAGCAGGCAGGGAGGCAGGAAGGGTCAGGAGCCGTGAACATCTGGGGAGGCTTAATGGAGAGGAAGTGTAGACCTCCCACACGGTAGCACTTTTATGAGCTCTGATTGCACACCAGGGTACAGAAAAAATAACAGAAACTAGCACGCTGGTAAATAATAACCCTCCTTGATGCAGAAAACCTGCGGCTTTCTCCAATGTTTTCCCTTCACTAGCATGTTTAGAAAGTGAATGATGAGGAGTGTATCAGTGTGACAGGAAGGGAGCTGGGTGCGTGTCTCAACACTGACAGCTCCTGAGAGGCCCATGACAAAGGGGACACCCTGAGCCACTAAGGGGGTTGATGACCCGGAGAGATTCCTCTGAGAACCCTATGAAAAAATGTAACTCAAGTATTTAAGTGTCAGAGCCATTGCATGAGTTGGGAGGGCAGGGTGGGGCTGCAGGGTGAAGGATAAGGGAGGGTGGGAGCAGGGCCTCAGCTTACTCACTCACTCACTCATTCACTCGCTCACTCACTCATTCATTCACTTAGCCATTCATACTTTCACTCACTCATGTACTCACTCACTTATTCATGCATTCATTCACACATTAATTCACTTATTACTTCATTCATTCAGTATAATATTAAAAATGTGTGCTCTGAAGTCAGGCGCATCTGGGTTCGAGTCCCAGCCCCACCACGTGAGAGCTCTGTGAACCCCGGGAAGTCACTCAGTCCCTTTAGGTTCACTTTCCTCGTCTCATACAAGGCTGTCTCTGCATCACGGGAGTGTCATGAGGAATGAAACGCACAGCCCAGTGACACGGTAACACCCAGGCAGGGCTGGCGCATAACGGGAGGCCCGCCGACAGGCCCTCCTCACCAGTACTGAGTCTGTCGGTAACTAACCGTGAGCTCCGGGCCAGCTGCCGAGGCCACAGAGATGGTGGCTTTGGGGCCTAATTGTACCCCCACTTGTGGAACGAGACACAGGCTAAATGTTCCTTCTAGGCCTATGTTCTTCTTCCCTCTACGTCCTTTCTTCCCACTTTTCCTCGGACAGAAAACCTAGTTAATGGGTGGACCGGGGAGAAGAGGCTCTGTGGTCCAAAAGGAGATGAGAAAATTAGAACATTCTAGAACCCTCTCTGTGCCCCGCACGCAGGGAGCACTTGATGGTTGAATATATAATGTGCCTCCAGGGAAGCAAATTCTCAGAAGGAGAATGGGAAGGTTTGTCCAATGGTTTTGGTGTTTTGATTAAAATGGGTCACTCATTTGTAAGTCACTCATTTGTAATGGAGGGCCTGGCCCAGCGCCAAGTTTTGTTTGGCCTGCTCAGTATTTTAAAAATTGGAAAATTTCGTATGAAAACTTG
Organism: Trachops cirrhosus; assembly: GCA_028533065.1. Classification (NCBI taxonomy): domain Eukaryota; kingdom Metazoa; phylum Chordata; class Mammalia; order Chiroptera; family Phyllostomidae; genus Trachops; species Trachops cirrhosus. The sequence continues at coordinate 10,583,597 of CM052551.1, read as the reverse complement.
GATTTCCGGCTTCTCCTGATAAACGAGAAGATCTGGCAGTCGTGGGCCTGCATTCACGTAGGGTGGGGGGGGCGGTCAGTGGAGGCTGCCCCACCCCAGGGAACTTAACCCTTCCCACCCCACACAGCGCCCCACCCCCTGTAGCATCCGCATCCCGAGCACTATTTTTTCATGCATTTCCCGAGTGGGCCACGATTGCGCCTGCTTGCCTTGGCCAGCCCCGAGGGGGCCACGGGTGAGGAGAGGCGAGCCGAGAGCCTCCTGGCACAGCCCTTTCTCAGACCCGTGGGCCCTCCCCGACCCCCTCCTGGTGCCTCTGGGCCCCGGCCGCAGGTCCTGATGACGGCTCTTTCCCTTTCCGCCCAGATCTGCGGGCCCTGTGTCCACACTGCTGACACCATCCTTCCTTTAAGATGATTCCCCCTCCAGGCAGCAAAAAAATGATTAAATGTTGACAATGATTGTGACATGTGATACAAGGGCAATTTCCCTCTGGTTAGCCAGCCACAGGATGGAATATAACTGCACATTCTTCGCATAGCTGCGGCGTGACTGAGAGTGAGCCCATAGCGACGCCCTCGCTGATCCTGGGAGCGGGCTCTGCCGATGCAAAAGTGAGGACCGAGCCGGGCTTGGGCATCTGAGTGCGGTGGCTTTCAGGCTCCCTTCGTCCTCTGACGCACGGCACGCCTCTAGTTTTGTCCCAATCGGACCCTCACTCAGGGCCTGCTAAAACTTCCTTGGATCCCTGGGGGTCTGGAGGGCCCAGACTGAGAAACTCTGTTCTCATCACACTGTCTTTTGCAAATGAGGAAGCAGAGGTCTGGAGAGGGACAGTGGCTTGTCCCAGCTCATGGAGGGAGTAAGTGGTGGTGGATGCAGTGAGGCCTCATTCCCAGTCTGGTGCCTTTTGCCCTTCGACACGCTGTCCACGGGCAGCTCCCAGAGCAGTAGGAACGGCTGCACCTCTGGGGTGTCACCCTGGCCAGGCAGATGCGACCTGCACTTGACAGCATTCGTGCTGGGCCCGTGTCCAGACCAGTGACGGAAGCCTCACTCTGTGTCTGCCCTCTGCGTCTGTCCGGCCTGAGTACCGCTGTCTCCCTGGGGCAGCCAGCCCACCCCTACAACCCTCTGGGTCCCGTCTCCTGGGATTCACACCCTGTGTGGTCCTTCCGCACACTGAGCCAGGCGGTCTGTGTGACCAATAGAATATGGCAGAAGCGATGGATGTCCCTTCTGAGATTAGGTTAACAAGACACAGCAGCTTCCATTTCTCTCCCTCCCCCTCCCCCTCCTTCTCCCCCACCTCCTCCCTCCCCCCACCTCCCCACTCCTTTGTCCTCACCCCTTTCTCCTCCCTGCCCTCTCCCCTCCCCCTCCCCATCTTCCCTCCTCTCCTCTCCCTCCCCTACCCACAATTGAAGTATTATTTCATCAGAATTAACCAAATCTTCACATATATATTTATATACGTATGATTCTTTTTTCCTTTTTTAAAAAAGAACTACACATGGAACTAAAGATGAAGTTTTTAAAAGTTGAGATGTAATTCACATAATAGAACATTTGCACTTCTAAAACGTACTATCAGTGGTTTCTATTGTACTCACTAAGCTGTGCAAACATCATCTTCATCTAATTCTACAATATTTTCTTCATTCTAAAAAATATGCCCCTTACCTGTTCATCCCTCCCCCCACCCTCCAGCATCCGCTCGTCTACTGTCTGTCTCCATGGCTCCACCGACTCCGGAGGCTTTACAGAAATGGAATCATATGGTATGTGGTCTTTTCTGTCTGGCTTCTGTCACTCGGTGTAATGCTTTCAAAGTTCATCTACATCCCAGCATATACCAGTACTTCATTCTTGTTATTGCTGAATAATATTTCATTGTGTGGATGTACCACATTCTGTTTATCCATTCATTAACTGGTCAACCTTTGGGCTGTTCCCACTCTCTGGCTACTATGAACAATGCTGCCACGCACACCTGTGTACACGTTTTTGTGTGATCGTGTATTTTTGGTTATCTCAGATATATGCGTACATCGAAGAGTGGGCTGTTGGGAAACATAGTAATAATTCTACGTTCAGTGGTTTGAGCAACTGCCAAACCTTGTTTCCCTTCTGGCTATAGTATTTTACATTCAAGATGGGTACTTTTAAGCTAGTAAATAGAGTAACAACTGGACAAAAATGGAGCACTCAGAATGTGCATAAAATTGAGCCCTAGAGAAATTGACTTCATTATATTTGAGCCTCTGCTTTTGACTCTTCATCCCTCAGCATGGGGTTTGGCGCAGGACCAGTGGTTGGAGCTGAGCCTGCACGTTGGACGCTGACACCCCTTCTTCCCTTCTTCTTAGTGACTGACCCTTTGATCTGAAGCTGGCTCTCACCTCCCAAAATAAAGGTGACAATTTTCAGCTTCCCATGTAGGTAGTATGGATGGCCATTGACTGAGTTCTGATAACTGAGATGCAGTCAGAAATCTGGTATGTGACTTTGAAGAAAAGACCCCAAGTGGAGAAGATAGGCCCTTTCTCTTCTACTCTCCTCCTGGCTGGAATGCAGATGTGAGGGCTGAGCTCAAGCTGCCATTTTGGACCAGAAGGTAGAAGCTGTGTGCTAAGGTGAGCACAGCAACAAAATGGAAGATACCTGGATCCTTATCATGGCAGAACGCTAGTTGTGGATTTAGTACCTCCAGCAAGTGAAAAACACTTTATCTTATTTAAGCTGTTGATATTTGGAGTTTCTGGTTATATGCAGCTGAACTTAATCCTGAATAACCAAATGCTCAAGGGGTAGTGGTGAAAAGTGCAGACTTTGGAGACTAACAGAGCCAAATTTAAATCCTTGAAAGCTTCTTCCTCACATTCCCCATCCAAACATCATTAACTCCTCTGATTTTACCTCTTTATTCTGTCTCCAATTTTCCCATTTTTTTCCCCATCTCCACCACTGCTTCTAAACCACTGTTGTCTCTCCCCCCAACTTCTAAAATAGCCAACTCTCTGGTCATCCATCTCAACTCTTGCTTTCTTCAATCTGTTCTCCACACAACACTCAGCCTGATCTTCTTCAACTATATGTCGCTACTTTGCTAGAACTCACCAATGGTTTTCCATTGAACTTACAATAAAGACCAGAGTTCTCGAAGGCCTTGCTAGGCCGGCCCCTTTCTTCTTCAGGCTCTTCTGGTGCCATGTCCCTCTCCTTCTGTCCACGGCAGCCTCGATGGTCTTCTTTCAATTCCTTGCCCAGGTCACGCTGCACCTACCACAAGCTTTGCACATGCTGGCCCCACAGCTGAAATTCTCCTCCGCAGTGTATACCCCTTGGCCCAGTTAACTCTGGTCATACCTTAGATCTCTTTCTCTGTTTGTTTTAAAGATTTAATTTATTTATTTTTAGAGAGAGAGGGGAGGGGAGAGAGAAAGAGAAACATTGATGTGAGAGAGAAATATGGATTGGTTGCCTCTCGTATGCACCCTGACTGGGAATTGAACCCGCAACCCAGGCATGTACTCTGAGTGGGAATCAAACTAGTGGCGTTTCACTTTGCAAGACAATGTTCAATCAACTGAGCCACACTGGTCAGGGCTCACACCTTGGATCTCTTAAGAGAAGCCTCCTCTGACCATTCTGACTTGTGTCTGTCTCCCCACTGAACTCCACGAGGGTGGATTCTGTACTGCATTCTGCTCACTATTGTGTCCAGCATAGAGTCTGGTGTGTGGCAGACACTTAAAGGATGCTTGTTAAATGAATCAATAAATGACCCCCCCCACACCATGTCTAGTTGTATGACCTTGGCACAGAACCTCCCTAGGCCTTAGTGTCATCACCAGAAAATGGGATCCATGACAAGGTCTACCTCCCTGGGTTCTTGCAAACATTCAATGAAGAAACGCAGGTGAGATGTGTTTAATAAATGTTAGCCGTCATCATCACTCTGACCATCAAGATTTCTCCCTGACCAGGTAGGAGCAAGATGGTTGAGCAAGAAACCAATGCATCATTTGAAGGGACAAGAAGACTCTGTCATCCTGATCTCTCAGGGTCACGGTGGAATAATAACCCATGGGCCTCTTCTGTCATCCACCTGTGTGCGCCACTGGACCGACACACGTAGGTGTGAACCTGTAACCAATGTGAGAGGCATGTGAGACACGGAAGCCCAGAGAGAGAAGTGGATGTTAGAGGGACGACAGAATGTGATGGGAAAAGCCTGGTCTCTGTTGTCAGGAAAACCTTGATTCAAATCTGAGCTGTGCCAACCTTGGAAAAATATCCAGAACATCAGTTTCCTCATCCATGAAATGGGGAGAATAACCAAACTTACCTGACAGCACGGTGTTGAGGATCAAACGTGAGAAAGCCCCATTGCCTGACAGGTAACAAATGCCCAGTAACAGTCGCCAGTTCTGGTTACCAGCAAAGACCCCGATCACACCTCCACTTGAGATTAATGCCTGGAGAAGTTGGCCAAGACAACTCTCTTGCCCCGTCCGCCATGTGAGGTTACAACAAGAAGTCAGTGACCCAGAAGAGGACCCTCGCCTGAACATGCTGGCACCCTGATCTTGGACTTCCAGCTTCCAGAACTGTGAGAAATCCATTTCCGTTGTTTATAAGCTACCCAGTCTGTGGTCTTTTGTTACAGCAGCCCACACGGGCTAAGACACATGGGCGCATGGAGCTCCTTCTTCCTGGGGTGTTTCTCTCCCCACGCTTCCCCTCTAAATCTTTGTGGAACTTGACCACCCCCCTAACAAGAAAACTAAAAAATGAAACCAACCAACCAAAACCTCAAGACTGACTCACTCCCATACCCCAGTCGACAGGGTTGCCAAGGCCTCTTTGCAGTCAACGTCTAACGCCTTGCTTGGGGACCAGCCCTGAAGTGGAACTTGTATTTGTGCTGACAAACTGTAATCCCCTAGAAACGCTGTGAGAGAGCCGAGGACGTAGGGGCTCCGTCCATGTGAAATATTCACAAGACGGCCCTTCACATGGACCGCAATTTTCAAGTTATAACAACAATGGAGCAGCACAATAGCAAAGATAACAGAAGGCCCACTGGCTTTGCAGACAAAGATGTTATTCAGCTTCCCGCTCACACATGTTGAAATCTCCATTCCCTCATAACATTGAAATTGCTTCAGCCCGTTATGGGGCCAGGGATCACTCCCTCTGGAGACTTGGACCAACAGCCAAGTTCCTTAGGTGAGGGTCGTCATCGCATTTGCTTCCCTACCAGATGGTTTCCACCCGCCTGGATGTCATCCCTCCCACCTCCTGGCCTGCAGCTGGAGTGGCCACTTTTCCGCCAATTTCACTCCGTCTCTTCTGAGCCTCGCCCTTGGCAATTCTCCCAAGAAAAGTGAAGTGTGATGATGAAACTTAAATGAAAGTCGTTAGAAATGGAAAATCCAGCTAGGAGGCCCAGAGTAAGTGCTTGATAAGAATGAATGAAAGAATGAATGAATGAATGAATGAATGAATTTACCCCATGAGCCAACCATTTTACTGATAAGGAAAAAAACCTACAATTCAGGGGTTTTTGAAAATGGTTTCTCAGCACACCTGCTCCAGAGTGAGCTAGTGGGTTGGTTAACATTGCCAATGTCTGTCTGGGTCCTACCCCAGATCCACCCAATCAGAATCTTCAGAAGAATTTGACTTGGACTTGGCATTGCTAGCGAACCCCTCAGGGAGCGTCCTGGGTTAACGAAGTCTGAGCAGCAGTATGCCACCAGCTCCGCAGCCTCCAGAATTCTGAACCAAAGCCGGTGAGTCAAGGAGTTCTGCCATCACGATTAATAGCAAGTGGTTCCTTTCCTTGAATAGCGGTCTGGGGAAATATTAACAAATACTCACTTTGGTTTGTGGGATGAGCGAGCAAGGAAAAGCCGAGGAGAGCCAAAGGACTCATAAAAGCAAGTGCATGAAATACGCTACCTCATGTTTCCACATCGAAAGGGAGCTCAGCGACCGCGATTACCCGGAGAAAAGCAGATGACGTTTCACAGCGTGTTAAAATGGTGCCTGGTTACCGGTACTTTTGCAGGGACTCCAAGTTTCACTTCGTGCAGACAGCAGGCATCGTGGGAAAAAAGGGGCAAGGACAAGAGGCTCCAGAGCACTGATGTCAGAAAAGGGCAGCAGGATCTTCCTGAGCAATTATCCTCATGAAAATACCAAGTGCCAACCACACAGCTCACATCCAGGCTTGACAGGGTCCTGTAGCAGCTGGGAGTTCTGCAGGGAGGATTTCATGTTTGCTAATAAAGCCTCTGCTGTTGCACAGTTAAAGCGCATTAAGCAGAGCTTGTTTATGATGGCTTATCTTCGTGACTAAAACCTCTGACTGCTCCTCAAAGGGCCCGTCTGTGAGGAGTTGGCAGAACTGTGGCCTCCAAGGAGCGTCCTCGCCTTTTCGGAAGCCGTGGGGACAAACTTCAAGTTCTCACTTGGATGGAGAGGAGCGCAGATTCCTTCCCGTCCAGGGAACAGAACACTGTGCAGTGTTTGATCAGGATATAAAGCTTCCTCTTAAGCCTCTCTTACCTGTTCCATTGTTGCCAATTCAGTCTCCATCACGCCTCCCACCCCAACACCCCATTCTTTCTTCTGTGCATTTCTCACTTTAAACAAAGCTGGGAGAACATATCAAGTTTGTCTGCAGAGCTCCTACCCTCCTCTCCTTGGTCTCGCTTGCTGGCCTCTCCCATGTTCACCCTCTGTCTTCTAGAAGCATCCGTTCACCGAACAGGAGCTGGCCCCACGTATGGAGCATGCCCAGGGCCTGAGTTCTCCACCTTTGCCCAGTGACTCACGACCTGACACCTGCCGCTCTGCACCAGATTCCATGAGGACGAAGGGATAAATGTCAGTGACCGAGGATGGCTTAACACTGCCCTTTTCCACAGAAAAGCCCCAACTCTCCACAGTCTGGGCCACCTACCTGCACCAACAGGTGGGCTTCAAAAATGCGTCCGAGTTAGCCCAGCCTTCCCCATTCTGATTATCCTCCTAATTCCGCTGTTGGTCATTGGTGGCAATGTAAGTAGGGGGATTTGATCTTTGGACCCTCTTTGCCACAGTCTTCTCTCCATGCTCCCTTCCTCCCAGCTCTCACAAATCTCCTATCAAATTCATGTTGAAAATGTGCCCCACTTTGCCCAGAATAGTCCTCACTTATGCCCATTATTCTGGGGTCTCCTTTGGGTAGCGCCCCCTTGCCCCCTTAGAAGTGGCCCAGCATGAATGATGCCTGACGTGGTTATCCCGCTCACCAGAAGGGCATAAAGAGCAGCCATTTTTCCTTGTGAGTGTGGAACAGGTTCATGGGCACTTGCACTTGAACCCTTCTCTATATTTGAAAATGGAAGTTAGTCCCTGCTTGAAAAAATGTGGACCTCAGTAGATAGGATGAATGAGCATTCTGAGGTGCAAAGGGACAGGTTGTTCACTAGACCTAGAAGCTAGTGACAAAAAGAATAAGCTAGTCACCGTACTTGTACTGTTTTATAAATATGTTTGCTTATCCAACGTCCCCTCTTCGACATAGCCCTTGAGGCTGGGCGTATGCTTCAGTTCTCTCTACATATCTTTTTATATCTAGACAACTGTCTAGATATAACAGGTGCTCCCTAAATACTTGTTGAGTGAGTGAATAAAGCAATGATCAAAGGAATAGAGTGGGGGATGGGGAGGGAATGAGTCTATCAGAGCCTGAGTAATGTGCATAATGGTCCAATCACCTTGAACTTAAAGGCTCAAAGAGGGTTGCCAAGAAGCAGTAGCTCTGGGCGCTGTGAAGGGGAGAGACGCATTCAGAAACAGCAGTGCGCCCCTTCTATTCCTGCAGGTCCTTCCGGACAATATTTGAACACCTCTTCACTTTGCACATAGATACGTGAAATAATCATCGGAAACAATGCTTTCACTCTAATGCAAAAGCAATTTGGTGTTTTTTATAAGTAAAAACTGAAATTCCAAACTCTTCATTGTCCCTGTATGGTGACAATCTGTTCAGAATGCCCCCTGCCCTCACCACTGGCCATAGGGATTGTCTCAAAGGTCAGTACGTCACCTGAGGCAGGCCAGTCATATCACTCCTTTCTCAGGCCACAGCTGATCGTTCGGAGATGGACGTGAACCAAGCCTAAGATGGACCAACGAGAGCCCTCCCCTGGGGTCACGAGAGCCTCAGATCTCTGGGGCTGAGAGAGCTGTGACTTGTGGGTTGCCCACGCTGCCCACAGGGAAGAAGGGGCAGGAGGGATGGACGCCAACTTGAAAGGGAGCAGTCAGACAGCTTGGTGGGCACGCCTGGGTCCTTCCTGCAGGACCTGAAGCCCCTGGCTACCAGCAAGTTCGAATAGGTTTCTGTCACCTGCAATCAGAAGAGGCCTAATGTGCTCAGCTCAACGCTCCGGACATAGCCGTTCCAGGTGCGGTCAGCGCTACTCTCGGTGTAGAAGGATGACTTTGCCGTGTTTCTCAGCGCCTCCTGCGCTCACTAGCATCTGGCTGCTCAGGCGAGTACCTCTCTGGGCCACTCAATGCCTTTCGGAGTCTAACACAAGTGACCTTTTTCAAAATTCAGCTCTGTTTGTTTTGAAAAAGAGTTTTATTTCGTGTGTCATGGTAATACTTTGTTTTGATGGTTCGGAAATTCACATTAAATCTTTCAAATGACTCTTGTCTGCATTAATATGTTTCCTAGGTGATGTCAGTCAAATCTCCATTTCCGCTTTTTACATCTTTTTCCTTCTAGGAACTTCTGCACTAGCTACCTCAGCTTAGCTGCCTGACAAAGGACGATATTCTTTTTTTTCTTTAAATTAAAATAAATACAGAAACTGCTGTGAGCAGCTCCCTTCCTCTCACGGCTTTCTTAGATCTGGGCCCACAGTTCTGTTTCACTCCAGCCAAATCGACAGGAGAGAGCAGGAAGTGGTGAGATCAACAATGCCGATGTAAAGGGCCCAGGCTTTGGTCGGCACGCAAGGGGAATGTACGGGATCAATGACCGAGACTGCCAGGAAGGCGAACTCGATCTTAGGCTGCACAATGAAAGCACATTTTCTATAGTAAGGAGGATGATTGGGCCTTCTCTGCTTTTCTTTTTTTTTTCATTTTATTTGCTCTTTAAAATAGATTTTATTTATTTATTTGAGAGGGGAGAGAGGGAGAAAAAGGAGACAACCACAGATGTGTGAGAGAAACATTCACTAGTTGGCTCCCCTTTGCGTCTTGACCGGGGACTGAACCTGCAACCCCACCATGTCCCCCAACCCGGAATCCTTTGCTTTGCCAGAGGGCCCCCAACCGAGCCACACAGTCAGGGTTGTTATTTATTTATCAGTAAGTTTAAATCCTGGAGGGGTGCAGCATTACATGGACTCTGTGCCCAATGGCCTTAGCAGGAAGCTAAGCATGAATTTAGCACGAATTTAGCACGAATCACGCCACTGTTTCCATGAGCATGAGTTACCTTTCCCCAGATGACTCTGGCTTTGCTTGGCTTACCACCAGGAGTCACTGTGTTGCTCTTTGCTTTGTACACATGAGCACATCTCTTTCCTAGATAGAATTCAGTTTCATCTCGCGCATAAACACGTTCAATTTTAAGAAGAGCTGTGCACTCCCTCTGGCTCCGGAGACACCGTTTATAGCCAGCAAAAATGGCCTTGGACCACAGCCTTCCAGACATCTTTGTTGTTGCAGAAGCCCTGTTCCTGGCAGGCACCATGGGCTTCAAGATGGCGAAAAAGCTCTACTTTTCATTTATTAGTCGGACAGAGAGTATTATGACGTGCACTTCAGGATGCCACCTCTGAAGACGGATGCCCACGAACTGACGAAGGGCCGATGCCTCGGGAGCTGAAGACCTGAAGGCCAGGGTGTTTGGGGAAGGGGCGGGAATCCTGAGGAGAAGCTAGAAAAGAAAACGAACCGTAGAAAAGTGAATCCGACACTCCCGTCGGGTGCAAGGTAGTAAGTACTTGTCAAGGTCTTCTAGAGGGGACGTGGGCAGAGTGTAAGGACTAGGCTTCTAGAACCCTTTCGATGGCTCTTCAGCTGCGGAGAGGCTGGAGAGCAGGTGGAACAGCAACTGCAGACCTGGGTTTGGGTCCCAGCTCTGCCGTGAATTATTTATGCAGTTCTGGGCAGGCTTTCAACCTCGGGGAGTCTGTCTTTCTTCCTCTATTAAAAGAGCAATAATAATAATAATGAACAGCTGTGCTTGTGTGAAAACTAAATAGGATGAGTAAATATCACTCAGATTCCCCCAGGTCATTCAGCCTCCCAGGTCCTTCACCCTTTCCTTTTCAAAAGTTAAAAACGCTATAGGACATACACACGCTGAGACTTACAACTGGCTGATGACTGAAGCCCCAGAAGCAAACGCTCAGAAGGGCCGGGGAGAGAAGGACAGACCTGAAGGCATGGAAGGCCGCTCACGTAAGATTGCCAAGTCGGCGACAGACTGGTTAACAACCCCAAGGCCAATAAAACTGTAACCTGTGGTCATAATCTTTTCCTTGGGTGGAAATACTTTTCATTTCTGTGTGTAGGGGACAAAAAATCTTTTCCTTTACCAATCTTAGGTTATCCAACTGAGGCTGGATACGCGAGACTGGCCAAAGACAGGTGAACAAGAGAAAAAGAGGAATTTACTAGCATGTGCAAGGTGCTTACACCTGGGAGTGAGGTGGTTGGAACTTGGGTTTATGTATCTTCTTAGGGTACAACAAAGGAAAAGGGGTTGGGGGCTTCTGGACAGTTTGGGGCGGGGGAGGCAAGTTATGGAAGATGACCAGGAAAAGGGTGGTAAATGAAGTCATTCAGTGATGTTGTGTAGTGCCTCACCCATAGGGATACCCTACAAACTGAAATTTCCTTTACAAAAGGAAACCTTCTGCCCTGTTTCTAGTTATCCCTGAATCCCTGGTTTTTGATGGCTTTACTTCAAAATGATTCCTCTGCCAAAGACACATATTTTGAGGTTGCATCTTCTGGTTTCCTTATATGGGGAAAAATATTTTATTAATCAAAACTACAATAAAATAACACCTCACGCCTGTTAGAATGGCTAGCATCAAAAACACAGTACATAACAAATGTTGGTGAGGATGTGGGGAAAAGGGAACCCTCGTGCACGGTTGGTGGGAATGTAAATTGGTGCGGCCGCTGTGGAGAACAGTATGGAGTTTCCTCAAAAAATTAAAAATAGAACTAGCATATGATCCAGCTATTCCACTTCTGGGTACTTATTTAAAGAAATCTAAAATACTAATTCAAAAAGATACATGAACCCCTATGTTCATTGCAGTGTTATTTACAATAACCAAGACATGGAAACAACCTGTGTCCATCCACAGATAAATGGATAAAATGTCATGGCATATATCCACAATGGAGTATTATTCAGCCCTAAAAAAAAAACAAGGAAATCTTGCCACTTGTGACAACATGAATGGACCATATGGGCATTATGCTCAGTGAAATAAGTCAGACAGAGAAAGACAAATACTGAATTATCTCACTTATATGCAGAATCTAAAAAAATCCACAAAGCCAAACTCTAAAGAGAGAGAAAGAGATTTGCGGTCATGGGGTGTGTGTTCATGGAAGGAAATTAGATACAGGTGATCAAAAGGTACCAACTAAATAAAAAATAAAATTAAAATTAAAAAGGCACAAACTTCCAGTTACAAGATACACAGGACTGGGGGTGTAATGTACAGCATGACGGCTGCAGCTCCCACGGCCGCGTGATGTATCTGAAAGTTAAGAGAATAAACCCTAGGAGTTCTCACCACGAGGAAAGTATTATACCTATATGCATCTGTGCACGAGCTGATACATGTGAACTAACTTGCTGTAGTAATCACTTCATGTAAGTCAAATCGCACTGCACGGTGTAAACTTACATGATGCTCTACGTCACCTACTTCTCATGAAAACTGGAAAAAAGCCCTGGCTACCTGGTGGGCCAGCTGGTTGGAGCATGGCCCCTTGATTCCCAGTGAAAGGACACACCCAGGTCGCAGGTTCAATCCCCAGTCGGGGCCTGTACAGGAGGTAACCTATCGATGTTTCTCTCTCACATCTATGTTTCTCTCTCTCTCCCTTCCTGTCTTTCTAAAAAATCAATAAACATATCCTCAGGTGAGGATGTTAAAAAACTAGGAAAAACTGATAACTGCATTGCAGTAAGAATCATTTTCTACAGGATGACATCTGCCCTCAGGGACTTGTGGAGCATCCTGATCAATGGTAAACAGCGAGTCAAACGCTGCGGGCCGTCTTCGGGTGGGCCTGCCAGGGCTACGCGCACAGGACCCCTGGTCATCCTGGGGCGTGTTTCCAAGTATTTTATCTTTTTCCCCTTAATACTCAATAGTTGAATCAGCTGTCTCAAGCTCCATCTTGCGTGAATGAAAAGTCCTGTTTCATTCTCAATTTTCAGAGGATTCCTGGGCTTTCTGGTCACTTTGATGGCCTGTGATGGTTCGCTTTATGGTCAACCCGGCCAGATGACGGTGCTTAGCTATTCAGATAGGACTACAGGTGTGTCCCCAAACAGCAAGTGGGGTCCTGCTGCCTGCCGCCACCTTCCGGGCAAAATTCCAGAGGCAGAGGTTTGGTGAGAAAGCAAAGGAGTCTTTATGCAAAAGCTTCCCAGTTTTGGATAACAGCTTTCCATGTGCATGAGTCACTGAAGCCTAAACTCTTTAACACCTGAGTTCTCCTATCAGTCCCCCTGTTCGTTTTTAAATATCTTATTTCTATAAGATTCGTTTACAAACTAAAACAATGTAAGATACAAAAGCTACACAGCTTTGGAAAAATGGCAGGCTTCTGCCTCAGAGCTCATTCCCTCTAGAACAAGGGTGTCAAACTCATTTTCACGGGAGGCCACATCAGCCTCGCGGCTGTCTTCAAAGGGTTGAATGTAATTTCAACTCCTTAACAGTTAAGGAGTAGTTACGTTTAACAGTCCTAAAATTATTTCAGCCCTTTGAAGGCAACCATGAGGTTGATGTGGCCACCAGTGAAAATGAGTTTGACACCCCTGCTCTAGAACACCCAAAGAATAAACCTGCCAGGCCGTCCTAACCCCAGGCTGCACCCGGAGTTCCTTCTCCCATCCAAAACCCGTCCAGATTACCACCCCTTGGGAAACACAGGCACTGCAGCATGATCATCCGGGCATCCTTGAGGATAGGGCCCCTGAGAGCCATCTCTGCCCTCTTCTTATTTTAAATCCCCTGGCCCATAATTCCATGCGCTCTGGAGGCATTCAGCATCTCAGCCAATCCTGCTTTCTAGCTTTCACTGTTGCCTCGGGCAACCTCCTCCTACGGCCCCTCCCTACTCCTCCCCAGGGATCTGATCAGATCTCTCTGTGTCAGGTCTTGTTGTGAAGGTGTTTTGCAGCTATGGTCAACATCTACAATTAGCTGACTTTCAGTGCAGGGAATCACCCGGCTGATGCGACCCAATCACGGTGTTGGAAGGGAGAAGCAGTAGTGCCACGTGAGACTGCGGCTGCGGCTCCCGCCCCAGACTCTCCGGTCTGCTGACCTGCCCCTAGATTTGGGCTTGCCACCCCCCGATCATGTGAGCCAATTCCTTGGAAGAAATCTACCATCCCCATCTTTCCACCTCTATCTCTATATATCGATACCTTTATCTATATATTGCAGACACAAAAAGGGGTTCTATGGAAAGTGACCTCACATGGTGATATGATCATAAATCCCTAACTGGGCAGGTCAAGGTGAGTAGTCAGCCCAGGCTCGTCACTTCTTTAGTAAAAGGTTCATCTTTGCCTTAAGTCCCGTCCCTTGTTTCTGTGCATCGAGGTTTGCACACCTCTGAAGTAAGCTTAGCCCCACTCGAAGAGAGCACGCGATCTCAACTGTCCTGTAATCCAACCCCTGCCTTGCTTTCTCCAACCTTCACGTCCTCTTCTTACCTTCCCTCCTGAGTCTAAAATGTGTAAAAGAAACTGCAAAACTGCCGTTCTCTGGAGCATTTAAGATGTTGCTTCCCAACACCTGTCATCACTTAGGCGCAAATAAAATCTTTCAGAAATTCTTTATAGGCTTGGACGTTCTTACGCCGACAGCTGCTGCAGAGCCATCTTCTCCTGGTCGTTTCCCCTGCCAGCCCTCCTGCCTCCCGGGGCGGCGGCGCTCACTCTGCCCCAGTTTGTTCCGAGCACGGCACTACCAAACATCACTAACCCCAGGCCGGGGTGCCACTGACTTCAACAGAAGCTTCCGGGATGACGGTTAGTAAGAGCTGGAAGCCGGGGCACTGGGTATCACTGTCCTCACTAGCGTCTGTGAGCAGCCCGAAAGGGTTCCCTGCTAGTCATCAGTAGCTGGGTCCCAACCTGCCACTGTCACGGCGGGAGTGGCAACCCACCCCACCACTCTTTTGACAGCGTTTCTGTAAGTGCGGACTCTGACTAACACACAGCTCGCAGATGAACAGTGTGGTTGTATAGGAATCCTAGCAACTGACTTCAAAAGATACAGACCCAGGTTCCGGGAGATTTGGTGAACTTCAGCCTTGGAGCCAGGATGGAGGAAAGCCTGGACGACGTGAAGCCAGGATGACATGCACTGGACCATCACTGTCCTCACCAGAATGCACTGTGCTCGTCTGCACGTAGAGAGCTTTTCAACCCCCTCCCTTGGTCTCTCTGTTCTGTTCCCCTCTCCCTCCTAAGAAAAAGCTCTGCCTCCACTGAGAGGGAGATGGGCTTTGGGATGTGAGTCCCCCGTCTTCCAGGTGGCCGGCACCTGAAATAAAACCTCTTTCCTTTACATCCACACCTGTCTCTTGAGTATTGGCTTTCGAAGCAGCAGGCAGCTGGGCCTGCATTCGGTTGCACTACCAGGTTGGAACCCATCCCGAAATCTGTCTTCCTTAGCTCTTCTCCTGGATGTCAGGCCTCTAAACTTCAATCTCTTCCAGCTGCCAAAAGAAAACTCAAAATTGCCACCCATTCTATTATACAAAGAATATAAATTCCATGCACGTTGGATTCTTGGCCTGTTTTATAATATTTCCTGATATATTTCAAGCATCAAGAGCAATAACATGCAGTAAGGTACTCAGTAACCACTCGTTGAATGAATTCATGAATGGAATTAATTAAAAGCATGCAAATCTTTCTTCTCCCAGTGACTCCTGTTCTAGTCTGGCCTGCTTTGCATAACTGAAGAAGTTTATTAACAATGTCCCCAAAGTGAGACGTGAGGACACAGCGAGAAGACGGCCGTGAAGGAGCCAGAAACCGGGTCCTCATCAGACACGGACCTGACCACGTGGACACCATGACTCCATCCCTCCAGCCTCCAGAACTGACTCAGGCTGAAAGGAGAGCCCTGACCTCAACGTGCCATTCTTGTGGCCAACACCAGAGCACCAGCGCTGGCAGACACTTCAAAGGCCTCTCAGAGCTCCCGCTGGGATGTCCACAGTCCATCGGCCAGAGCATGTCACATTCAGAGCCCGAAGACAAGGGACAGGCTCCAGGTCCAGAAAAGCAGCGAGGCCAGACTGGCGGTGCCGTGGCTGACATCACTGACTAGTGACCCCTGCCCTAGGGCCAGCCAATCAGTAGAGACTATGATCCTGAAAGGACACACCTGGAAATGCTGATGACTCTTCTGTTGAGACCCTCCCCCGGGACCTCCCCTAAGATCCCCACCCGTAAAGGTCCTCAGGACGGAGGACCCAGTGTGGTTCTCCCTCTCTCAGGAGCACATCCCGCCCTCCCTTCCCCAGGCCCATTGTCCTTGCCACTCTTTCTCCTGAGCTCCAAGGGCCCTTCTTTGTCCCCCGTAACTTGTTTCCTGGGCCCACACTTCCTAAGCTCACTTCTTCTACCTCTGTGACTTTCTAATGAAACTTCCTGTCACAGTTTGAAAAGGAAAAAGTGTCCTCTATGTTTTCTGGACGATTGGCAATAGGTAGGTATGCCGGTCAGTTTTAAGTATTAGCTTATGTTGGCAATAATAGTTAGTCAATGCAACACTAATGTTGGTGTTGCTGTGAAGGTATTTTGGAGATGTGTTTAAAGTCCATCCATAATCAGTTAATTTTTTTTTCTTATGGCCAGTTTCTTTTTCTTTTCTTCTTTTTTTTTTGGGGGGTGCTTTATTTTTATTGTTGACACTATTACAAATGCCCCCCTGTCCCCTTGTTAGCCCACCCCCACCCAGGCCTTACAGCCATTTCCAGGGACCTTAATGACATCCATGTCTTTAAGGCTGATAACACGCCTTTACTATTGCCAACTTTTTACAGTTTCTGCAGAGACACATGCAGGTAAGCAGGCTCATTGGCTGGCTTCATCACAGGTCAGCTTAGTAGGGGAGATGACCCTGCTGCAGATCTGGGTGGGCCTGACTCCACCGTTTGGGAGGTTTAGAGCGGAACAGAGGCCTCTCTGGAGAAGATGAGATTCCACCTGTGCAGGGCTCCAGCCTGGCCCAGCCGGCCTCGCCGACGGCCTGCGTCCCGGGCCTCAGACCCGGGCGCCGACCCCAAACCACACACGCCAGTTCCCTGTTGTAAATCTCCCACTACCTATCTCCTTCTGATGCTGGTAATATTTTTAAAAACAAGTTTTCTTTCTCTTCCCCATGTATAAAGTCCCTGGCATGGTGCCAGACATACTATAAACATGAATTAGATGATAGCTATCATGACTAGGGATTTCACCAGCCTTTGAGATTCTAGTCATTTCTGCCAGAAAAGCTTCCCACACTTAACTGGGAAATGACTAACGAGGGGGGTTAGCCCAGCTCACTGCTGCCATCCATTTCAATCTCATGCAGGCACAGGTTTGGAATAAGATTTTCCCTCTGATAAAATACGTTTCATTGAGTAGGGTCCCAGAGGAGGTAACCTGTGTAGTGACATCTGTCATCTGTACCTGTCCCCAGTGATTACACCTCCTCACACTTTGGTATTTCCCACCTGGTGAATCCTGCCTTCCCAAAGCAGATTTTTTTTTAAATTTTTCTATTTTCTAGCCTCCTTACTGCTAGAAGGCAGACTGGTGACTTAGATCCCATGCATCAGAGTTACCTGAGCGAGACTTGGTTGGAATGAGTTACACGGGGCTGGGCCTGGGACAGTGGAGGGACTGGCCTCCCCCCACAATTCTGTGGCCTAGGAGTCACGCCGGCAGGTCTGGCCCAGTGCCCAGGGCTCCCGCCCGCCCAGTTCTGTGGGTCACCCAGCGTCTCGCAATAGATCTCTTGCCGCTCAAAGTCGTAAGAGCAATTGACTGCGAGGAAGTCACTAAATATCCCAAGTGACACAAGAACTTAGGAGATGGGGACATGGGAGATGCTTTACACAGCTTTGCCGAATCAATCACATATTTTATACTTAAATTTATATTTAAACTATAAATGTAAATCATGCCCATGGCTGAAAATTTCTGAGTACAGCTCAGTAGAGAGTAAAAAATAAGTCTCTATTATCTTCTTCTCTGACTCCCATTAACAGTTTTTTCTTGGGTTCATTCAGAAAATGTTTTGTATACACACACACACACAATTTACTTAAACTCAAAAGAAACATACTCAACTCTCCTGTAACTTGATGTTTTTTCACTTGACAATATGGCTTAGACATCGAAGTCAGTGCACACAAATCTACCTCATTATTTTCAATGGCTATGCGGTAACTCACCGAGCGCACGAACGGGCCTTCGTCTAGTGGAATGGCCCCGTTGATGGCAATGCGTGCTGTTACTGACTCCCTGCTCTTCCCACGCTGTTGCCAGCATCCCATGGAAGCTGGTGCACTGGTGTGTCTGTGCACACACACAAGTGCACACGCGTGCACACAACACACGCACAGTTGTCCAAGTTCAGCCACAGAATAAATTCCCCGAGGGAAACTGCACATCAAAAGGTGGACGGAGTTTAAATGCTGACACCTGTCACCCAATTCCCTTCCAGAAACGGCACTGAGATATACTGTACACTCAGCCGTCTTCCCCACAAGCATTAATGAGCTTTAAACTGTAGCAGCTGGAGTTTTGTTTGGCTGTTTGTAGAGTTTTGCCTCTGAAACATTGCTTTCTGGGTTACTTGCTTCCTCCAACAAAAGGGCAGAGGCAAGGACTTGAACATGAGACAGGACGGGGGAAGGGCTGACAGAGAGGCCCAGCCCCAAGGACTGAGGAAGACACAACCCCAGAAGCAAGGCTCAGGCAGGGAATCGGGTGTCACAACACGGGGACCAGGAACCCAGGCTTCCTCAGGCACTGTCCACGCGTGGTCAGGAGCCGCATTCTTTTGTGTCCGCGTGTGGAATTATCTTAGAGCCTCTACACCTTCTCTGGGTGATGTGACGGGGTCTTCTCTGGCTGTCAACACCCAAAGAAGCAACCATGCTATTGGCAGTGAAGACAGTCAGAATATGTCAGCCCGAAATATGCTACCATGGCATAAAGAAATTGGGGGTTGAAGGTAATTGAGAAGAAGCAGATATAAGAAGCTCCCAGCTCTCCCCCCTGGGCCATGAAAGCAGGCCATAATTTCTATTTGATTATTGATTTTAGAGAGAGAGGGAGGAAGAGAGAGAGAGAACATCGATGTGAGAGAGAAACATCAATCCATCGCCTCCTGTATGGGCCCGAGTGCCGGGGATCAAACCCGCAACCCAGGCACGTGCCCCGACTGGGAACCGGCCCAAAACAACGCTTTAACCGACGGAGCAACCCGGCCAGGGCAGGACACAGATTTTTAAAGGTGTTCGTTCCTCCTCCCTGCTGTATCAGAAAGGACACAAGTTAATCACCAGGATAGTTTATCAGCCTGAGGAAGTTACTGGAGCTATCTTCCTAACAAACTTTACTGACCAGCCTTTATTTACTGTTAGTTTCCCATTTATCTACCTTATTAGATTTTGCTGCCGTAGGAAGCCTAGAACGTCTTTCCTTTCTCTTATAATTTCTCTACAGATTTACTGTTCTACAAATAAAAACAAAAACTTTATTTGTTGAGAATACAAATAAGCCTGAATTCTAAGCCACATCTTTGAGTTACTCATCTCCGAATACTCCCATCTTTTACATGCAAGACACACATGTTGATAAACAAGTTAGTTTTCCTCTTGTTAGTCTGTCCTTTATACGGAGCCCCAGCCAAGAATCTAAGATGGGGAGGGAGAATTTTACCACCCCTACAGCAGATAAACCTCTGGGTAGTCTTTCCAGAACACAGAAATCACCCTCAAGAAAACCCCGAAGTTTATAGGTAGCAATTTGCCATTTCTCTCAGTTTCCGGGGATAGGAAGCCAGCTGCCGGGTGGAGCACAGGGGAGCTCGCTCATAATTCCGTTGTCTCTGAAAGGCTCACTATCCCCTCCTAACAGTTCATTTTCAGCATGGAGGGAAGTCTCTTGCATGAGGAAGTAGGAATAAAGCAAGATCCGCAGACAGAATCCCCTGTTTCTGCACGACTCCTCAGCGCTGCACCGTAAGCCCAAACGGGGACTTGCAGCTTTTTGGGGGGTGAGGGGTGTTACTCCAGGGTGATTTCTCTGTTCTGGAAAGACTACCCAGAAGTTTATGTTTTTAAACAAGTAATACTTTATTAGAATTACACATTTAAAACCTTAGTTCTTGCTTGTTAATTTCAACTTAGGAAACTTAATTCTTCACTAAAAAATCGTTACCTGGCTCTGTTGTGGATGCCGAGAACACGTCAGGAACAGGACAGGTGAAACATCTCATCCCCATGAAGCTTACACACTCACGGGGGACAGCAGGAAATAAAGCCAAAAAGTAAATTGTATACTATGTGGGGACGTTACAATTTCTATGAAAAAATAAAATAGGGGCAAGGGAAAGAATGCATTTTAACATAGGGTGGCGAAGGAGACTCTGCTTAGAAGGTGAACACCTTCATGCACTTGATTTTTATTATTTTCAGATTTTAGATGTAATTTAAACAAAGGGTGTTTCCTGAATTGAATTACTGTTATTGGCAACACAGAATTTTATTGACTGTGTTGAATAGTAAAGCTACTCAAGTCATAAGCCAAAGCTGTGAATAAAAATATAGCCCAAGACACAATTTTATTCTGGAGTTTGAAAAAACATTTTCTTGCAGAGACACAGTCAGACTCAAAACAGACCTAGAATGTATAATATTATCATATGTATATGTTGCTTTATTGGCCTAGATTTTTTTCTCTTGCATCTCACAGCTCACCCTCAAATGTTGTCCCAGTCACAGTCAGCCGTATTGCAAAAGAAATCCCAATAAACCCTTCCAATGGGAAGAGCGGGAAACGTACAAAAATGTCACAGTGCAGTTCGTTTGCAGCCGGCACAATCCATGGTCTTCTGTGTTTACAGCGCCAGGCAAGCGGCAGGAAGGTAACTCATAAACACTGCTTCTTAAAGCGGGCGTTCCCTCCGGTTTGCCGTCACCCCCGTAGGGCGCACTGGCTCTGAGAAGCCAGTGGCCAAAAGGGTGAGGGTGGGGAGTGACTCCGGAGGGAGAGGCTGAGGTCAAGGGCCACCGTCCTTCCCTCTGTGAAACTCCGAACCTCCACGTTGTTCAAGGGTCCACTGTACTGTGAAACCTGTAGCAACAGAGCCAGGGCTCCGTGAAGCCCACTTGGGAACCCTGCTTCAAGGGTTCCGACGGGGTTAGATGAGTTCATACACGCAAAGGTCTCGGATGAGCGTCTGCGGCAGAGTGGTAGCTATTTCTGCCCTGGAACCTAGAACTTGCCACGGGGAGGGAGGTTGGCATTAAGGCACCAAATTATAATATAGCAAGGCCATTCCTTGCCTTACCCAAGGCATGCGTGATGTCCTCTGCGCACGCTGAGAAGCAGCACCTACGTTGGGAGTTAAGCGATGGCTTCACCGAGTAGGTGGCCCTTGAAGGAAGTTTGAAGCATGACTAGGCGTTTCCTAGGCAGATGTTCGAGAGAGAGAGGGTGCCCCGGACAGAGAAACGCCATGGGCGAGTAGTTCCATTGCCTGTGGAATCGATGACCACCAGCAAGGGGACATGAGAAGGACGTGTAGGCATTTTGTTCCTGTTTAGTGTTGACACGGGTGATCCTTCCCACAGACACGTTTGCCTTGATCAGAATCGCCGTGATTTAAAGGTCTTCGCTAAGCCTAACTCCCTGATTGAACTTGGGCTTTTGTAAAACCCAAACAAATTTCAGTTTGCTAGTGACCGCCACCAGCGCAGAAGAGTCTGCTTCATGACATTTGGTTTGGGGGAAAGACAGTTAAACAGGAACGCAATTAGTTCACACTCAGGGTTCTTCCCCGCCCCAGACTTCCATCGGCACCCCGTAATTTGCCGGGAAACACAGAAACACGTATGTTTTGGAAGTGATGCCCAGTAAGCACGTTTCAGGGCATTATCATGTTACAGTGTTCCCGCCGAGCTTTCAAAGCACTTTCATTGAACAAACTCGGTGCTATTTCAAGCGCAACTTGTTGGGATTTGAAAGCAAAGCTTAGCCCTTGAGAAGAACAAGAGCGATTTAAGGAGGTGTGGAGAGAATGCTGACCCGAGTCCAAAATCTCCTCACAAGTGTATTTAGAAAGAAATCATTCAGCATCTTTTAATATTTTTTTCTTGCCTAGGTAATAGGAGAACTTGACTCTATCGTTTGAATTGCTCTCTGGTCTTCTCACATACGAGTCTCTTCACACCAATTGTAAGACATTCAACAGGGAGGATTTTGCACTATATTTTCTCTCTTTATTAAAATAGTAAAACTTGCCAACTTTTGTCTCAGCTAATTCTAAAAAAGAATGAGTCCTTCATGCATGTGATAAGGTGTGTGTGTGACAGTCCGCTGCCATTGTCCCCGCCATGCAGTGACTAATGTGTTAGAATCTCCTGTTACTTTTTAATTCTGGTGAAGAACATGTTTCTCTTGTGCCTCCCTGTTATTTTCTGCTGCTGTTCACAACAGAATTGGAAAAAAATATTAAATTTTATAAAAGAGTCTAAAATATAAATTCTGTGAGGACGAGGTCTGTTTTGTTGGTTTTTTATTTTATTTATTTACTTTTAGAGAGAGGAAGAAATGGAGAGAGGGAGAGAAACATCAATGTGTGGTTGTCTCTCACGTGCTCCCCACCAGGGACCTGGCCCACACGCAGACACGAGCCCTGACCGGGAATCAAACCGGCAACCCTTCAGTTTGCAGGCCAGCACTCAATCCACTGAGCTACATCAGCCAGGGTGGAGACAAGGTCTGTTTTGCTCGTTGTAGGTTTACCAGTTGGCACAGAGCACAGGTGGACTACATTGTCAATGCGCAGTAATGACCGAATTGATATAAACATTCCTATTGGTCTGGAATATTTTCACAGAGTTAATATCTGCATCTTCTTCCTGGTCCAACACTTCATGGGGCTCATGGGTAGCTTTCCTGTTCTCAGACAACTCAGAAATGGCTGGATGAAGAACGTTAAACTTGGGGCGCTGGCTGGTTGCTCAGTGGATTGGAGCATCATCCCCATTCACCAGGGTTGTGGTTTGATCCCTGGTCAGGGCACATACAAGAAACAACCAATGAGTGCGTATGTAAGTGGAACAAACTGATCTCCCTCTCTCCCTTCCTCTCTCTCTGTAAAGTTAGTCAGTCAATAAATAAAAATAAATGACAGCCCCAAACCTCCCAAACTAGGCCTTGAGGTAATCTTCGCTGCTGAAGGCAGCAGAGTCAAATTTGAAGGCAGAAAATGGTTAAAAGATAAAGCTCTGGGTGGCATGAGGATGCAGAGATCCTTATTTCAGGGGACACGAGATACTTCCAAACCCTTTCCATCAACTGGGAGTCCCGGTATTTTCGGCACGTTCACAAGGCAGTCTGGCACGGCCTCCGGCATTGTTTCAAGGTCATGACTGGAATGAGGAGTGGGCACTGGCGAGTCTTATAAAATGCGGACTTGGCCCAAAGAGCCTTTTACTCTTCGAAGGCTGCCTTTTTTTCCACTGTGGGTGTTTTTTTCGTCTGCATCTTAAGCAGAAACCCTGCTGCTGCCCTCTGGACAGAGTTCTTGCTCTGTTTGGAGAACAAGCGTCACAGTGGAAGTCCACTCTGGGGAAAGTGGGCCCAAGTGTCCCTCTCTCCACTAGTCTAGGCCTGTGGAGTAGCCAAGACCTCACTGTCCGAGCACCGTGGCATCGCCACAGGCCCTGGCCAGCACGAAGGGACAGCATGGCTGTGACCACCCAGGGGCTTCCGGTGCCATCGACGGAGCCGGCCTCCAGTGGCACAGGATGGGGGGAGGAGAGCTGTTGGGAATGGCCATTCTCTGACTTCCACAGGTGCCTCGTTCTGTCCAAAGCGCTGAGGGCCCCACTGTGGAAAACACCACACCAGGGACAGGAGACAGAGGAGAATAGGGACTGAGGATGGGGAGGGAAAGGCCAGGGGGCTGGAGAGAGGCAGCAGAGGGGGAGAGGGCACACAGGCACGGGGGAATTGTGTTGGGTCCGAGGACCCCGCTGAGACCCGCATTTTCTCCCAGCATGCTCTGCCCCTAGATGGCGCTGTGGGGCAGTGTGTACAGAAAATAACCCTCCCTCAAAGCCCAGAGCCCCAGCTTCCCCTCTGGGGCCCTTGTGTATCTGGGGCTTGTTTAGAGTGGTCCCCCACTCCAGCCCCCAAATTAACTCCTGGATGCTGCCCTTGTCCTCTTCTGCCCCCTCCCTTGTCTTTGCAATTTCTCACCTGCTCTGTGCTCTGTGAGGTGTTTTCTGTGTATCCATCCTCTCGTGGATGCTCACATGACACCTGAGAGAGAGGCCCCAGCTTCTGCCTTAACAGATGAAGACTCTGGGACTCAGATATATGAAGTCAGAAGCCCAAGGTCTCTCACTCAGTGGGTTCAACAGCTGGAGGCAGGGCTGGAATCCAGACGTGTGGGACTGCCAAGTCCAGGCTCCTGACAGTGGGCAGTCTCATGCTTGAGGACCCCGGCCAGCTCTGTCTGACTCTGAGCACGGGTGGTGTCATCCTCCCTATGCATCAGCTGGGAGCCAGCCTGTCGGCCATCTGCCCCTCAGTCTGTCAACATCTTTTCCTGGGGGACACAGTGCTGTGTATGGAGCCCCACCCTGGGCCCTGCGGCCGGGAGGTCACAGGTGGCTTCTACGGGAGGGAGGTGGCTGCTGTGAGTCAGTCCTTCCCCAGCAGGAACCCCAGTGAGTGCCTTGCTCAGTGGTCACCAGAGCATGGTCACAACTGAGTGTGAATGACCAGAAAAAGGGAGGGTGGGAGAAAAAAGGGGGAAAGATAAAGTAACCTGAATCATCACTGCTTTCTTCTGTTCTGACAACAAGACCATTTTCTTTCCCACTTATAGTTACAGCTGCGCACGGGAGCAGCAGGCAAGGGGAGCAAGAAATAGACCCTGTTCTCGAGTAACTAGTAATGCAGCTGCACCAGAGTCAAGATCAAAATTACTGGTCAATGTCATTCAGGGGGTAATAATCCTCTTTGAAAAAGAAGGCATAACCTTTTGATTCCACTTTTAAATGGCTTTTAAATTGGGGGGGAATTAGAGGAAAAGAAAGAAGGAGAGATCAAGAGACAAAGGAGGGGAAAGGAGCCAAAGAGCTGCTCCGCCCAGGTCCCACCAGGGCACCGGGCCGTTTCCTCGGGGTCCTGCGGCCTCTATGTGCCCATTTCTCCTTTGCATCTGCAGGTCTTCCCTCCCTGCACACATTTGAAAATGAAACAGGTAAATAAAATAGAATTCAGCCCTGGTTGGTGTGGCTCAGTGGACTGAGCACCAGCCTGTGAACCAAAGGGTCGCCGGTTCGATTCCCGGTCAGGGCACATGCCTGGGTTGCAGGCCAGGTCCCCAGTAGGGGGTGCACAAGAGGCAACCACACATTGATGTTTCTCTCCCTCTCTTTCTCTCTCCTTTCCCCTCTGTCTAAAAATAAATAAACAAAATATTTTTTAAAATAAAACAGAATTCAAAGGTAATTTCCCCCCTACATCTTATAGTCTACATACTAACTACATGATCATTTTCATTGCATTTAAAAAAATGATTGGCCAGTCAATCATTGGTCAGGCAACAAAATAAAATTAAGAAAAGTATAGCCTGGATTAACCAGTTTATTATTATTATTATTATTAGAGAGGAAGGGAGAGACAAAAACACTGATTTGTTGTTCCACTTACTGATGCATTCATTGGTTGATTCTCTTATGTGTCCTGACCAGGGATTGAACCCACAATCTTGGTGTAGCGACACAACACTCTAACCCACTTAGCTACCCAGCCAGGGCTGGATCAGCCGCTTGTTGAAAACTTACAAAGCAGCTGAATGAGTTCTGTGACACTGAGCAGTTATTACTACAAGGAAGGAAACAGTGTTGGCAATCTCAGTGGTAGCAGAACAAGAAGACACCTTTTAAAGATGTCTCCTAGGTGCCTGGTGCTGCGCTAAGCAACGGGCTGGTTACAGAAGAGAGTAAGAGAAAAAGCAGATATGAGATAATATATTGTTAACACGGCTCCTTGCCTGAAAGATTTTTTAGGGCTCATCAGAACAAAGGGCAGTCTTGTCTTCTATGACAAATAAAGAGAATCGCTTCTGTTACATCTGGTAAATTCATCTGCTGTTGGGGAAGGCACAGCCAAGTGTCCAGAGAAATGATTTTCTCTCGGCCCTTCGGTCAACTGCCTGGATTTTATCAATGGCCCTGACTTCATGGAACGGAGCAGTGTGAGAGGCAAGCATCCAAGCGCGTCAGTTTCCAACTCTCTGGACGTGGGTAGGAAAAGTCTTCGAGAGGAGCAGCTGTGAGCCATGAATAGGAGGCCCTCAAAATACCTTTGGTCAGAGTGCTAAGACCAATCAAGCAAACAGTTAACTTTAAGTGTCTATCACAGCCTCAATGAGATTTTATCTATGGAATGAAAGATTAGGGGAGACTGAATTTATTGGCATTCAGAGGAAGTATTTATAAACTTGGCAGAACCTCCTGTGAGCGCAGAACAAAGGCTGCCAAGCAGGGTCATAAACCGAGATGGATGGGCTGAAAGTATGTTCCACATGCACCGCGTACATATGGTTAGATTCACACCGCACGGCCCGTGCTCGCTGTCGAGTGCCCTGCGTGAACGCTGAAGCCATCTCCTTGTGGGCATGGGTTGGGTGGGGAGCTGGAACTAATGCCAGAACTAGGGTGAAGAAGAAGGGATGTTCTGAAGGATGAGGCTGTGCAGAGGGGAGGGGAACGGAGGCAGAAGACTTCAGCAGAAGGGAGGGGGGAAGACAGTTTCATGGCAAGGTGCCCGCAGAAGGAGACCCTCGAGGGTGAGGCTGGTGGGCAAGACCCAAGAGGGGACGGATGTGATGTGGGGAATGACACAGAAGAATAGCGTCAAGGTCAAGGACCTAGAAGGGGAACCAATGGTCTTGATCAAAAAGGCACATGGCCCAAATCTGGCCCTGCTGCCTGGTGTTGCAAATAAAGTTTTATTGGAACGCCACGATCTTCATTTGCTTACAAATTGTTTCTGGTTGTTTTCATGCTTCAACAGCTGAGTTGAATCATGGGTACAGAGACCATATAACCCACAAAGCTTAAGATATTTTCTATCCTTCCCTTTTCAGAAAACACTTGCCAAGTCCAGCCTTGACTATGGAGCCCACACCCCTCTTAGCCACTCAAATGCCACTGACCTTGGTCAGGGTCCTTTTCTATCAATGGCAAAGCTTGATTCTAGTCCACATCTATTTATTTTTATTCACATATGCTTAAACTTTTGCCAAGTTGACCTTGGGAAAGTAAATCTGACATCTCATATAAATAAAACCAAACAAATAAATAGCATGTGCTGCTAAGAGACAGGCATGCACGCCCACAGGTCCTGTAACACAGTGTCCCCTGAAGACTCTTGCATTAAAGCAGTGGTCCAGTATGGACACATAGGTAGATCACTTTGCCTCCTCGCACAACCAAAAGAAGGACAACAGCAAATTTAAAAACAAAAAATAAGCAGAACTGTCAGAAAATCAAACTGTATGGAAGTCTGACAACCACAGAGTTAGAGAAGAGAACATTCATTCAGACCTGTAGGAGGGGTGGAGACGGGCAGCCGGGCAGGGAGGACTCACAGCAAGGCAGCAGTTGGTGGACCTGGTGAGGTGGCAGCTGGCGGACCAGGTGGTCCCCTATTTGTGTGCACATAAACCAAGAGGAACAACTGGGGAGTGAGACAGACTGCACAGCTTAGGGTTCCTTAGGGGAAATAAAATATCAAAGCCTCTGACTGAAAATACCTGTGGGGGTTCAGATGACAGCAGGAGAAACTCCCAGCCTCACAGGAGAGCCCATTGGAGAGACCCACAGGGTCCTAGAATGTACACAAACCCACCCACCTGGGAATCAGCACCAGAAGGGCCTGGTTTGTTTGTGGGTATCAGAGGAAGTGACTGAAAACCAGCAGAGAGCCCAGCAAATGCCACTGTTCTCTCTTAGACCCCTCCCCCACAGACAGCACCACAACGCAGTGATGCGGGTTGCCCTGCCCTGGCGAATACCTAAAGCTCTGCCCATATGTAACAGACTCTCAGAGACAAAGAAATAAGGCCCAAATGAAAGAACAGATCAAAGCTCCAGAAAAAATACAACTAAGTGATGACCAATCTATCAGATGCAGAGTTCAAAACACTGGTAATTAGGATGCTCACAGAAGTGGTTGAGCATGGTCACAAAATAGAGGAAAAGTGAAGGCTATGAAAAGAGAAATAAAGGAATATGTCCAGGGAACCAATAGTGAAGGGAAGGAAACCAGGACTCAAATCAATGGTTTGGACCAGAAGGAAGAAAGAAACATTCAACCAGAACAGAATGAAGAAACAAGAATTCAAAAATATGAGGAGAGGCTTAGGAACCTCTGAGACCACTTTAAATATTCCAACATCTGAATCATAGGGGTGCCAGCAGGAGAAGAGGAAGAGCAAGACATTGAAAACTTATTTGAACAAATAATGAAGTAGAACTTCCCCAATCTGGCAAAGGAAATAGACTTTCAGGAAGTCCAGGAAGCTCAGAGAGTCCCAAAGAAGTTGGACCCAAGGAAGCACACACCAAGGCACATCATAATTACGTTAGCAGAGATTAAAGATAAGGAGAGAATCCTAGAAGCAGCAAGAGATTAGGGGACAGTAACCTACAAAGGAGTTCCCATTAGACTGTCAGCTGATTTCTCAAAAGAAACCTTACAGGCAAGAAGGGGCTGGAAAGAAGTATTCCAAGTCATGAAAGGCAAGGACCTACATCCAAGATTACTCTATCCAGCAAAGCTTTCATTTAGAATGGAAGGGCAGATCAAGTGCTTCCAAGATAAGGTCAAGTTAAAGGAATTCCTCATCAGCAAGCCCTTATTATATGAAATGTTAAAAGGACTTATCTAAGAAAAAGAAGAAGATAAAAAATATAAACAGTAAAATGACAAGTAACTCACAATTATCAACAACCCCCAAAAAGAAAAACATAAATGAACTAAGCAAACAACTAGAACAGAAACAGAATTGCAGAAATGGAGATCACATGGAGGGTTATCAGTGGGGAGGGAGAGCAGGAAGAATGAGAGGAAAGGTACAGGGAATAAGAAGCATAAATAGTAGGTACAAAATAGACAGGTGGAGGTTAAGAATCGTATGGGAAACGGAGAAGCCAAAGAACTTATATGTATGACCCATGGACATGAACTAAGGTGGGGGAATGATGGTGGGATGGGGGGTACAGGGCAGAGGGGAATAAAGGGGAGAAAAAATGAGACAACTGTAATATCATAATCAATAAAATATATTTGAAGAAATAAATACAGCAGCAATGCATTGTTATGAGTTGGAACGTGTCCCCCAAATTCAAGTTGAAGTCCTAACCCCCAGTACCTCGGAATATGACCTTATTTGAAAATAGGGTCTTTGCAGAGGTAATTAGCTAAGTTGAGGTCATTAGGGTGGGCCCCTAATCCAATAGGACTGATGACTTTATAAAAAAGGGAACTCGGACAAAGATTTGCACCACGTGATGATGACAGCAGAGCCGGGGGTGAGGCAGCAGAAGCAAAGGAACACTGAAGATTGCAAGCCAACCTCCAGAGGCTAGAGGACAGGCCTGCAACAGTCTCCTGCACACCCTCCGAAGGAACCAACGCAGCTGACACCCTGAGCTGCACTTCCAGCCTCCAGAACTGTGGCCCAGTACATTTCTGTCGTGGAGCCATTTAGTGTGGTGCTTTGTTACAGCAGCTCTGGGAAACTCTTACGCATGTGTACAAAGTTCCCAAGTAGACTTTGTTGGTAGTGACCATAACCAAAGGGCCACCTTCATTCCCAAGGGACACTTCAGTGCATTGCTCACAGGAGTCTAAGGGTCTTTGCTTTTTTCCCCCAAGAAAATAGACCCGCAAGCCTTCCAGAGCCTGCCCTTCAGCTCTGGGAGTGCCTGTTCTCGGCAATTCTTCTTCCCCGGCAGACTCCAGAGGAGACACTTGCATTTTTACGCACACATTTAGGACAGACCAGACATGCTTTATCATCTTCCTAATTCAACCTCATCTTCAGGGTTTCCTTATAAGCAGTGAAAGCTATCCATCTGCACTGAAAATGCCACATTCTGTATTAGTATGGTGGCCAACGGGGGGTCCAGACCCCCAGCAGGCCAGGAGCGATAGCCACTGACTGACAGGTCTGCACATGTGTCGGAACTGGTGTGTTGGCTCAGTTCAGTTTCAAAAGTCCTGCACTTACAGCACCTTAATAAAATTTTTATCCTCAACTATAAAAATTCGACTAGTAGTTCACATGTGGGTCCATGAAATTGTTCAACTTTAAAAAGTAAAACCTTGCCCTGGCCAAGGTGTGGCTCGGCTGGTTTGGAGCGTTGTCCCACAGCCGAAAGTTTGTGGGTTCGATCCCCGGTCCAGACGCATGCTATGCCTGCTCAGGGCGCAGTAGGAGGCAACTGCTCAATGCTTTTCTCTCGAATCAATGTTCCCTCTCTCCTTTCCTCTATCTCTCCAAAGCAATGAAAAAATGTCCTCGGGGGAGAAGAAAAATAAAAAAGTGAAGCCTCTATCTTAAGACTACAATTCCCCAGTGGTTCCCTTATTTGTGTGCGTAATAAACATCCTAAATACATGTAGCAGGTACTCTGCTGGGTGCTGGGACAACAGAGGGACAGGACACACACTGTCCTCAAGGTCTCAGTGGAGAAGGCAGGTAAGGAAATCAAGGGGGAACCACAGAGAAGCCAGGGCTGTGTTAGAAGCATGTACGAGGGAGACTGGCGGTGGGTACCCACTCGGCGTGATGTGGCGCGGTTGTCAGGGGAGCTGGAACAGGCTTTGAGTCACGGATGGTGGAATCGTGGATGGAAGTTGTTCTGGTAACAAGGCAAGGGCTCTGCAGAAGGAAGGGAGGCTCACCTGGTGTGAGCACCTGCTATGTGCCAGGTGCGTTCGGTGCATTCATGTCTTCACTGGGACCTCCTGAGACACGCCCTGTAATTTCTCAAAAATGTCATTGTAGCCCTGGCCAGTGTGGCTCTGTTGGTTGGAGGAAGGGTTGTGGGTTCACTTCCCAGTCAGGGCAGGTGCCTGGGTTGCAGGTTTGGTCCCCCGTCCCGGCCCATATGAGAGGTGACCAATCAGTGTTTCTCTCTCACCGGTGCTTCTCTGTCTCCCTTCCTCTCCCTCTAAAAATAATGAAGGAATGTCCTCAAGTGAGGATAAAAAAATTATTGTAGTAAAATACACATAACATCAAATTCCCAAGTGTAACAGCTTTTAAGTGTGCAGCTCAGCGGCATTGTAAGCGCATTCACGTTGCTGAGTAATCATCCACGTCCCCCCATTTCCAGAACGTTTTCATCTTCCCAGACTGAAACTCGAGGCACCTCCTGAGCGTGTAATCGCGCAATAGGCTCCTTGGAGCTGGCGTATCTCGCTTCACAAAATGCCCTCCAGGCGCATCCACGCTGTGGCGTGTGCCAGGGCTTTCCTCCGTGTCAGGTGGACAATATTCCGAGTGGTCTACCCACTGGCCCAGCGAAGGCGGCCTGGGCGCCCGGCACCCGCCTGCTTGCGAATCACGCTGGCGCGCGCCTGCGCACAGACCTGGGGTTGAGTCCCTGCCGTCTGGGTGTTTACGCCCGGGAGTGTCATCGCTGGATCTTACCGCAGTTCTGGGATTTCGTGGGAAAGTGAACTGCCGCCCTGTTTCTCACAAAGGCTCCACCTTTTCCATTCCCGCCAGCAGCGCCCAATGGTCCCAATTTCTCCACGTTTTTGCAAGCACTTACGATTTTCCATTTTTTTAAATAACAGCCCTCCCGATGGGTGTGAAGTGGTATTGCACTGTGGTGAGGCAGGTGCCATATTTTTGAAGGGTAAAAGGCTCTCTTTTTTGCCCAAATTTTTGACGGAAAAATAAGGATGAGCTTTACACATGGGTATAATGATTACATGCCAGGGGTCTGATAATCCCATGTATAATGCGCACAAAATATGGGTGCGCATTATACACGGGAGCGCATTATACACAGCAACACACATTTCTGATACCACCTGCATTTTTTAGGTGCGGAAACAGAACTTTGGAAACTTGCCCGGGGCCATCTGGCCAGTCCTCGGACTCACACCGAGTCCGTCCTTCCCCCGCTCCGTGTTCCCGATCCCCGTGCCAGATGGCCGGGCGGGCGCTGAGGACCGGAGGAGCTTGCGGGTGTCCGTGGAGGCGGGCGGGCCACGCGGAGGCAGGCGAGGCCGTGCACGGGTGCCGGGGCCAAATCATAAAGACTTTTGCGTGCGTTTTCCTGGAAAAAGTTGCAATTCTTATGAACAACGTAGAGACAGAAAGTGCACATGGTAATCATATTAAATCTAAGGATTAAGGAAACACGAGATGAGCCCATAAAAAACAAACCCAAACCTATGTTTCTCAGAAATGTAATCAGATGGCTGTAGGTTAAGACCTAATATAAGGAGTAACTGATTTTTCCATCAGAGCCCAACTGAAAATAACCAAGAATAATAAGATGTTGGCTTCGCGTTTTTCCATTTGTTCTGAGCGAGGATATTTTGGGGCATCTTATGGAAAATATAACCTCAAGGGTTAAGGGAGCGCTCATCAGGCATGGCAGCGAATTCCTGTAAGGAGTCTGTGCTTGCGCGAGGCCACGCCCCCAGGCCACGGTCCTGGTGAGCGAGCCTCAAGGACCCCGTTGTGTCCTCTGAAGTTCAGACTGTCCAGGCCTGGAGGAGGGGTCTCTGTAGGGAGGGGCTGGGGCCTCACTCCTGCAGGAGTGAGGGTGGTCTTGGGGAACCTTGAGCTTGTGGCTGGTGGACTGAGGAGGAGGCGTTTGCTAGACTGGTGTCACGGCCAGCCACCTAGACCAGCACAGGGGCCAAACCCCACGTCCCTTGAAAAGGTGGGGAAGCTCGGTGCCAAAGGAGAGACAGAGGAACAGTAGCTGGGAGTAGGGAGTGAATAAACAGGTGTGCGAGGAGGCAGGTCCCCTACTACAGTGATGCTTTGAAAGAGACTGAGAGGAAGAAGTGACATTGTCTCAATTACACCAGAGGCCTGAGCGGGTAAAGCCCTATATGGACAAGCCCGCTCCTGCTTTCCCAGCCTGTCAAGAGCAAATGGAAGCCTGCACACCAGAGTGGCCTCACCTGGGAGACACCGTGGTCATGTGGCATGATGAAAACCCGGGGGCTGGAATAGAGTGCCAGGATCTGCTTTGGGCTGATCTACCGTGGGAGAAACGGCACGCCCCAGCCTCATCGCTGAGGGTGGAATGCCAACATTGATGCTCACACGTATTGGGAGATTGAGCCGAGCCCCCTTTTCCTGCCCTGCACCGGCTCCTCCACGTCTTAGGCATGAAAAAGGAGCGCGGTGAAAGGCGGGTTGGGCAGTGGCCGCTGTGGCAGAGAACTACCTGTACCCCTCACCCCTGGGAGGTGAGCCCTGAAGGCCCGGGCTCCCAGTGAGGGGCCTGCCCTGCCACACCCCTGCGTCTGAGTCACTGGGCTTGATTTCATCTGCACC
This sequence comes from Trachops cirrhosus, assembly GCA_028533065.1. Taxonomy (NCBI): domain Eukaryota; kingdom Metazoa; phylum Chordata; class Mammalia; order Chiroptera; family Phyllostomidae; genus Trachops; species Trachops cirrhosus. Next base: position 10,550,436 of record CM052551.1, on the reverse strand, counting down.
TGGTCGTGTTGTGGGGAGAAGAGCTGAGGGTGAAAATTCCTTTGATTTCAAACCAGCGAGATCATGGGCTGATTAGAAGAAGGAGGGGCTGGTGATGTGTTTTGGGTGAAAGGGGTTCAGCGTGTGTGCTCCTGGGGGCGGGTGGGGGGTCAGAGGGACAGGGAGAGGTTGGTTAAGGGGGAGGAGTCAAGGAAGACTGCAGCGCTGAAGGCTTTGGCTCGTGAGAGCTGTGCTCTGAGCCAGTGGAGGGCGCCACCTCTGGATGTCCTGCCCCAGACACCGGATTGGGGGACTCCAGGGCCTCAAAGACACGATCCCAGAGACTCTGGAGCCTGTGGACACACCGAGGCACCTGGGGTGCTGATGTCTAGAGCCTCACCCGCTGGACCTTCACCTCTTAGGAATGCTCGGGTGAGAGAAGGCCAAGAAGGAAGACGAAAAGTGGAGGGCCTGTGAGCTGGGCTGGGAGCAGGGAAGGTGGGCAGAGCCGGCTGTGGAGCCTCTGGTCACGCAGAGAGGGACCTGCCTGCGTCCCAGCTGGCCCGATGTCCTGCAGCTGCAGTCTTGGCACAGCGCTGCCCGAACTTGTGGGTGAACTTGACGTCCTGGGCCTCAGTTTTTCCATTTATAAACCGTGAGTGAGGTTGGACCGTTTTGGCTCCAACTCGGACTTGGAGCCGAACAACTTGGAGTTCTGCAACTCTAGCCACTGTGCCAGAGGCGTGGGGACAAGAGTGGGCAGGTTGGCACACGGGAGGTTTCCACCAAGCTGGAGGCGGGCAGGGGACTGGGGGCATCGGACTGGGGAGAGAACTGAGGAAGCCCCAACACTCAGAGTAACCCCACACCTTCCGTGGGCGTCTGAGCAACCTCCCGGGAGACCACGTGGGGCGTGGAGGAGGCATAGGGCATGCTTTGTAAGGGAGGCTAGAGGAATTGGAGAGTTTTCTTAGTCTCTGGAAAAGAAGAGATTTAGGAAGGACTCCAGCGGGGTCTTTGGGCCCCAAAATGATGGAAGATGCTCCTTATCTATCCTGAGGTAAAAACCAACTTGCTTGGCTGCTGGGATAGGACTGGGGGTGGGGGGTGGGAGTAGATCATTCACAGGAGGAGCTTGGATGCACGGGAGAGGCAGCTGAGGACAACCGGGTGCAGGAATGCAATTCGCACAGCTGCATCCGTCTAAGAATGACAGTCATAGTAGCTGTCCCCATTCCACATCCCGCCGGCCTTGTGCTGTGCTGTTCAACTATATGTAATTCTCTTTGTCTGTGAATATTTACTGAACGCCTACTATGCTCCAGGCACTGAGCTGGACTCAGGGGTTACAATGATGATAAAATAGGTGCATTTCCATAGTGTTACTTCAGGTTACTGGGTGAGTCAGAAATAAATTAAGCATGTAAATGTATCATTACAACGTCCACGAGAAGGCGCAAATGCCACACGAATGTAAAATAGGCCCATCTGGCAGGCTCTGGGATACTAGGAAAGCTCACTATTGGGTTTTCTCACTTCCATTTCACTGAAGAGGAAACTGGGGCTCAGAGAGGTTGAATCAGTGGCCCAAGATTGCCCAGCAATGAAAGGGCAGAGTTGAGATTCAGATCTGCTCACGTGTGTGATCTCAATCAACCACCTGACTCAGAAATACCCGAGTCTGGAGACTGCAGGAGAGTCAGAGCCTGTGGGAGTAGAGGGCACGGCTGTCTGGTGGACACTTGCCCCGGCGTCAGACTGCCCCCCACACGCCAGCATGGGTGGCCCCCGGGAGACATTTCCTCTGTTACTAGGTGCTGTGCTGGAGGCCGGGACCAGCCATTGCGAGACCGGAAGGCGGCCTCCCCAGTGTAAGCATTATCCACAGTGCACGGCAGGACGTACCATTGGAGGTCAAGTGTGGACAGAATGTCCATTGAAGTTCAAAGGGAGAGGCCCTCGTCCAGCGCTGTCCAAAAGAAATATAATGCAAACCATATGTGCCATTTGAAATGTTCTTAATGCATACAAAATGCAAAATATGTTAACTTCAATAACGTATTTTATGTAAATGAAGGTATCCAAAATAGTATGATACATAACCACTGCCAGAATTTATCAATGAGCTATTTCACATTCTGCTTTTGTAGGAAGGTGTAAGTCTTTGAAACCCGGTGTGTACTTTTCACCGACAGCACCTTCCTGCCGGGCCTGGCCATGTTCCAAGTGCTCGGACCGCATGTGGCGAGTGACTGGGGCCCCAGACAGCGCTTGGAACCTGCGCCCGACCTGACCAGGCTCCCAGCTGCTGGGGCCTCTGGGCTGCACGAGGCAGGAGCTGGAAGACCTTGGCATTGAGAGAGAACAGAGAAGAAAACACGCTGACTCCCGTGTGAGTAGGGGTGAGCTGGTGGCCTTCCAGTGGCCACGGCCACGGGAGTGGTGGTCACGAGATGTGTGTGGGGGCCAGGTGTTGGAGCCCACGGGGAGCCACGCCTCCCCTGGCTTTACTGTTTGTCCTGCGCCCTATGGTCTGGTTACCTTCCATCTTCCTTTCAGTGCTGCCGACTTCCATTTTCCTGCCAGCCTGAGGACTGTCTTCGTTTCTTCTGCCTGAAGTTCCAGAGAGAAAGGTTTCACTTTTCACGATTTATTAATTCCCAGCCTGCGCTCAGGGCCGTTTATCATGGAGTTGCTGCCCTCAGCTTCGGGGTGACACCCGCTTCCCGACTCCCCTCGACCTGTTCCTTCCCCCCACCCACCGCAGGGCTCTTCCCTGTGACCCACAATGACCTGAGCCTCCAGCTCTCCAGGACACCCCCAGGCCCTGGGACCAGAGTTGGGGACCCGAGGGCTGCACCCCAAAGACCAAGTGCAAGCTGGAGTGTCCCCACCTGACCTACATAGGAGGGGCCGAAGTTCTTAGGGACAGATATGCACCTGGCTCCTCACCCTGCAAAGCCCTGTCCCCGGGACCCTGTGCCCTTCGAAAGCGAGTGAGCAGCAGAGAGTCAGTCTGGTCTGGCTCTAGGATGGAATCAAATGGGATATATATATATATTTTCTAGTATATACACGTATATCTCTTATTCAATTGTATAAGAACATTGTATAGTTCAGTATATAGTTGAATATATATCTTATTCAACTATAATGCTCTTTTAATGGTTTATTGTTATATGCATCACCGTATACATTATTTAATTATTATCATACACATCACTGTAAACATCGCATTAGGCATTACACATAAGATGTCACTACACAGGTTGATACCATATGCATGTGTTACACTCACCTGCACTTTTTCAATCACAGTTCAGGTTTTCCCACCCTGGATGCTTCCCACGGAGGGTCTGCTGTGGGTTTCTGCTCCGGAAGTCCTCACGCTCTATATACGTCTGTCTGTCTGCCTGTCTCTCCGATGTTGGGGGAGGCACCTTTTTGGTACAGGCACTGTGAGCCCCACTTTATAGGTGAGGGAATTGGGATTCAGAAAGGCCAGCTGCTGAAGGTCACATAGGGAGGATAGGTCACACATGAACCCAAGTGTCGCTCCAGGACGTCGAGCTTGGCAGGCTGCTGTACCTCCCAGGACCTGGTTTTCTGAGGCAGCAGGTCTGCAGCCAGAGGGCTTACAAACACAGCCTTTGCCAGTGGGCAGGCCTGCTTTCCCACCTCTGCCCCGTGCTGCTGCACGACCCAGCAACCCCCGGCCAGTGTCCGCTGCGATCTGTTACACGGAGTCTTAGCAAGTTGTCATAGGACGTGAGATGAAAACAATGTGGGACAGATGTTGACAATTAATGACCGTAGATTTGCTGTCATTATTTTTTAGCTTATTTTTTCTTTGGGGGTTATCCATTCTTCATGTACATTCCCCTCTGTACAGCCGGAGTTCTGCAGGACTTCCCTCTCCTAGCTCCCGTTTCTTCAAACCCTTGTCCGATTTGCTGAGCGTTTACTGAGCCCTCCGGTGTTAACGCTGCGGAGCTGGTGCTGCCAGGAATGCGGGTGAGACTGGGGCTGGGATGGGAAATAGACTCCAAGCAAATTTGAGCAATAATGCCTCTGAGCTAAAAAGTGGACTTGGCTTCAGACTCTGCGTGATCCAGGTGCAAGCCACGTAGCCAGCACCTGCTGTCTGTCTCTTGGCCTCCTTTGCTGTGTGTGAGCTCAGTTCCCAGGTGAGCTCTGTCTCAGGGTGGCAAGATAGCAGCGAACCCACGTCTACATCTCCTCAGGTTCATGTCCAGGGGAAAGTAAGAGACACATGAGACTCCCCGGATTTGCTCTGGACCATCTGAGGCAAGTGTCCCCATTCTGCTGCTGAGCCCAAGGGGACTGTTGTATTGATTGGACTTAAGGAAGTGACCCCACCGGAAGAACTGGACTGAGAGGGAGGGTGAGGCTCCCTCTGCAAGGAATCGGGAAGGAGGGAACGGATGCTGGGCGGCAAAAATAACAAAATGTTGACAGCAAGCGCATCCTTTCTGCCTTTCAGGTACCTTACGGTCTAGAGCGGGGATCCGCAGACCTTTTCTGGAAAAGGCCAGGTAGTGAGCGTTTTAGGCTTTGTGGGCCATGTGGCCGCTGCTCAACTCTGCTGTTGTCGTGAGAAACGGCCTCAGACAATTTGCGAACAAATGAGGGTGGCTGCATCCCAATGAGCTCTATTTATGGACGCTTGGGGGTTGCGGGGAAAGGGTTTGCCTGGGACCTCAGTTCTCGCTCGGATCTAAAAAGAGTTGATTTCCCATTTGTTCATCCTTTTTCTTGTGTGAACAGAAGGGAGGGCTTCCCAGTTCCATATGTTCTGGACCAGAAAGCAGAAACCTCAGCGTTCTCCTTTTCTTTTTTTCTTTTCCTTTTTCTCTCCCTCTTCCCTCCCTCACTTCCTTCCTTTTCTTTCCTTCCTTCCTTCCTTCCATTTTTTTTCTATTAAAAATGCAGCCAACATTTATTTTTTTCCTCATGACTGTGGTTTGGCTGGGATGTTCTCTGGTCTGGACAACGCTCACTGGGCCGGGTGCTTTGGGATGGCCTCACTCCCGTGCTGGAAGTCCGGCTGGCCCGAGAGGTCCCCGCCAGGATGACTCATGGTGCTCCATCATCCAGCAGGCCGGCCGGGGCTTCTCACAGTCTCCGGGAGCCAAAGCAGGAAGAGAGCAAGCTGCCAGGCGCAAGAGCTTCCCTCACAAAAACGGAATTATCTTCCGGAGGGTGGGCCCCTTGTAGTACACACTTCCCCTGCTAGGTCAGAGTTCTAGGAACCCATCTGTGTCTGTGCACCAGCTGGCGTTGTTGTGAGAGGCTGTGTTCGGCTTCCGTGAATTTTTTTGACGACTCTTTCAATTCGTTTGCCCATTTCATGACGGGTGACTTACAAGCACACCTGCCCACACCGTGCTGAGTGTTCAGCAGTTTTGACCAAAAACAGCATGACCCCCATGCCCCACCCTCCCTATTCACCTGATCTTACCCTGAGCAACGTTTTTTTTGTTTTCCCAATGAAAAAAGTCCTCAAAAGGAAACATTTTGCTGATGTGGAATAGGTGAAACAAAAAATGGCAGAAGCACTAAAAAGCATCAAAATCGATGAGTCCAAAAACTGTTTTGCGTAGTGGAAAAAAGTCTCATTAGGTGTATTGCATCGAATGGACAGCACTTTGAAGGTGAGTGAGGTTTAAACATGTGAGAATAAATATTCCATTTTTGGGAGCCCCCCTCATACACTTCTGTTTATGCCTTATTTCCCTCATTCCATTGGCTAAAACAGGTCATAGGGGCAAGTCCAGAGTCCCCCAGCCCCCCAGCCCCCCGGCTAGGTGGGGCACAATGGCACAGTGTGGAGAAAACCCAGCTGCAGGCCCTTCCAGCAGTTGTCCCCCAGAACTCAGCACAGAGGGAGCAGGCAAAATGCCCCACTTGCCCCCCAACCCCTGAGGCAGCCCAACTGCACACTACGACAGCTGCTACTAGAGGGTCAGGTTTCCAACCCAGAGTGCACAGGGTGCAGGGGGAGGGCTGGCCACCTCCCCCGCCCCCACCCAAGACCCGGGAAGCCAGAGACACTTCCCCCACCCACCCCCTCTGAACCCAAGTCTGGCTGCCAGCATCTCCCCAGAAGGAGCTTCCAGCATCCTATCTTCCCATCTCCTGTGGACATTACCCAGCCCCAGGACAGAAGGAAGGGGCCAAAAGCTGGGTGGGGAAGGTTGGCAGGAGATAAGAGCCCTATGACCCAAGGCCCTGTGTCCCAGCCGGGCTCTCCCAGTTCGCTGCCAGCCCCCTCCTGGGCACTCCCTCCCCACCACACACACAAGCCTTCATCGGTCAAGCTTCCTGCACCTCTGCCTGCTGCTGTGTGAGTAACAATCACTGGGGAAGACAGCAAGGCATTGGCTGCCTGACCCTCAGTGAACTCACACCCGGTCCCAGACCGCCTGGGAGGGGCTGTGGGCAGGTGAGAAGGCAGCTCACAGAGGAATGCAGTGCTCGCAGCTGGGGTGGGGAAGGCAGCAACGTGTGTGTAAGTGGGGGGGCACCCCCAAAGGGCCCCGCCTCCTCAGATTTCAGAGCTGGCTGGGTGCTTACTTCTGGACGGGGAGGGACATCTGGCGAGGGTCCCCGCATGCAGCTTGCTGGCAGTGGGCAGGTGCACGGGCGAGGGAGGTGTGAGCCTGGCTTCGTTTAGGGGCCAAGAGAGACAGAGAAGTGAACACACACGAGAGCCCCCAACCCACCCACGTCCTGCGCAGGAGCCAAGTCCCCAGAAGGCTGCTGGGAAGGGTACGGACTGGATTCATCCTATCTCGGCTCCAGACCCGCCCCAGCCCGCTCCGCTGCTGTGCCTCCCCGCCAGCTCCAGCTTCCAAGGTGGCCGCAGAGCCTGGATGCTGTCGTCCTGGCCCACGGGTTGCTTGCCAAAGTCCGGGACAGCAGCCACTGGACGGCCTCCTGCCGCCCCTCCCCTTCGGGCTACCACTGTCATCAGCCCTGACAACCACTACCTGGAGCATAGGGAGAAGGTGACCCTCTGCCCCACCCACGTCGCTTCTGGAGCAACCGGGTGGCATCTCCTCTCCCACTCAGGCCAGGGGTGACTGTCTCGTGGGAGGCTGGGGCAGGGGCCGCCCCCGGCAGGCTCAGCTGGAACTTGCCCACTGGGCCCCCGCTCCCTGTGTCCAGGCCCTGGACCCCGGAAAACTCTGCAGGAGAGGCCCCTGCCGCAACAGAAAGGCCCTTCCCTGCAGGGAGCACCCCCACGCTGGGGCAACCCTTCCGCTCCCCCAGCACACCTGATAGAGGCGTGATGGGGGAGGGGCTCCTCAAAGGCCCCTGAATGTGCTGGGGTGCAGTAGTATTGGGGCATGTCTTGGCCTAGATTTTTGAGTAAGACTGAGTATGGGTCATTAAATAACTTTTAAAGCCTCCCCCCAGTCTCTCGTCTGACTGACCGTACACAGCAGGCGTCCCTGAGCCCAGGGCCAGGTCCATGGGTGGGGCCAGGCAGCTGCTCTTGGAGGGAAGAGCTCTAGGCCGGGCAGATGGTGGCGCTGAGGCAGGATGAGGCGCGGAGGGCATGTTGGGGGAACAGGTGTGGAGAGACAGGGACACTTAGACGGAGGCCACCTAGCTTTGGAGAAAGTTGCTCTCCCGGTAGCTGAGCTCTCCTCTGGTCACCCTCGGTCACCTCCCTGGCAGGGCTCCAGAGGCCTCTGTCACCCACCCTGTGGTCTGCCTCAGGGACCCCACCAGTTAGTCACCCGCTCCGGAGAGAGCAGGCTTTTTTAAGAGGCCAGATCTCTTACTGCTCACCCAGGAAAGTGCCTCCAGAGAAAGGTTCTTCGTCCCCATTGTGCCTTGGCCCGTTGAGGGACCTCTCAATCCCAAGAGAGCCTCAGACTGCCCAGGGAAAGGGTCCCGTGGGCAGGGTAGTGCCCCCCACCCATGGCTGAGGAGCTGACCGAGGGAGCTCCGCTCTCCAGGCAGGGCCGCCGGCTCAGAGCGTCTTTGTGAGGACGGCACACGCGAGCCCTGGTCCTCGAGGGGCTGGAGCCGCACAGGGCTGGCAATCTGCAAATTTCCCACCCCAGCGGCCAGATAACATCATCCCTGCGTGCTGGCCATTGGGTACAGTTTGTCATTCTGTGTCACGTGACCACACAGCTGCCCCCTCCCTTTGCCCAAGCCCTAGGGAACCCAAGTGGGACAGGGCTGTGAACATGACATCTTTATTCTTTGTCCTCAAAGCAGCACCCAGGGGGAGGGCCACATGCTATGTCTGCATGCTGACCCTGCATGGCAGCCAGGACTCCTAGAGAGGGCTCCAGTGCTGGCCCGGGGCAGAGGGCAGGGCGGAGGGCAGGGCCTCGGGCAGCACAGGGCCAGGGCTAAGCAGGGGTGTGGCTGTGCTGCTGAAGCCCTGTGCAGAGCTTGAGGATGGAGCTGGCATGAGGTCCCAGAAAGGCCCAGGCGGCAGTGGGTCATGCTGGCAGAGGATGGGGGAGGCGGTGAGCGGGGGAGGGGAAGGAGGGTGCTGCCCCTCCCTCAGCTTGGTGTCCTTCACCGCCTTCCCGCCTCCTCCCCCCAATTCCTCAAGTCTTTGTGCTCTTCACCCCTGAACAGAGCTGGCAGAGGGCAGGTGTTGGCTGTGCCTTGGGAAGTGGCTGCGCTGGGGGACAGGGCGGGACATAGCAGCATTTGGAGAGTGGAGAGTCCTGACCTTCATTCCGATCTGCTGGGAGCCAGCCCTGCTGACGCTCACAGGGTGAAAACTCCTTTGTTAGTATGGGAAGTGGGGGGCACAGTCTCTCCCCCAGCGAGTGGGAATTCTGAAGGAAAGATCAGAGGCTCCTAGAAACCCATAATCTAATCTTATCTCTGAGTCGCACCCCACATTCTAACCAGGGAAGCCGGGTGGGGGTTGGGGAGCAGAGGAAGGCGGGTAGATCGAGGCTGGGCAGCTGCACCCTAGCGCAGCTTCTCCACCTTTCGTGCCCCTCCCCCTGCCTTGGGGCATCTGCAGGATAGTCCGCCTGTGCGCTGTAAAGCATCCCCGGTGAGGTCCCAGAAAAGGAGCCGGCAGGAGGGCGGTGAGTGGTATCCTGTAAACAAGGTCCCTCGGGCTCCACTGCCCTCCCATGGGACCCGGCTGCTTGCAGGTGAGCAGGTACCTGGGAGAGACCAGGAGGTGCGGGTGGGGGCAGGTGGGGCTCCAGGCCGTCTGGAGCGCTGGGGCTGGGCCAGCTGTGTCTCCAGTCAGTGGTCAGGGAGTCCTGGCAGGGAGTCCATGGGGGCTCATGTCCTCCCTTGGAATTTCTGCAGGGAAAGAGCCCTGGAGGGGAGGTTTCCTTTCCTGTGAGTCCCACCGGCCTGCTGTTTGGCAGGGTGGGTGTGACACACTCTCCTTTACCCTTCAGGTAGTGGGTGAAACTGGGGGCGAAGCCACCTCCTGAAACAGAGCAGGCTGTGTGGGGTGAGTGGGGTCTGCAGCTAGGGCCCCCCTTGCCTTCTTCTCCTCCACACGGCAAGATGCCACCCACGACTCAGGGGCTGCCTTGAGCCTGGTTTCCAGGGTGTCATGTGTGTGTGATGTGGCTTCCCAGCATTCCTAAAAGGATGCACATGTGTTCACATGCACTCACATGTGCAGTGGGAAGGTGTGCACATCACTTTGTGCAACTGTAATTGTATGTTTGCAAACTCGGTAGCTCTGTGCAAGAGGTAGCACAAGTCCCTCCCGGCTGCCCCTCCCTGATTCTCCGGATCCCTCCTCCTCCCTGGGGTGGGGGACCAGGCACCCCTCTCCTCAGCAAGGCCGCCTTCTGCCGTCTGCTGACCCTCACCCCCCCAGGGCCTCCCGTGCACTCGGCAATCTTCTCTTTTTGACGTGTTTTCCATCCGTTCCCATCCGCTTCTCCTTCTGTCCTCCCCCTCCCCACCCCACATTCTCAGGCGTCTCCTCCCACGGGAAAACCACCTTCCTCCTTCTGCAGCTTTTCTCTGGGTCTCTCCCCACGCCCCACCCCCACAGCCCCTCCCTTCCCGGCCGAGTTTCTCCGGACAGCCTGCATTTGCAACCTCCACTTGCTAACACCAACATCGACCTTTCTGTACCTGCGGGCCTTTGGCCTTGCCCCTCCCCCCGCCCCAACAGAGGTCTTCCCAAGCCTTTTCTCGGTGTGTCCCCTTCTGTCACCAAACTCGAGACTCCTGTCCTTCATACCTCTGAGATTTCTCTGCACTTCGACCTTCCTCTCTGTCCTCTCCGCCACGGGTGGGGTTACTCTGAGGACCCCGTCTCCAGCTCACAGGGTCTCCCTAGACCAGCAGCTTGGAGCGGGTCACATCGCTGCTCCCCAAGGCTGAACTGCATGTGAGCTCAGCCGAGAACCAGAAAGCACCGAGTTTTCTGCCCAGTATGTCCTGTCTGTCGGTACGGCCCGCCACAGTGTCATGTTTTGTCATGTTTCCTGTCCCCTGTTAGACTGTACGCTCTGCGAGGGGCTGTCGTGTCCCCTGTGCTCACAGCGGTCCCCACAGGGCCTAGCACAGGGCTTGGCACATAGGTGCCCAGTATCTATTGAATCGGTGAGTGAGCGAATGAATGAATGAATGAATGAAGTTGGCGTTCTCTGTGTGACAGGAGCCAGGGGCCTCACAGAGACAGTCCTCAGGTCACTTGCTCTGCGTACAAGATGCAGAGTTCTTCCCGTCACGGACTTCAAGCTACGAGCTGCCGCCACCTCCAGCCAGAAGCAGCTGAGCCAGGTGTCCCTCACCTCCCTGGGCTCCGGAGGGGGCGGAAAGCGACTTCTCCCAAGCGCAGTCCCTCCGGGGACAGGAGAGCCCTGGGGCTAGGACAGGCAGTCAGGTGAATGGGGCAACCCCGCTTACAGTCACATGTCCTGGCTCAGGAAGTCTTTGACCTCTGACCTCTGGTGGATGGTGACCTCTGTCCCACTTTCCATGTCGCTGGAGGGTCCCAGGGATGGTGGTGGTTGTGACTCTCTGGCTGAGGGACATGGGCAGGGGCTCGGAGGCAGGCTGGCTGTGGGTACGGTGGCGTGGCTGAGGATTTAGGCGCAGAATGGGCTGGTCCTGGAGTTGCCAGCTTGGAAAATGTCTTTTATCCAGGATGGCGTTTCTTTATTTTTGTAAAAAAGGTTTTATTTATTTATTTTTAGAGGGTGCGGGGAGAAAGAGTGGGAGAGAAACATTGATGCCTGAGAGAAACATCAGAAACATCCATCACTTGCCTCTTGCACCACCACCCCCAACCAGGGACCCAGCCCACAACCCGGGCATGTGCCCTGACTGGGAATTGAACCTGTGACCCTTTGGTTTGCAGGACAGTGCCCAACCCAATGAGTCACACCAGTCAGGGCAACAATGGTGTTTCTCGAACCCCTGTTATGTGCCTGCAGTTCTGAGAATTTTGTCTCCAAGGATGCACTCTAGAGTAATAGCTAACACCCGGGGGGATTCTGGGCACAGAGCGCTCAAGGAGAGCTTGCTGACTACGGACGGGGACCGAGGATCGTGAGGTCCTGCGTGGGCTTGAAAGTCCAGTCCTGTCTCTGTCTCAGGAGGACGCGGCCTTCTCCACGGGCCTAGCGCGCGCCTTTTATCCTGGTGGCCGTCTCCAGAAGAAGGGAGACAGACCTCTCCTTTGTCCTGCCGGGGCCAGTGGGAGCAGGTAGTGAGAAAAGAATGAGCCTGGTAGGAAGAGGCAGCCTTAGGTCCAGGAGAGAAAGGAGACTGTGAGGAGGTGAGGGCAGAGCCAGGCACTCGGGGCAGGGGGTGGTTCGGGGCAGGTCACCAAGCTGCTGTCACCAAGGAGAGTCTCCCGGGCAACTGGCTGTACTTGGCACTGAGCCAGGGCAGGGGCAGAGGGGCAATTTCTTGAGGGAAATCCCGGCCCGGGTTAGAGGAAGAAAAACAGAAGAGGCCTGTACTGTCACTCGCTCCGGGTACAACTGCCCCTCCCCTTAACCCAGGTGCCCAGGAATCACCGTTCCCTGAGGCCTCTGAAGCCCGTGGGTCGGTGGCACCGGCAGGAAACAACCCTCCGCGAGTTCCTCTCATCTGGACCTCCACCACGGCAAGGCTGTTCGTTCGTTCGTTCGTTCATTCATTTATTCCATATCTGGCGTTGAACATCCATCTGCGCTTCAACTGGGCCGGACGCTGGAGATGCAGACGCTGATCATCGCTGCCTTTCAGATGAGGAAACAGCAGTGACATCTCTGAGACCCCGGCTGGGACTGCCCCTCAATGCTGGCCGTGGGGAGGCAATGCCACATGGGGCCTATAGGTGGCAGCAGACGCCCACTGCAGCCTCCTGGATATCTGGGGGGGGAGGAACCCCAGGGCCAGTGCACCAAGTCCTCAGAAATGTGCTTGGGCCTCCACCTCAGTTCCTCAGCTTCTTGTCCAGCCCCCTTTAGAGCTGGGCAACCCACAGCACACGGGGCTGCCACTGGGTGGTGCCAGACATTGTACACACCGAGGCACCTAACCCTCAAAGCCACGCTGCAAACCAGCTGTCCTTACCCCCATTTTATAGATGTGGAAACTGAGGCTCAGCGAATGAAGGTGACTCAGAAGTGATAAGCAGGGATTCAGAGCAGCTGTGTTTGACTTAATTTCCCTGCAGGTCCCCTGGGCTCTGCTTACCACGCCCTCCTCTCCCCTCCCCTCCCAACCTGGTCGTTTCTCCCTAAGAATCTCGGAGCAGGGGAAACAAGCTTTGGAAACAACAGGCATGTGTCCAACTCAGCCTCCTACTCATGGTCTACAGTTTGTTGCTCAGTCTCTCTGAGCCTCAGCATCCTCATCTGTGCAATGGGTCTGCAGGTATGTAGGGGGATGAGGTGAGACATAAGAAAAGATATTGTGAAATCCTAGGCATTTCTGAGGCTTAGCAACTATCCCTGTTATTAAAACTTGCCCTCTTACTCGGCCTTCTGCTCCCATCTGCACTCCCCAAACTGAAAACCCCTCTTTCCAAGAAGCCCTCCCCCAGTGCCCCCTCCCCTCCTGTAGCCCTGATGCCTGGCTTGTTCCCATCGGGCCTGGCACAGCGTGGGCATTGCCTTTCCCCTCCCTCCTTTGGGCTGCCTTAAGCCTCTCTGTTGCCATTTGCTGCCTTTTCAATCTTTTATTTTAATTTTTAAAAAGGTTTTATTTATTTTTTTAGAGAGAGGAGAAGGGAGGGAGAAAGAAAGAGAAACATTGATGTGTGAGAGAAACGTCATTCTCTCCCAGCTGGAGACCTGGCCCGCGACCCAGACATGTGCCCTGACCGGGAATCGAAGCAGGGACCTTTCCGTTCGCAGGCCCGGGGCTCAACCCACAGAGCCACACCAGCCAGGGCCCAAATATTAACACTAGTGACAGTACGCCCTTCGGCACTGACGACAGCTGAGTCTTACAAGGTCCCCGGGGCCGCGCTATGGGCTGCGAGTGCAGCCTCAGTACGTCTTCAGAGCAACACTGTGCACAGCTGTCGACTTCATTCCTATTTCAAAAACGAGTAAACTGAGACTTACGAGGTTGCTTGATAAGAGATAACTCGTCTGTAGTTCCACGGCCGGTTAGTTCTGCTAACCGAGCAGCATTTAAACCACCATTAAATCCAACTCTAGTATCCTTGCTGCCCCCGCCCCCCCGCCATCCCCCAGGGAGAGCTCGCTGTGCCCACACCCTTTTTGACCCTGAGGCCGTGAACTCCTTGAGGGCAAGGGTCACGGCTGTGTTATCTCTGAGTTCCCCACCAGGCCTAGAGCAGAGCCTCCCAGCTGGAGCTCTGGACAGGGATCCCCAGAGCAAAGCTTCTGGGCCGGACTCTGTTCCACTTATCTGTAGTCTTTGTGACTTTGGGCAAGTTACCCAACCTCTCTGAATGGGACCATCCTGCTCAGCCGGTGGTGAAGACTGGATGACATCACACAGCTGAAAGTCGGGGGTTTTAGGTAGGTAGGGAGTGGGGAGCCGCTGTACCCTGCCATCCGGCTCTGCCTATGTCACTGTCTGAAGGCTTCTGGGTCCTTGAAGCCTGAAGGTGCAGGAGCTCGGAGCACCAGCAGGAGTCGCCAGCGAGGCATCCTGCTCCCGAAGGTCCCTCTGGGATCCCCAGAGACCTTCTCCTGTATACACGCCACGTGGAGAGGTTGCAGTTCCCCTGAGTGCTCCCGTACCACCCCAGGGCAGGTGGTGGGGCAGTCGGCAGGGAAACCTGCTCACGGCACCTGTCCAGGTGGGTGAAGGGTAACCGGCAGGGAAGGGGGCGGAGGAAGCAGGCTGTGGGAGGGGAACGCCGTACCCTGCGATCCCAGCTGCCTGGTCCTGGCCACCGCCCGGCCCCCTGGAGAGGGCGGAGGCCGACCGGGAGAAGCATTTGTCAGGGACGAGGTCAGGGTTTCCAACTGCCCAGCTCAGGCCCCACTCCCTGTGCAGGAACCTTGGTTTTGCCCCTGATGGGCTTCTCCCAGGCTGCACCTCAGGTTTCCCATCTGGAAGATGGGTGAATCCTGGCTCGTTCCCTGACAAAGCCAGACCCTGGGGCCTCAGAGCTGCTTCTCTCCAAGGCTGTTTGCAGCAGCTGTGTATGGAGAAGTGCCCCATAGCCTGGTGGGAGAAGGTTCCCAATGGAACCTTCTGGAAGCAAGGGGTTTGGGGAAGGCAGGGTGTCCCTGAGGGCTTAGGGAGGCAGGAGAGTTGGTCTGCCAAGTCGTTCTCTTCTTTCTGCTCAGCTAACTCCCTTTTGGGCCCCTCTCTCCCCCTGCTTCCCTTCCCCAGTAGCTTTTCAAGCAGTCTGGGGCCACTCCCCAGACACACGCCAGCCCCTAAATCGCAGGATGGGTGCTGTTTATTCAGCCTCGGATGCCCTCGCCTGGTTTCACCCTGCTCACTCCTGCTCACTTTGAGTATCACCACGGCCTCCAGAAGCCGGCCCGCCTCAGCCTGGCACGGATTGCTCTCTGCTGGGGGCTCCCGCAGCGAGGAGATGGGGCTGCAGCTCTTCCTGTACGAGTGCATCTGCCTCTCACCCAGCACGAAGCAGGCATCCATAGTTATTACATGCCCCAGCCAGTGAACTGTGAGGGGCAGTGCAAAGAGCCCTGGGCTCGTTGTCAGGGGTCTGGGTTCTAGTCCTGGCTCTACCATGAACTTGCTGTGTGACATTGGACCTGTCCCCTTCTCCCTTAATAGGTCTTACTGTGCGTGTAGGATGATGTGTCTGCCTGGGGGTAGGACTGCTTTGGGGACTGGGGTGCGCTGGGCTGGCGTCCTCTCCTAGAGCGAGCTGTCCAACTGCCTGCTAAGTTCCCCAGGGAGAGGCGAGTGCGGGCCATGGTGAAGTGGTTGTCACTCCACAGCGGTGAGACAGATGCAGGAGCTAAAAGGAAGTCTTCGGAAATTTTTTGTAAGACTTTGACATTGCTGAAACATCGAAGTGCTATCCAAGTAAGGCTTCTTTTTAGTTATTTTTTTAAAATTTCAGTTTGGCTCCAGCTGGTGTGGCTCAGTGGATTGGGTACTGGCCTGCAAACTGAAAGGTCACAGGTTTGATTCCCAGTCAGGGCACCCACCTGGGTTGCAGGCCAGGTCCCCAGCTGGTTGTGTATGAGAGGCAACGGATCGATGTTTCTCTCACACACTGGTGTTCCTCTCCCTCTCTTTCTCCCTTTCTTCCCATCTCTCTAAAAATTAATAAATAAAATCTTTATTTAAAAATTGAACTATGTTATTAAAATTGTTTTAGTTTGCTATAGCATCATTTTTATTACATTTTTCAAAAAGTCTTGATCTGGAATGGACTGGGGGTGGGGAACCACTGTCTCTCTACCACATAGGAGTTGAGAATCGACTTTCATAACACCAAAGCCATTTTAAAATCAACTCCAGGTCCACCTCGGAAGAGAAGGGGACTGTCGAACTGAGCATGAGCAGAAATCAGCCATGAGTCACAGAGTGATGAGTTGGCGGCCTTCCTTTCTGGCCTCGGGGCAGAAACTCCAATCTCCTTCCCACCTGCCCAGCCCCCCAGTTCACATGCTCTGACCCCTAGTCTCTGGTTTCAAGTCCATTGCCTGGAATCTCCACAGGCCCAGGGACAGGAGGTCAGGCGGCTAGGGTGGGGGGCTGCTCAGGCCTGGCTGCTGGGGCCCCGAGTTCTGGGGGGAGGCACAGGTTCAGCAAAGCTCCTTTGGGGCCAGGCAGGGGCATTCTCTCCCTACACTACGGGCTCTGCTCCCGCAGTGCCAGGGGGGTCAGGGCTCCCAGTTGACGGCCGGGGACAGGACCACAGGGAGGCCAGGGCACTCCTGAGCTCAGGGCGACAGCTGTGGCCCGCCCACTCCATCCTACGTGTCCCTCGGCTCCTCCACCTGGAGGATGTTCAAGGCTAAATGCCGTGTAGAGCCAGCAGGACCGTCTTAACGTAGGTGGTTACCCCATTTGCTGCCCCCTGTTTCAACTTGGTTTTGATTTGAAATGTTTCGTGTATTTTATGTGAACTTACTTCCTTTTAGGAAGCAGGGTATAACTCGGAAATAAAGAAAACTACAGCTGACCCCAGCCTTGCCACTCTTCTTGGCTCCCTGGCTGGTCCTCCAGTGTCTGTTCTGCCCCAGGCTCCCCCGCGGGGCTGTGGCTGTGCTCTCCTCGGGGCAGGCAGGGGCATGTGTTCTTTCTCTGTGTTCCTCAGGGCGCTGGAAATGGTGCCTCACATTCAGCAGGGCCTCAGTCCGTCCTTGTGACATATACACAAGCTAATGAAATGCCTGTGACAACAGAAGTGACAGCCAAGAGCACTGCGCCTTCACCTACTGTGGTCCTGCTCTGGTCTCTGAGAACAGTAATTCGGAGCTCCTCCTAAGCTACGGGCAGACTCCCCAAAGAGCGGAAGTTATCCAGGCCCCCTGAACCCACGCCTCCCCGGCTCCTGGGAACTTTCTCCCCTCACCTGGCGGGTTAACAAGGCCAGCCTGGAAGGCGCTCCGCACGCACGGCTGAGTGAGGCAGCCGGTGGACAGCATCATGGTGCAATAGCTCTGGGCTGGCAACAACCCCAGCCAACTGTGGCAAGAAATGGGGGGGAAGGGGGGACGGGGCCCAGGGCCCAGTGCGAGTGGGCGGGCGTGCAGAGGGCGGCAGGCTTGGCTGAGAGGCCCACTGCTCAGGGCCCAGCACTGATGCCCCCGGGATCCTCCCCCCTCCTGCCCCCGGGAGGCCCAGCACGCCCCTACCCTGCCGAGGGCCTTCGGTTGTGCTCTGGATTTGGAGCTGAAGCTGGATTTCAACAGGAACAGAGCTCGGGCGTGAGGAATGTAAAGCCTTTCACCCGTGTCTAAGCCGCGCCGGTTCCTCTCACCGGATCTCATTGGCTTTGTGTCCTGCTCATGCCTGAGGGATGCGTTGCCGCAGGCAGTCTCCCCCTTGAACGAGAACTCGGAGACATCTGAACAAGAGGGATGGCGCAATAAATGCCGACTCGGGGCCGGGCGCTGCGTCTGCAGAGATGAGTAAGTGCACTTCCTGCCCTGCGTCCTGTCTCACCATCCGGCTCCCACCTGGCGATGCTCGTGTGACCCCGGGGAGCAGCTTCCGAGGAGGCGGCACGTGGCAGGCAGAGTTCTGAAGGTTGAGGCGGGCTCTGCAGCTGGGGCGGGAGAGAAGGACCCTGTAAGTGGGGGCAAGTAGGGCACAGGTGGGGGTGGGTGAGGTAGCTGCAGCTTCCCGGGGAATGGTGACCTACAGAGGGTGACTCTTCGTCAGGGTCATTGAGCAGTTATGCGTGGGCGGGCAGTGCTACTCAGTGTGGCCTGAGGACCAGTAATACCAGCGTCCCCCGGGGGGCTTGCTGGAGAAGCACATTCTAGGTCACTTTAGAGGTTGAGAACCACAGCCACAAGCTGTCTCCTGTTCCTCGGCCTCACCCTGGTGACAGAGCAGGACTCATGGCCACCACACCCTCCTCAGACTGCACTAGTAACGCTCGAGTAACCCACGTGTCTGGACAAGTGACCAGGGCGTGGCTCTGGGACTCCCGCCTCAGCCCACAGGGTCTTGCACATCAAGACAGGGACCCTCTCCTCACCAGGATGTCACCCGAACAGGCTCGAGTATTGGAAAACCTGTGATTAACAAGGCACCCGCCAGCTCCTTCCAGGCTCCTGCCTGGGGAGGGTGTCAAGTGAACCCGGAAGGTCTAAGCCGTGCTGGCCGGTGTGGCGGACAGCGGCTTCCATGGGCCCGTTCAAACAGAGCATTCTCACCACCACGGGAGTGAATATTCCTGAAGAGAGAACAAGCACATGCTATTTTTACATGCGTTACTCAGAAATCTGACACAGGAGTCTCTCATGAGCCGGGACACATGTCATCCCCGAATGACAAAGCTCCAGGTTTATGTCAGCTACCTGGACAGCCTGGTCAGTAAACATGGTCGGCACCAGTGGTGACGTCACTAGCCTGTTAAAAGATCCCCTCTGCAGCTGCTCGGTCATTGTCCAAACATTTGTGGGGTACCTGTTATGTCTCAGCACCACGTCTAGACGCCAGGGCCACCAGGGAGACGGGACAGAGGTGCTTTTTTCCGAGGGGCCCGTCCAGTCCTGAGCAGCATAGAGGAGACAGAGAGTGTCACCAGGATGGCTTCCGATGTCTCTCCCAGGGGGTACTCCAAACAGCTGCCTGTGCTCTTCAGTGAAAAGATACAGCAAAATACTTAAGACCGCAAATTGTGTTTCACAGTGAGCTGTGCACAACCTTGCCCCCAAATGGCTTTCTCTGTGGGACTCTGAAATCCAGCCACACCATCTGGACACATTTAGGACAAGGGAGGTGAGAGAGAACTCCTAGGGGCAGCCCGGAGGCCCCCCACAGGGAGCTGCTGGGGCGGCGAGAGTAAAGGAGAGTAAACAGTTCCGAGTGGCTGGTGACGGGGCCTGGCTGTCCCGGCTAATGCCCCGAGGTTCAAAGCGTAGAAGGGAGTCTGCGCGGCAGTAATAACAAACGACTTTGATTTAATTACGGACCACAGACTTTCCGACCGACTTTTGAGGGAGACAGCCCTTCTGAGATCCAAGTCTGGCAAGACTTTGCCATAGGTGACTTTTCAGGTTGTTTTACAGACTGAGGTTTTGGGGAGACGTAGGAAATGAACAAGCCCTCTCAAGTCAAGAGGGGTGTGTGTTTATCACCACAACTTAATTTTCTAATTCTTGAATAGCTTGGTTTGCGCTGGATCACAGCGTGCGTCTCAGATCGCAGCTAGAAGTCTTAGTGTGCGCCACTCATTTGTCCTGGGAAAAATGTAGGTAGAGGTGCATTGCAACCCGTTTTATGAAAAGCGCAGGGGTCCTGTGAAGGGGGGCTTTTGAGTTCACACTCCAAGCAGCTATTTAAAGGACCCAGTGGTGAAGAAGGCAGTTATTTGTGTTGGCCCCATTGTTACTCAGATCTTCAATGCTCTTCTTAGTGAGCATTTCTTGGGGACTTACTGTGAACTTAGCACCCGTCTGGCTTCCAGGGAAATGCAAAGGGAAGTAGGAAAAACTTGGCTCGCTCTCCACCGCTTGCAGAGTCCCAGGAGAGACAGGCACAGGTCAGACCATGCAGGTGAGAGAGATTTATTTACCCCCATGGAGGAGATCTGGGGGGGCTTCTCAGAGGAGGGGTCCTTGGAGCTGGGCCAAGGGACATGTATGTTTGTTAGGTGGCTCATCGCACCAGGGAGAAGATTTCTCCCAACTCCACTAGCTTGTTCAGGGCTCCATCCCGCATGCTGGAAATTGTCCCTAATATACTGTCAAGAATAATTATGAAAATTTGTATTGCACTTTATTTTTTATTTATTCGTTCACTTGCAAGTTTAAGAATTGAGTTGGGATAGGCGGAGAGACTTGAAACTTCATTTTTGTTATAATGGGTTTGAGAAGTCTTTCTTGAGGTGAACCTTTGTCTGTAAAGTGTGTGCTGTGGGCCTGAGAGTGGGAAGCAGGCGCATAGCGATGAGACACGCTCAGAGTCGGAGAGACTCACTGGCTCCGCTCCAGTGAGATCTTGGGCAAGTTTCTTCACCTCTCTGAGCCTCAGTTTACTCATCTAGGAAACATTAGTCAAATGCCTATTCTGTGAAATCTGGCTGTGGCTAGGACTTGACGACATACTTTGGTGAATTTCTTAGTGTACTGTCAGGCATGTAGTAAGCACTTGATGAATCGTGGCTAACATATAACTGACCCCCGGGCATCTCAATCTTACCCCATCTTTTAAAAAGATTTCATTTATTTATTTTTAGAGAGGAGAAGGGAGAGAGAAAGAGAGAGAGAGAAACATCAATGTGTGGTTGCCTCTCGCTTGCTCCCCCCTGGGGACCTGGCCTACCACCCAGGCATGTGTCTTGAGTGGGAATTGAACTGGCAACCCTTTGGTTTACAGGCCAGTACTCAGTCCACTGAGCCACACCAGCCAAGGCTCAGTCTTATCCCATTTTAACTGGCTCACCCTGTCCTGCAGACACTTACAACCTGATACCACTGCGGTGAATCAAAGTGGTTTGCGCGGGGGATAGTTGGGGCAAAGGCTTTTCGTGGAGGTGTCTAAGTGAAAGAGAAGAGGGAGCTACTTTGCACGAGGGAGGATCTGGCCTCGCTTATCCAGAGACACGCTGTCTGCGCAGCCTCATGGACGCAGCGGGGCGGCTCGTGCGGCCCGTGCTCCTCTCAGGGTAGCGCTGGGCACTCGCGCACCGTGTTGAAATAGCCCGACCGCGGGCTGGTCTCTGCCATTCGACCGTGGCCTCCCTAAGGAGGGACACCCGGTCTTATCAGTTCAGCGGCAAGCCCAGTGCCGGGGACAAAGTTGGGGCTCAATGCTTTGTGAACGGAGGGATGGATAGATGGGGTGCAAATCTGAACCCGAGTCCTGGTCAGGCCCTCATATCTGAATTTTCTTTCAGTTCACTGAAATGACAGACAGCAGGCAAACTGAGAATACACATATATTCAGTATGGTGTATTGACTGTTCTAGAAGACCTAGTAGCATTTTCTCAAGTGGGCAAAATCCAGAGTTCAGGATGAGTGCTAGCTTCACTCTGTCAGCCTCCTGCCCTGGCCCACCCAGTTCCGTATTTGGGTGGCTGAGAGAAATTATGGTGTTCTCAAGTTTATGAGACTAATTCACCCTCTCTGCCTCTCTTCAACTGGTCAGGTCTGGGGCAGGGAGGCTACGAGACCTGGGAGGGCGAGGAGAGGAAGATGTCGGGGAAGGCTAGCTCAGGCTGGGTGTTGAACCGGGGCAGGGAAAGTCGGTGGCGGATGAGTGTCCAGAGGAAGAAGTGCCTTCCTGACCACATGCTTGTGTAAGCCCTGGTCAGCCCTTCCTGCTTCCCTCACCTCCGTGTGAACTCATCAGTGGTGGGTCACTCACTGATTCACCCAGTGTAGTGACCACTAACCATCATTCACTCACTCACTCATTCAGCAAATACAGGGGAAATTCGGAATGTACTACAGAAGCAGAAAAGGTACCATTTTAGGGCACATGGAGGTCTATCCTACTTTGAACCTGTCCTCAAAGAGCTTGTGGTCTAATAAGCAAACTACTAAATATACACAGAATAGGTATGATGAAAGGTAGAGAGGCCAAGAGAGAGGGAGCTCATCACCGCTAGGAGGCAGTATATCGACGAGAGGCGTCAGACTACGTTCAAATCCCAGAATTACCGTTTGCGAGCTGTACGCCCTGCAGTGAGACCCTAAACCTCTCTAGGCCTCCGCTTCTTCACCTGCTGGGTTTTTAGAATGAGGGTAAAAGGAGAAAATGCATGTGGGGCTTAGCCGAGAGCCTGACCGGCAGCTGGCCAGTGCACCTGCAAAGTTTCAAAAATCACAGGTGCCCGGGTGTGGGTGTCAGGGTTCTGGGCTGTAAACATGCAATTTACTTCGGCTAACATTAACCAAGCAAGAAGTTCGTCGGTGGTCGGGAAGACGTAGACTGCTGGGAGAACTGAGGGAAAGCGGAAGAGCCCTGGAATGGACGAGACAGGGCGGCTCCCGGGACTCCCTGGGGCGTTGCGGGCAGTTAACTGCAAGGGACCTTGCTGGAGGAATCAGCTTCCACGTATTTTCATTCCTGGCTTTCTCCACCCAGGGTTCCAACGCTGTGAGAGTCTGGGTTGCTTCGTGTGGCCCCACACCCTTGCCTGGGTTAGAGGAGTAAGGGGCACCTCCACTGACACCCCTTTCAACGGGGTGCGGGGAATGGGTATTCTCCCCCTGGGGGGAATGAGGAGATTTCACCTGAACCGGTCACGAGTGTTGGGCAGATCAGAACTAACAGTTGTTCACAGGACTGTGCCCACCCTATGGGCAAGTCATGGGCAAGTCTCCTTTTATTTTTTTTAAGGATTTTATTTATTTTTGGAGAGAGGGGAAGGGAAGGAGAAATAGAGGAAGAGAAACATCAGTGTTTGGCTGCCTCTCACATGCCCCATACTGGGGGCATGGCCCGCAACCCAGGAATGTACTCTGACTGGGAATCGAACCCATGACCCTTTGGTTCACAGTCCAGTGCTCAGTCCACTGAGCCACACCAGCCAGTGCAGCAAATCTCCTTTTAAAACACACCACAAATAATGCAGAGGTGCACCAAAGCTTGAGAATCACTGAAAAGGGAGGAGTATCACTAGCTCTTCAGGCAGGGAGGGGAGGTGGGTACAACCCTGAACAACTCTCCGCAGAATCTCTTTCTTCGGAAACTCGCAGCCCACTGTGGTAACTGGCAGCGCGGGAGTGTATTATGATCCCGCCCTCCTGCCTTCCAGTGGAGGAGAGAAAGAATATTCTTATAGCTACAAGGACATGTGCAGTATCTTGAAGGAGACTTGACCTTTCTTCCAGATGACTGTTTTGGTCTCCAAGACACCCGCTTCACCAAGGTCAGTCCAAGGCCCCCAGCAAATGAGTGGACCAAGAAAAGAAGGTGCGACCGCGGACCCAGAAGGGGTGGCTGTTTCGGCATGGGGGGTTTCCGCCCTGCCTGCGACCTCTCAGGTCACAAAGAGAAGACCTGTGAGTCATTCCGAGAGACAGTCTACTCCCTGGTCTCAGGGCCAGCCTCCTGCACGGGGAGATGGGGCATCTGCCTGAGGACTTGTGGGAGGAAGCGACACTTTCTGACTTCCTCTAGTGCTGGGACGGGGAGGGATCAGCAGGCCTGGAAGTCTGCCCGGGGATCTGGAATCATGGGAATGTGCCCGACCAGCCCTGGGAGGCTTCCCAGTCCTGCTGGACGTGGGCTTCAGTGTCTTTGAAGGACCGAACGTGGCTCTAGACATTTTGCTCCAGGTCCATTAATCCTGATGACAAGTTCCAAAACTGCAAAGGGATTGTCCTTTGCCAGATCACATGTATCTATAGCCTGACAGCAACAGACTTGAGTTTGGCTTTTCTTTGTATAATTGGCCCCTAAATATAGTAAAGCAAGAAAAAGAGAAGAGAAAAAGAGAGCGAAGTTTTGGCTTCCTTACCAGCTTAAAAATTATACCGTGACATCGATTGCTTCCATTATCCAAAAAATGTCTGTTTGGAGAAGCCTTTCCTCTCTCTTTGCAGTGCCCCACCCCCTCCACGGTCTCCCCACACTGATCTAATCAGCTCTGCAGGTCCGACTGTCCCTTCTGTCCCTACCAGGAGAGACCCTGGACAGGACTAACCCCAGGAGAAGCATGTCTACGGGCACTTGCACACTCTTTATAGGGCCCATAAAAGTTCAGAAAGTGTAGATTACTATTTTCAGGGGTATTCCCTTTTATCCTTAGCTTTCATTCCCCAAAGGAAGAGTTGATCCCTTACTTTCTATCTTTAGGTTCCCTTTCTGATTTCCATTTCATCTAAGAAAGTAAGTTTTAGTTGCGTCTTTTAATGTGAAATAATAATCGATCGTGTTTTTTCTTTTCTTTCATTATTTTTTGCCCATGTTTTTCTCCCTCAGAATGGAGAACAATGCTTAATGCAAAGGAAGAAACCTGCAGGTGTGGAGTGCGGGCAGCGCCACCAGGGTGAGGAATTACTTTGGTTGGGAGGAATATGAGAATGCTCGTGCATTATTGTAACTAACACCAAGATGGCAGTGACCTAGTCAGGGTGGAGATTTATTTCTTCCTCCCAGAAGGTTCGAGCTGGGCAGCTGGGCCTGAGCTGGTAGTTCTTGTTTCAGGGTCTACGGATCTTTTCATCTCACTGCTCTGCCCTCCTCAAAAGGGGCCTCCACCCTGTGGTCCAGAAAGCCTGTCCCAGCTCTGGCCACCACATCCAGCAGGACCAGGAGACCGGAAGGAGCAGACCGATCCATGCTTTTCAGTGGCCCGAACTGGAAGCTGTGCAAGTTGTCTTTTCTCACCTTCTGTTCTGGAACCCTGTCACAGGGTCATGCGTAGCTACAAGGGAGTCTGGGAAATGGAGTCTTTAGTTGAGTAGCCATCTGTCCAAGCAATGCTCTGTTACCACAGAGGACACAAAGGACAGCTATCGGGTGATGACTTGGATCTTCCAGCTGCCTTTCCATTCACACTCATTGACTGGCTGTTAACCCTGACTAAAGCCAGTTTTATATCTCTATAGTTTATTGCCCTGGCTGGTGTAGCTCAGCTGGTTGGAGCATCATCCATAAACTGAAAGGTCCCAGGTTCAAATCCCAGTCAGGACACATGCCTAAATTGTGGATTTGGTCCCCAGTTGGGGCTTGTACAAGTGGCAACCAATTGATGTTTCTCGCTCATATTGATGTCTCTCTCTCTCTCCCCCTTCCTGTCTCTCTAAAATCAATGAACACATCAAACAAAAGAGTTCATCATCTGACCTTCAACCACGTCCATCTGCTCCATGGGCAGTCTGCACGAACACTCCCACCACCCACGCCGCTGCCCAGTGGGGAGACCCAGGAGATACGATCGGTGCTTTGCCGCTCTCCTTTCCCCCCGGGTCCTGTTGCTTCTATTTCAAAATCACCTTCACGTCTGGCCTCTTCTCTCCCTCGGCACCACCCCGTCTCAGAGCAGGGTTCCAACACTTCATCTCCTTCCCTCCGCTATCCATTTCTTCAGTAAGAACTTATTGAGCACCTCTTCTATACAAGTTACCACGTAGATGCCGGAGATTAAAAGGTAATCCTTGCCCCTCAGTGGCTCACAGCAGAACAGGGCAGACAAAACCACACCACACCACACCACACATGCGTGGAACTAAATGGCTAGGCTCAAACCACCAAAACCTGCGCTGTCCTCGCCATCCCGCCATCCCACCTACTTTAATGCATTCTCTTCACTGCTCCAGAATCACAGGACTGAGAAAGGAGCCTGATGATGTCACTGTGTCAACTCCCACCAGCTCCCTACCCCCTTTTATAATTAATATAAAGGAGGCAGGGCTGAGACTCAAGGTTTTAACCGAGGATACGGCGTGAGCACCAGCCGACAGTAAGGCCGTGCCAGGGGGAGTGTGGGCCCATGAACCAGCCCTGCAGAAGGCCCCTCCTCCTTTGACCCCAAGCCCACGGGCCCCTCTAAACCCCAGGCGCTCCGGCTGCTCTGAGCTGCCTTCTGTCCTAACGCGCCACGCTCTGCCTTGACCCTGTATCTTGCCCGTGCTGGTCCTTGTGATGAGAAAGTTCTTGCTCCTCTTGTGGCAAATTTTTTTCTTTTTCTTCTTCCTGTTCATCCGCTTCCTGATAGCTGACATTTATGAATAATTTCCACATTTCAGGTACTATGCCAAACACTCTATATCATGTAAAAGCTTATGAGTCTCACAACTATATGGTAATAGTACTATTATTATGTTCATCTCAAAAATGAGGAATGAAAGCCCAGAGAGGTTAAATAAGTTGTTCCCCGTCACTCGGCTCAGATGTCACTTTCTCTGTGAAACCTTTCCAGACATACCGAGGCAGAGTTAGTTGTTTTTCTTTGTGTCCCCATACCGCTTTGCACCTAGTTCTCTCACCAGCACACCGTGCAGTAAATGGTTTATTTGTGCACCTCCCTTGCTCAGCACCCAGTGACTCCCTCTCCAGAGCCTGGCACGGACAGGGCGCAAGGCGGGCTCGGGAAAATGCGCTGAAGGGATGAATAAACCGAGTGACTGCCTTCTTCCTCCGTGGCTCCCCATCGCACCTTGGCATCGACAACTTCAATAATTCACCAGTCTTTTTTTATTTTCCAGTCTTCGTCTCGCCAGGGTAGCCTCGCCTGAAACAAGAGGTGACCACCCCTGTAATATGAATCCAGGAGCTCCGAGAAGACATTCCTTAAAACTAAATTCCTACCTCCTGACAGCCTAGCAGCTCATTGGCTAGGATAACAGCGCTGTGATTTCAGGCTCTCACTACCACGGGGATGCAAATCTATCTTCCGTGCCCAACACGGAAGTTGCTACAGTATGCGTGTACACTTTCAGGTGGGTGTTGATCGGCGTGGGCGCTGGGCCACAGGATTGGGGAACTGGCTGGGAGGGCACAGCATGCCCCCTCGGGAGAAAAGTGCCCAGATGAGGAGAAGGGTGGAGGTGGGGTGGAGCGGGGCCAGCAGACACCAGTCTGGAGCCAGGTGACAGGGGAAGAGTGAGTTCATTGGATTGCCTTCCTCCCTCCTCCTGTTCGTTCTCCCAGGGTCTGAGCCTCTCTCTGCCCAGCATTGTTCTCATTACGGTCTTCAGAGCATCAGAAAGGGAGCTGGCCGCTGTCAGCTTTCACGGGACCTAGAATTTCAATATGGCTCTTCCTGACCATGGCAGTCTCTCTCCCTTGGTTTTTAAAATATTTAAAATGGGTAGCCAACAGGAACACTGTGCTTATACAAAACAACATGCACAAGAGTGATCTGGAGTTCTCATGAGTGGTCAGAAGTTCCTTCCATGTAATGTTGAATACTAGGCCTAATAGGGTCTCTGCCCCTCAGTGTCCGGTACAGTGCCTGGCACGTGACGGCATTGGCCTTGATTCCTTTGGACAAGCCAGCCTCACGGCCCGTCAATAAGAAAATAAGAAATGATGTGGAGCTGATTCATTTTGGAAGCTGGTACTACACATTCACACAGACAGATACGCACACACCCCTGTGTAACTGAAGTCACTCTGAAACCACCATTTTGCATCCTCGTACTTAAAATAAATCAGACTTTTCAGTGCTATAATCTCCATAGTGATTATCGTAAATGTAAACCCTCTTATCCAGAAGGTACAACATAACTGAATTAGATATTCCCTGATAATTGAACATTTAAGCTGTTTACATTTTTAAATAATTATAACTTTATAATAAAGTTATAATTATTGACTTTTGACTTTATATTATAAAAGATTTCAAACACATAAAAATAGAATACAGTAATGAACCCCTAAAAATTCATCACCTAGATTTAGCAATAAGTAACATTTGAAATATTTGTACTTATTTTTGCTAAGATGTTTAAAAATAAATTACAGGTATTATGACGTTTCACTGCTAAATACTTCAACTTATATCCCTCAGTAATAAAGACTTTTTTAAAATGTCAGTATCAGAATCACTTCTAACAAAACTGACATTTATTTCTTAAAATCATCTAATACACAATCAATATTTAAAGTTCCCCATAGTCCCGAAAATGTCTTTTTACCCTTTTCTCAAACCTAAAGCCAAACAAGAAGCAGGCACTACCTTTTGTGGTTAGGGCTTGTGAGTTCCTTTTAAGCCAGAATCTTCCCTCCATCTCCAACCCTTCCCTGTGCCACTGACTTGTTGAGAAAACTGGGTCAGTTTTCGATTAGAATTCTCTACCTTCTGGTTCCTTCCTGGAACTGCCATTAAACATACTCTCCTAGTCCTTACCTCTAAATTAAAAGCTGGATCTTAGTCACATTTTTGGCAAAAAAAATTCTTCATAGGGAATCATATTTCAAATTACATCAGAATGTACATATGCAAACTGTTCCACTGAAGTGACGATGAGATTAATTGGTCACTGAGTTTAAGTGGTAACAGCCTCATCTGTCCGTTTTAAAGTTGTATCCCCCGCTTTAGACCAGCAAGGCGGCAGTGGGGTGATGTTCTAGCAGCCTGCGAACACCCTGCTCCCCTTCCACTTCCCCCTAGTGATTTTAGCTCCATCACCGAGGGTCACCTAGCTCAAATTTCTCATTAGGAGTTGCAAAATGTCAGTTTCTGTTTCTGTGACTTCCTCTATGTTTATGTTCTGGAATGCTACTGAGATGCTCTTCTTTCCAATTTATTCATGGGTCTTCTGTAACGAAGAACTTCCCCTTACTAACCAGGGCTCTTTAGTGGCCCTGCATTTCAGTAAATATCAGCGTATAGCGAACCACCCCAGGCAGTGGTGTGAAACGAGCATTTTATGTTTGTGGATTCTGTGGGTGAGACATTCAGACAGGCACCGTGGGGATGGCATGTTTCTGTTCTGGGATGTCTGGACCTTAACTGGAAAGATGTGAAGGCTGGGGTGACTCAGCAACTAGGTGCCTGGATGATGTGGAAGCTCCTCCAATCACAAGTTCCTCTTAACCCAGGAAGACCTGCAGGCTGAGCTCCGCTGGGACTGTTAGCCGGAGTTCCTACAGACGGACTAGTCGCACGGCTTGGGCTCCCTCACAGCATGGCGGCCTCAGGGCGACTGAACTGCTACTTAGATGGTCAGGGCTCCAGAACGCGTGTCCCAGAAGACTTGGCTGAAGCTGAATTGCCTTTCGTGACTTATCCTTAAAAATTGCAGAGCATCACTCTCATTCTAGTCTATTAGCCAAAGCAATCACTAGCCTGGCTCCACGAAAACACCCTGGCCTCCGAGTGCTGACGTTCTAATGGTGAGAGAGATTCAAGGGGAGGGGACATCGATCTCACCTCTTGATAGGAGAGCAGGAGCATGTGGGACAGAAGACACTGTGGCCACTTTGGGGCAATACAATCGGCCACAACCTAAGACATAGTTCCTACAGGAAAAGACAATAAATATCTGATTCCATCCACTTCATTATTAACATTCAGAGTAGGAAACCAGTGTAACAGACATCTTAAATGGAGACGAATGTGTTCTGAGAGGTGAGTGCAAGGTGCTCTCAGTTTTTACGAACATTCTCAATACACTGATCTTTAAAGCAGCCATGTGCTTTCATCTATCCTTTCTGATGTACAGAGAGCCCCTGTGCATCGTGGGAACCCCCGGGCTGGCTTCAGTGTCCTTTTGTTAGTCCGCCCTTCACCTTGGGTAGCTTCACCGCTTGCTGGCGTAACAAGACGGGTCAGGCTCACGCTGCACATTCATTCCCGCCTCACCCCTGGAACCGGCCATTTCTCCTAGAGGCTCCAATTCCTTTTAATGAAGAATGATATTTGGAAACCAAATCTGGACACTAAAGCTGTTCATTAACACGGGACTGGTGTTGCCTCCTGTGCTTTCTAGTGGGCAGAGCGGACAGAGCTTGAAATTCTTTAAAACAAACAAAAAAAAGAATGCAGTATGTATATGTGTATGTTTAAAAGTCTGTTATGCTAATATATATAACTCAAATTTAAATATTATAGGATTTTTAATCTTTCATTTTATATTTTGTCTTTTCTCTTATGCTATCTTGCAATATAGATCTTACACTTAGAAAAAAAAAGGTCCAAAATGATGCTACTATCACTTCTTACAATAGGGCATCATTAAAAATAAAGTTTAAGATTCCTCTGAAGTTTCTGTTGTTGATATGCTCACTTTATTTTTAAATTGTGTCCTTAGAATAAATCACATTAAGCTTGTGTAAATGGGCATGGATAGCATATGTACAGCTTTCATGGCACTTACGATGGTGCAGGTGGGGGGAAATCAAATCCAAATAAACAAGTCATATAACTGAACAAAGAGGCGGGTAGGGAGGGGCAGGGCCAGCAGGGGTTCGGGGCTGGAAGGATGCACATCGGAGAGAAGGCGGCCAGGGAAGGCCTCACTGGGGACACGCACTGAGCGAAGACGCGCGGGAGGCGAGGAACCTGTCGGACCAAGCAGCCCTCCTTCCTATTTGGAAAACACGGTCCCGCATTCA
This sequence comes from Trachops cirrhosus, assembly GCA_028533065.1. Classification (NCBI taxonomy): domain Eukaryota; kingdom Metazoa; phylum Chordata; class Mammalia; order Chiroptera; family Phyllostomidae; genus Trachops; species Trachops cirrhosus. The sequence continues at coordinate 10,520,360 of CM052551.1, read as the reverse complement.
ACAAGCATGGACCGCTGGGTCGGGTGCTCGGGACACAAACGTGGCTAAAATCTTATGTTCTCTGCCTTTGTAAAACTCACCATTCTGATGGGGAGAAAAAATATCAAATAATCACAAAAATAAATGTAAAATTATAACTGTGACATGTGCTAAACTGAAATACGTGGTTTTTCTCAGCATATGAGACAGATTCTGACCCAGAGTCAGGGGAGACTTGGTTGAGCTGAGATAGGATGAATAGTCACTGAGCAAAGGGGACAGAAGGCCACCTCTCTAGATGGGCTCGACCACAGTGGCCATCGCTGCGGGGGAGCAGACAGAAAGACCGGTGGGCAGGACTCATGGTAAATTTGGGGGTTCAAGAGACAGATGAGGACATTGTCGATGTGCAAGGCTTGTTTTTGTTTTTGTCTTTAGTGCGGGATTTATAAATTTGTCTCTTTTCTACCCATGGATAGGCTTCTCCAGTGAGGAGTCAGACTTGGGAAAGTCACGAGGGGGCAAACATGATTCCGTTATCTCTGGCATAAGAGCTTATTCTGGCAGAATTTTAGAGACGGAAGCCATCCAGGACACCAGGACTTAACTTTCCAGGTGGGGCGTGGTGAGGATGAGCGAGGGCTGATGGAAGGTGGTTGATTGTGAATTTGTAAGATAGGGAGAGGGTGGTTATGTACTTGGGGTGTTAGCCTTGTTGCAAACCTGCTTTTCATTTGTTTATAAGAGTGGGAGTTCAACGAAGAGTTAGAGGAGCTTTGCCATGTGGGTGCAAGGGCCCGGTCCTGGGCTTAGTGTCCTTTGAGTGTCCTGGGGGATAGGGATGATTCGGCAGCCAGCTCCTGCCGGAATCTGTTTTACGTTGTTTAATATAAACACAAACTATTATACTGTAACATACAACCTCATTAACTAAAGCAAAAAGAACCATATTTTATGAGTAGTTAACTGTTTGCCCAACTCTTCAGTTATTTTTGCATATATTTCACTGTTCTCTAACTTCTATGTTAATGCTTTATTCACATGAAGTTGTATGCAGCTCTCAAGTGTGTGAAATCGATGAAAGTGGGACTGTGGGGTGGTGGGGGGATGAGGGGTGGGGTTCCTGATCCCCATCCCTTCGCCCATCTCCTTGCCCTAGTCATGACCCCTGGGCGCCCCCATGAGACCTATGGCTCTGCCAAACACAGGCAGAAAACCCCAGATCTAAGGGATCCTTTCTACCCCCTTACACAGCTGCCGGGTGACCCGCTGTACAAAATTCATCCACCTTACCTACAGCCACACTGAAACTCAGTTCCCTTCTACAGTGACTTCTACTGAGATCTGCTGTATTCCCCAGAATGGCTCTCTGTCCATTCAACTGGGGACGCATTGAGGTCCCTTCCCAGCTCCCACTGGGTCGGACTTGCTCAGCAGCCGGCCGTTCCCCCAAACTGGCTTGTAACCACGCTGTCCTTGCCGCCCATCTGCTCAGCCCGCCAGCCAACCAGGCATGGCAGGAAGAGTTCCTGAAAGACTCAGATGAGCCCAAGTGACGACAGCCTGTCCTCTGCAGAGCACTCTCCCCACCTTTCATGGTCCCAGCTTCTTTTAAAGTTCTGTAAACTGTGAAATACCGACAGAAATGAAAATACTTCTTGTCCATAGAAATGCAAATTATGTCTCCTGGGGATGCACTTGATTAATTCATTTGTAAATTCACTTCAGATTCTTCATGGTCTGCATATGTGTGCACTTTCTGAATTTGCTTTTAATTCTGTTGTTGCCTCCTATTGGTTCCTTATTTAATGACTTAAAGAATCATTAACATGTGTTTCATTCATGGATGAGAATTATTATTTTTAGCTTAAAAATGTATCTTTTAGCAGGCAGTAACTATTAACTATGGCAACTGTCTAACAGCCCACAATTAAAGTAGCGGAGGGCTGCAGAAACCTGCTCCTTTGTGGCCGGGAACGGGGAGAGAGGAACGGAACTCTTCGTCACTGGGAGGAATCATTTGGTTTTCTCCCTCTGCCCTCAACCCTCTCTTCACTTGGTAGAGAGTCACTTCCAGTCCCTGTTGAGTCCTCTAAGGCCTCTCTATCTCACGGTCTAGGCCCTGCATGCCACATCCCTGTCTCCCAACCTTACTGCAGTTCATGAATGTGCACACAGGTGAGATCACACAAGCCTGGGCATGGTCAGTGACCGTGCAACTGACCATCAGAAACCCATTTCCAGAGGCCCTGAAGGTCCCTCGGGACAATCCAAACCAAAGGCAGAAATAAAAAGGCATAATGAACATCACCTAACCCCTTCTCCACTCCTCCACCCCCCCAAAAGCATTCGTCCTGGCTCCAAGGGCCATTTGAGAGGAGAATCCTGTCACTCAGATTCATCTCCGAATCTAGCTTCCACACGATTAATGTCTGAGTTCCAGGAAGAGGGACAGGACTCTGTCCTTGGGGAGCACGGATTCTGTAGCCAAACTGCTTTGCCTTAAATTTTAGCTCCACACTTATTAGCTGTGTGACCTTTGGGTAAGTTACTCTTGAAACTCAATTTTCTCATCTGCAAAAGTGGGATAATACTAGTACCTACTTCATAGTATGATTGAGAGGATTAACTGAGGTTATATGTGTAAAACAGGGTCTGGCATGCAGTAAGTCTTATGTGTTAACCACTGTTACTATTATCACACCTCGAGGACCAGCAAAGCTTGACGGAGGACCTAACGTCCATGGATCCGAAAGAAGACTCACAAGAAGAAAAGCAGCATAGTTCATACCATGATACAAACCTGTGAATGTATGTTTCTCAGAAAGAACATCCTGGAGCCACTTTTACCGGGAGATCCACAAGGAATGTCCCACTGCCACACAGTTAAGGGTCATTAAATACACTGTGTTCTGGTCAGAAAGTTGGGGTGTCGGACCTCAAAGAGGATCTATTCTCATTAAGTGAAGATTAATGGCATTTTCCACATTCACAAAAGTATAGCTCAGCATTCTAAAAGACCTTCCATGCATCCAGCCCTCATCCTGATTAGTCACGGCACTTAAAACTCTGAGCCGGACAAGCATCCTTTGTGGACTTTTACGTGATAGCGCTTCCTGTTCGAGTTTGGCACAACTGCGTCGGCTTTGAGATGCATAAACCCAATTAAAGCGTGTCTGGCTTTTTGGAAAGCAGAGGGGGGATAAGGCCTCTGAGAGCAGCTCTCCCATTTTATGCTCTTTACCAGAGCGCTTGACTTTTGGCCACTTCATCCCTAGCGGTTAGATCCTGGGTCATGTGGTGAGTGACCTACATGAGGTTACACAGCCCCGCTGGAGATGGGGAGCAAGATAACTTGAAAACCAAAACCACACAGGCATAGGCATGTGCCTCTACCCAGAGGCCATTTCTTCAGAGACATGTTTGGGGAGTTAGAAGTCCTTAAGAGGGCATTCGAGGGGACCAGCTCAGTGTGGCCGTCCACTTCCATTTTCTGCAGTGAAACCGTGAGAAGCGTCCATATTCAGAAATAGAAAACGAGTGAGCTATTTTGGTAACATCCCCTACAACCAAATGCCACTCAGACCTTCAAATATCTGACCACACCACAAGCCTCCTTGACTTTTCATGAAGATGTAGCAATAACTTCACAGAGTTTCTTCTTTAGGGAGATGCGACAGAAACGAGAATTTCTCGCTTCCTGTGCATCTACTGTGTGAGCAGCCAACCTGAGATGCTCCACATCTTGTCCCCCAATCAGTACAGGACCCCGTGAGACAGGGAGGTAGGGCACCCGGCTGTTCCAGCCTCTCCGTGTTTGAGTCTTCCCAGGCTGGGCCCCAGACATGTGGCCGAGTGCCCAAGCCCCCAGCACTTCCAGCTCCGGAACTTTGAGCCACAACAGCCCTGTGGAGCAGAGCGGAGCAGAGCTGCCCCTTCGATGGCAGATGGCGGATTTGTTAACAAAGCGAATTTTATTGTTACTTTAATCTCCTTGATTTGGGGTAGTCTGTTGCATAGCCATAGATAATAAGAAAACGACTATACAAAATATTTGCTTTACTTATAAGGTCGTTGTGAACAGCGAGAGAATGTACATGAAAATACTCGGTGAACTTTAAAGTACTGTACAAACACACAGAGTTATTGTAGGAAGAGTCAGGTAACGCCCATGCATATCTATCTCTATATAACAGTGTCCAGCTTTGTCCCCGAGATCTGCACTTGACTAGGGCTTCTAGAGGCTCCTGTGAAGACAGGCCAAAACAGATTCATGGAAAGTACGGTGTACTCTTAAACATTCTGTAATGAAGGAATCCATAGTTTTATTAAAAATGTGATGGGATATCCACAGGACGATCAAAGGATTTACGAGAAAGGAATTCCTAGAACACCGCAGGTGGCAACGCCTAATGCTGACCCACGTTTACGTGGTGTGGGTGACTGTGTCTCTGAGATTGTATAAGCTCATTCGGAAATACCGTCGGAAGGCTGCAGCGGAAGCCATTGTGAAGCCGTTGCCCCTCCTGGGGCAGGCCTGGAACTGGACCGTGGGCCTGGCACAGTCTGCTCTGCTGGCCCTCAGTGCTGGTGTGGCCCCCGGGAACTGCGTGTCCCTGGAACAGCACCTGCTTCCTCAAACTCACCAATAACCCGGAGAGCTGTCCTCCTTTGCTGCCCAGAGTCTAGGGAGCTAAAAAGGCCTTTTTCCTTTCTTGTCTTTCTCTCTTTCTCCTTCTGGGCTTCAAAGGTTCCTCTCAGAGCCATTTAGTCTCGCCTACTATAAACAACAGCAGCAACCAGAACAATTAACATCTTCCCAGTGAACTGCAGTTTGCAGAGCGTTTTCAGGGACATGGTCTCATCCGAGCCTTACAGCAAATGAATCATTATTATTCCAACGTAGCTATTGCTATGATTTCAAGTTCACATGGGAGGAACAACACTCTTAATGGTGAACAATTTGTCTGAGACTAAAAACCAGTAAGTGGCAGAGCCGGACGAGGACGCAGGTATTCTGCGTCTGACCTCCATCCCCTGCCCACTCTGTCAAGCTGGGTCCCTGCGGGTAGACAGAGCGGCACCTCCTCGTACACAAGTAATTATCGTGATGATTGTCGTCATTGTTCCCTCCTTGTGCCTTCATTTTCTCTTCCATGGAATAATTTTGTATTTACGGACTAGGGTTATGTAATGGGAACCTGCCGGGAATTAGTATATATTTCAAACCTCAGTTTACCCATTCATTCTAGCTCTTCTGTGTTTAAAATGTAATAATTGCACGTTAATAACTAGAATTGCAGTAATAATAAACAACACAACTTGGTAGTATTTGGCATGTAACAGTTTATAAGGTTCTCTACCATAGGTTAATTCATTTGATTTTCACAATGGCCCAGTAAAGTTAAGTCAAGTACATAGTGTCCTATTTTATAGAACAGGTCCCTGAACCTCACAGAGGTTAAATGCCTGGTCCGAATAGCTCGGAGATGCTACTTCCGCATAATTTGTCGTGTGTGTTGTCCAGATGATGGACGTGGCATGTGTGGAGTGGGAGAGCCCACTGCTGGTTCTGTGTCCCCGGGTAGTGCTTCTGCACCCGGATCACGCCTGGGAGCCACCTGGGGAGCTTCTGGAAACCCAGGTTCCTAGGCGCGGCCACCCTGATTCGGCAGGTCTGAGATGGGGCCCAAGCATTTGCATTTCTATCAAGCTCGGCTCATGTTGCTACTTCCTCTCCGTGGACAAAACTTTGAGTAGGGCTGAGAAAGTGACTCGGCCCTCAAGCTTTAGTTCCACCATCTCTAAAGGGGGTCAATAGTATGACCTTCCTCAGGGTAATAATGAAGCAATGTGCGTAAAAGCCCTATTTAAACTATTGATGGCTATTAATGTTGTTCTTATTATCCACGTCTTGTAATGTATAGTACAAAATACACTTGAAAGTTGAAAAAATTATATCAAAAACCTTCTTCCACAGCACTCAGGGGTGCTATTTACATAACATTCTATGGACCTGGTGTCCTTGGACTTGTGCAACATGGCGGTGTTGGCTAAATGAGAACCTGCTCCATTCGACGCGTAGTTACAAATTTCCACTTGGGGCTCCATTCTGAATTCAGTCCCAGCTGAGGACACTGGCCTCACCAGTGACACAGGGCGTATCAGCACAGCTGGTTTCCACGCTTCCCCACACGGGGAGCCCCGACGAGGGGTGGGCAGAAAGAGGGCAGAGAGAGGAACCAGGAACCCCTGTCCTCGCCCGCTGCCATCACCAGTGTTGGTCAAACAGCCAGACCGAAGGCCAGATTTTTCTTCCCTTGTTTCCTCTAGTACCGGAGTCACTGGAGACTCGACCGTGCCAACAGCGGTCAGCGAGAAGGAGAAGGAGCCAGGGCAAAGGGCCCTTCAAACCACATGTTGGTTCATCAACCTCTGAGTGAGAGAAAATCTGCCCCACGGGGGTTCATTTATTCCTGAGCTTTGGAGTCAGCGTCGGGTTTAAATCCGGCTCTGTCACGGGTTAGAAACGTGGATTTGTGTGAGTTACTCTGTCTCCTTGAGATGCAGTGTCTTTGCTGTTAAAGAAGATTAATGAACACCCCATTGTGCAGTGCACTCAGTAAGTGGCAGTGATGATTATTATTGATATTAATAGTCCCCAACGAGGATTTATTGTACATGTCCTACGTGCCAGACACGATGTTAGGCACTGACAATACAGAGATAAATATGACATCATATCTGTCCTGGAGACCCCTCCAGGGCAGAGGCGGCCGCCAACACAGCACGTGGTACAGGCCTGCTGTCAGCACGTAGAGTGGAGGCGGCTTCCCCTTGCAGCTAGCAGCCTCCTGATTCCTCAGCCCTTCCCTTCCATGGGCCTTCCAGTCCTGAGAAGGCCAGTGAAGATGGCCATCCTTTGAAGGACAGCCCTGAATGGTTGTCCCTGGTCAAGAAGCTCGGCGTCCCCGATCTGCCACCTGACTGAGCTGCTGCCAGCCCGAATGGACATCCACAGGGGGGAATTTACACTATGCACTCGGCATGCTGTGTCCACACAAGGCATTTCATTCAGGTTTGGAAAGTTACAGGCTGACGCAGTTCTGGAGGTTTGTTTGACTTTTTTTTCAAATGTTTGATTTCTTTCCTTTTAGGATCTGTGCCCTAGTTGTTCTGGGAAACTTGTGACCTCTCTGTGTTTTTAATTAGAAGATGTCATTTTTCCATGGCAACCTATCTTGATGTCCTAAATAGAGAATCTGTAAAATCAGTCTCCCTACGAAGGGCCAAGCTATTGGAACAGGAGGCCGCCCAAGGAATGCCGGTGCCTGGGGCTGGTGGCTTCACCGCTGGGGAAGGTGCCCCAGGCTGAGAATCACCACCAGGGACTCCCGCTACAATAGACTAGCACCACAGCGGGCCCCACCGGGAACGCTCTTGGTTTGGGCTCATAAAACCAAGTTCTTGGCAGTTGGGGGCTGGGGGAGTTTGCCCTCTCTGATGGCATGGGAACAGAGTCATGTTAGCCATGAATTATGGTCTCTCCAGGGCCAATAGCCCATAGGTAATAACAGAAGCCAGGAAAACATTGATGGGAAACAGTTGAACCCAACCCAAGCTCCACGGTGGCCGAATCCAAAATGACCTTCTCGCTCCAGCATCTCACCTCCTAATGAGCATCATCAGGAAATGAGGAAGGGAGCAGAGAAATTATGCCCCACACTTTGCATGTCAGCACCGGGAAAACAGTAGTTAAGTCATTTGGCAAAGAAGTGATCGGTTGCAAAAACAATGCCCTGAATTTTGTAATTCTGTAATTTTGTAATTCTTTTTTCTATAAAAGCATCGTTTTCATTCAGCAAGGCAGGCATGTTGATAAACAAAAGTCACCGTGACCATGGAGATTATACGGATGCATTTGTGAATGAAATGGTAGAATGAACTGCCGAATCCTTCCTCTGCACTTGGTCTGGAGAGGAGGGCACCGTGAGAAACCCTGAAGGACCCTTCATTCAGTGTCCACGTTACCGAAACCCACTAGGTGCGGAGGCACCAGTGAAAACAGCTAACACTCATTGACTGCTTTTTAAAAAATCTTTACCTGAGGATGTATTTATTGCTTTTAGAGAGGAGGGGGGAGGGAGAGAAAGAGAGAGAGAGAGACATCAATGTGAGGGAGAATCAGTTGCCCCCCGCACGCGGTCTGACCCAGGATCAAACCCACAACCTTTTGGTGTGTGGGGACGATGCTCCAACCAGCTGAGCCACCTGGCCAGGGCTACTGACTGCTTATTATTTTCCAGAACTGTTCAAGCACTATGTATGCATTAATTAAGGACTCATAATCATAATATCAATAACTTTCTTACTGACTGCTTATTATGTGCTAAGGACTGTAACAGCAGTCTTCAAGTCTAACTAAATTTATATTCACTTTTGTTTTCCCCACTTTGTAAATAAAAAAACCCGAGGCACGGAGCGGTTGGGTGACTTTCCCAAGGTCAGAGTCTGGATGTGAAACCAGGCGGTCTTGGCTCCAGTGTGTCTGTACTTGTAACAGCTATAAATATTACTTCTTCCTGCTCCATGTAAGAAAGTTTCTGGAGTCAGGAAAGCATATTTGACAGGCTGAGCTCTCTCCTGCCTCAGGGTCTTGCATTGACTGTTCCCTCTGCCAGGCCTGCCCTTCCCTACATCTTTGCTCAACTGGCAGCTTCTCATCTTTCAGGGCTCAGCTCAAATGCCTGGACATGCTTTCCCCGGCCCCCATCCCAAGCCTAGGTCACGCCCCCTCATTTTCTTGTTTTTGTTCTTTGAGAGTGCTTTTCCCTGCCAGGAACTGCCTTGTTTCTTTACCTGTTGATTCTCCCCTTGACTGGAATGTACGCCCACTATGGGGGAGAGAGACTTCCTCTCAGTTGCCGCTGTACCCCTTACACGCAGAGCATTTCCTGGCGCACGGTCAGGCACTCGATAACCATTCGCTGAATACACGAGCGAAGCACAGTGATTGGATTTTGTCTTGAGCACCAGTTATACTGACAGCAGCATCAGCTGTAACAGCTTCAGCAACATCAGTAATTCTAACAGGTACCAATGACTTAGTGTTTATTATGAGGCACATACTGTGCAATAAATATTTTTCATCGATCCCCATGCAGTACATACTATTATTGTCTCCATTTGACAGAAGAGGAAACTGAGACCTAGGGAGGGTGTGTGATGCTTGTGTCTGTACAAGGCTGAGAAACCCTCACTGTAGGCTACACTTACACACCTACAACGAAGATCGTGAAGTTAGTATTCATGAAGCAAAGGGCACAGCCTGTCAGCGCACACCACGGTGAGTCCCTGGGCCTCCTGGGGCCTCCTTTCCCTTCTCAGTTCATGAGGGAAAGTTGAAGTTTCGTAATTAAGATGTCAAAGGGTCCAGACCTGCAGCATGATACAGTGGACAGGACCCAGGCACAGGCTTTGGAATACTGGGGTTTAAACTCTGACGTTGGCCTCGATAGGCTGTGTGACCCAGGGCAGCCTCCCAAGCTCTTTAAGCCTCAGTTTCTCCACCTGTGGAATGGAATAATCAGCCCAGGTTGCCTGCTCTGCACTGTGACTCGTGCATCGTCAGCATTCAGTGAATATGCCTTTGCCTCCTCCAGTCCTTTGCCACAGCTCATTCGGTATTTATCCCCCGCAAAGGCCCTGTCATTTCTGGATGTTGGAATTTCACATCCTCAAATTAAGCCAAAACTCTATAGGTCACCTGTGGCCAGATGGCTGCCTTTGACCTTGGTAGAGAAAGGATGCTTAGGAAGTAAGGGGTTGGAGGAAGACCAGGACAAAGATTTCAAGGAAGAAAATAGGAACTTTTTGATGGGGAAAATGTGTGGGAGGAGAGAATATCGCAGGAGCCACATAACAAGAGCCCCGCGGAGGGGAGAAACGGTGTCAGCCACGAGCACATGGCGTTTCCTTTGCTGCGTTCGGAGAAGGCGCCCTGGAAGTGAGTCACATTCTCTAGCTAACCTAGAACCTGCAGCATCCCGTCCTCTTCCCAAGCCTGTGAGCAGGTGGACACTTCAGAGCCCACATGGGTCCGAGGGTCCCTGGGGTGGCAGGCCAGCCTCGCTTAGCAGGTGCCCCTGACCCGAGGCACAGGTGGGGCAGGCGCAAGGATCCAGCCCAGCACCACCCCCACTGCCACGCGCCACCATGCTCAGCTCCTTTTCAGCTTCCGAAACACCTTTCGACCCTCCTTAGTTCAGGAGGCTTTCCTGGGTCATGAAAGTATGAAGTCCAAAGGTAACATAAAAGGCTCCCAGTATTTTGGGAGCCACTCAGAGTCCACTGAGGCATGGGGGCTTACGGCAGCTCTGGGGAGGAGACAGGGCAGAGTGACTTTGAAGACCGAGCAGAGTTTTCAGGTTGGACTGTGGGCAATGGAGTAGGAGGGTAGGCTGGAGAAAGCTGTAGCAAAGACCGAGAATGAAAACAGAGAACGAGGGCAGGACGGAGGGATATTTAGAAGAGAATCAGTAGGCATTGGCGATTGTTGGGTACGAAAGTAAGAGAAAGAAGAGAGCCGAAGATGGTTCACGGTGTGCCAAACACGTGGAAACGTTCCGCAGACAGCCAGGTACGTGCATGTGGAGGGGACTGACCTTTGCTTACATAACAGCCATCCCCTATAGCCCACCTTCCTCCTGCTAGCACCCCAACTTATTCAGTCACAGGGAGCGATTCCTTGATATTAGAAGGGTGTGGGCCTAACCTCTATGAATGAATGATGATTGGTCTAAATAAGTCACACTGGCCTTGGCCACTTAAGTCAAATCATGGGCAAGTGACTCATTCGTTTTGACTCATGAAACATAATGAAGTAAAAAAAAAAAAAGAAAAGAAAAGAAACACAATGAGGGGCTTCCCTTGATGAATCGGAAAACAAATTGACTGGGGAAATAACGCTTTGCCCATTTCTTCTTCTTCCTGCCCAGAGGTGGGCACAAACCCCATGTCCCACACGTCCCCTTGCAGAAGCCATCACGTGGCCATGAGATAAGAGCATGAGAGCAAGGCTAGTGAGGGTGGTGGAGCAGAGAGTGACAGCCTCGTCCCTGATGGCATCTGTGAGCATCTGAATAAATAACAGCATCTACTATCTCTGAACTTCTTGCTAAGGAAGAGAGAACGCTCTGTCAGTTTAAGGGATTTTGCTCTCTTTAGACATATTCAGGTAATACGTTGTCTCCAAAAGTGATGGCGGAGACATGATGGGTATTTACTTCTTGTTTCTGAGTGGTCCAGGCCAGATGTTGCAGGCTGATGGCAGTGGAAAGCCAGGGACATGAGCTAATGGCAGCTCTGCTCTTTTCAGTGTCACTGCTAAGGTTGCTCTGGGCACAGAATCCCCATCAGCCAGGAGGGAAGAGGACAGAGATGCCCTTTTGGGAGGTTTTGTGGGCCAGCCCTACAAATGGCACAAGTCACTTCCACTCACATTCCATGGGACAGAATGAGTCACACGGCTACCTCTAAATGCCAGGGAACCTGAGAAATGCAGAGTAACTGGGAAACCATGTTCTGGCTCCTACATATGGAAGGCTGTAAGTTGAACTTCATTGATGTTTTTACTTGCAACTAAAAGAATTCCTAACAAATGAAAAGGGTCTGGAGCTTAGGGAATAGCTTTTGGTAGGTTAAACAGAGTTTTTCCTTGACTGTATTACTTATATTTTTTAAGACATATCATACATATAGGAAAAACCGAGGGAGTGGATGGCATCACCGAGGAAGACTGTAGAGAGTGAGGAGAGATGCAGAGATCGAGCCCTTTAACTTGTTCACCGGACCCAGCTAACCGAGAGGAAGTGCTCCTTACTGTCTGTGAAAGAGTGACTGGCCCCTCTCAGTGGCCCAGAGGGATGTGCCTTAGGTTGAGGAGACCATGGCTCAGAAGTAAGAACGAGTCTATGGATCAAGGTTGCCCACGTAGTTTTGTTTTCTGGGGCTTCTGGATATCAAATCAAGCAGGGCTGCCTTTGTCTGTTTTCTTTCTCTAAGGCACTGACTTTCGCAGATAGCTGAAAAAGAGCCTTGAGCAAGATGTGTTCAATGTGCTCTTCTCTAGTGAGGCTATTTTATGTGGACTCCTAGCAACCTAGATCCTGAGATAATGTGGAGATGTTCCCAGTGCAACTGTGTTTCTTCCCCTCTTCCTTCCCTAAACGTAAGAGGCTGCAGAGGGGGAGACTCTGACTTCTCCGGGTTTAACACTACAAAGCCATTAGAAAGGCAATCGCGGCACACACTGGAACTCCCCTCCGCCAGGAGTCTACCTTTGCATTGGAGTTTTCCTGGGAGGGTGCCCCTGTTAGGAGGTGGTCTTTCCTGATAGCTTTAGTCACTCGATAGAGAACGTGCTGTTGATCCCTGAAACCTGAGTGGACACAGCCTGTGAGACTCAAGGGTCTTTGAAATATACAGTCAGGGCAGACAATCAGGTGTCCCCCATCCAACTGGCTAACTCTGTCTTCCAACATCCTCTCCTCAAAGCTCCCAATCACAGTGCCTAAGCAAAAGAGAACACTCAACTGAGGCTTGGTTTGGAAACTTGGGGATGTAGGCACCAATTAGCTCGTCCTATCTACTATTATCTAAATGAATTTACAAGGGGGGCAACCGTACTATATGCATTTCACCGCACCCCCACCCCTGCCATACTCTGCGAGACGAGGAGAATCCTAACTAGCATGCACGCCATTCTTACCTGATGCCAAGCATCACGTCTGTGTCTCACCAGTGGTATCCCATTTAATTGTCATCAGAACTTTATCAGGTAGTTTGTAGTATTGTCACCTTTTTACAGAGGAGGAAACTGAAGCTAAAAGATGGTGAGTAGCCGCCCAAGTCACAGAGTTCACAAATAGACGAGGCAGGATCCAAGCCCCGAGGTCTGAGTAACCCTATGCCATCCCGTTAATCCTTGTAAGGATTTAAAAAGCTAGGCAGAGTACCTGAGCACCTTGCTAGCATCCAGTAAATGCTCAATAAACGGCTGTTATCAGCGTTCCTTCTTCATGGGTGCACACAGTGTAATTTTCCCATTGGATTGCGAAGTGGGCCTTACACTGTGGGCTGTCTTGTACCCTGTGTGACTATGAAGAAGCTCTCCAAGACGATGCCTTTGTTAGGAAATGTGGGGATTTCGTGACAAGACAACTGAGGTCTGAGTGACAGGCAAGATGTGGGGGACCTGACCCAGAAAATTGAAAGGTCCCAGCAGTCCACCTCTTGGTGTTCTAATTTATAAGACTTCGCTTCCTAGTAGTATTTTTCAGTCACCTGGAGAGCAATGTAAAATTGAATCGATTCGTTGTTATTCTGCTAATTTTTCCTTAATAAAACTTACTTTTCCAATATGAAAGTATTATAAAGCTTGGAAAATGCAATGAAGTAAGAAGAGGAAAAAATCAACGTAATTCAGTAGACGCTCCCATTAACATCCTTGTGTTCTAATCGACATTTTATTCATATTTTTATTTGTTTGCTTTGTTGATAACATGAGAGACCCTTGAATTCCCATGTACTGGAGTCATCGAGTTTTTCAGATCTGCTCCCTGTGGCTTGGCACGCAGAAAGGCCCTGCTACTGGCCGATTCGGAGGCCCCGGGTCTCCAGGGTGCAGTTAGACAGGTCCTGACCGGGCAGTGGTCAGCGGGGCCCCTCTGGGCACAGTGACAGAGGCCCTGCTATCTCAGGGAGCAGCGCTCAGCTCGGAGCCAATACTCTACGCAAGGGCTGACCCAGTCCAGGAGGAAGTTTGCCTGGGCCCGGTTCCCACCCTGTGGTCACATCACGGTGACGCAGCAGGAAGCCGGCCTCCCCAGGGCCCAGGTCTCCCACAGGAAGGGGCTGTGGGAGGTTCCGCCTGGGCCGCGGCGCCGTGCACGCTGGGCTTGCGGCCGCCTTCCCACCCGCGGCGCTTGTTCACCGGCGGGCAGGCCGGCCTCCCGGCTGCGCTGCGGCGGTTCCTCCGCCCGGTTCTGGTGCTTGCGGTGACTGCCTGGCCCACAGGGACTTCCACGGGGTCACTGTCCAAGCAGGCACGGTACAATACCTGCTTTAGGATGTCACGTGCTAAGCGATGATTGAGCAGAGGACATTTATTTTCCTGTGGGGAAAAAAATCCTTTGAAGCCTGGGACCTGTTCTGCTTGAGTGGCTTCTGGTGGCCACTGAGAAGAGGGGGAGGCCCCCACATTCCTCTTCTCTCCGCACGGAATTTTCTTTTTTGTAGAGATGAAGAACTCTGCTGTGCTGTCCTCCTGGCATCTCTTCTCTTTTCCTCAGTTAATGTCTACACCGATGCTGAGCTCCCCTCCAAGGCTCTCTCCCCCAGGACCCCTCGCTAGAGGGAACCCAGGAAAGCAGTGGGCGTCCCAACACCTGCCCGCAGCTGCAGGCTGGCCACACCCCTTCTCAACAGCCGCAAAGCGCCCTACCTCCCAGAGCCCTGCGCTTCCTGCAAAGCTTATTCTCTTCATTGGACAATTTTCTAGCTGACATCCCTTGCAGCTGTCAGTCCAAGAGCAAGCAACACTCATGCTAGCGATCCTTGGGCACAGCCAGACCCTAAGATACCTTCTGAACCCCCTGTTGTCTACGGGGCACATGCAGTTTATTTATTCAAATTCCTGGAAGACTGGTAATCAGTGTGCGTACGTTTTAGAGACTAGAGTGGTGAAGGACCAGAATCAGACATGGAGCGCTCACCCAAATCTTTGTGCTTTGTTTTGAGGATGAGGTCATGGACTGCGTCAGGAGAACACCAGCAGGGCTGGAGTGACACACCCGGTACCCCCAGGAAGACTTGCTGTTGTCCGCACAGGGCAATGGCCCTGTGCCGGGAGGCCCACTGCTCTACGAAGCACCATCGTCTTGCCCCACAGACGCAGGCCCTCTGTTACTCAGAACGTTTTCTTGAGTCCTGGCGGCTCTGGCCAGTGCATCTCTCGCTGCTGCCGTGCCCAGCTGCCCGGTGGCACGTTGTTTCCCTCGAGGTCCAGCTGGCCCTATCTGATGGTATTTGCCTGTGCTGAATGCACCTCACCACGGGGCACAGTGGTGACAGGACAGTAAGGCCGCATCTTGGCCACTGGGTCGGCTCAAAACTCAAGCTGTCCGTGAAAATGAAAGTGGTTTGGGGGCTAAGCCTGGGAAATCGCCGTCCCACAGCCCCAGGGCTTGGTTTAGAGTGTGGGGTTTCATTCTGGCAGGGCCCTGGGCAGGCCAGCCCCGAAGGGTCCACCAAGGCATTTCGATTATTTTGAATTAAGTTACTTAAGACACTGCCAGGACAAGAAGAACACTCTGACCTCACTATCTCTCTGTCCTCCTAAAGGCAGGAGATAAATCTCCCATGTGAAAGGTATCCTCGCTGTACCTGGATGCCAACGAAAGAGATATCCTTATCGCCCAAGTTAGGATATTCAGGGCAAGAAGCATTAACATTCTGCTTCTGGGAAGATAGAATAGATGCATTTTTCTCTAGTCCTCTTGCTGGGTCCAACTAAGAACCCGGATATTACGTGTAGAACAAGCAAGAGCCTGGAAGGTGGAGAGAAGGGGCAGACTGGCACAGACCTCCAGGTCCAAAGACTGACCCCAAGGGCACGCATTTTCCTTTTGCCTTACGTGTCCTGGGCTAGGCGCTAGCGTGGCCAGCACCACAGAAATGCCAGTGAATCAGACATAAAAATTCCCGACAGGAGCCTGCTGTCTCCAGCCAGAGCACCAGGAAAGGAGCAGCCTCGCAAGATAAAAGGATTTTAGACAAAAATCCTTCTACTCCAGTCAAACTCCAGCACCGGCTGAGATGAAGTGGTGAGCCTAGACTTCCATCCTCTCTAGGTGGTCACGAGGTGCCCCACCCTAACCCCCTGCTGTCCAGGTGGCACCAGAGGAGGCTGCGTATGGAGCTGGGGCTTTCATCCCCACTGGTCACATTGCAAAAGAGGAATTAATTGCAAATAAGTAATCTTAGTTCCCATACCACTAATCTAGAAAAGAGAAGAAAAAGGTAAACTCAAAGAAACTGAAGGAAGTAATAAATATAGAACAGAAATCAAAGAGGTTGAAAACAGAGAAACAGAGAAAATGGATGAAATGAGAAGCTAGTTCTTTGAAAAGATCGGTAAAATCGGCAAACCTCTAGCAGGACTGACAGATTATCAACATCAGGAATAGAACGCGGGCTGTCACTGCAGACCCTGCGCGCATCCAGAGGGCAATAAAGGAACATTGCAAACAATCCTACACATGCAAATTTAATAACGTAAGTGAAACGAACCAATTCCTCAAAGAGCGTAAACTAACAAAACTCCCCCAATGTGCATGACATAGCCAACCGAAATCAAATTCATTATTTAAAAATCTCCCCCAAAGAGAAATCTCCTAATCCAGATGGTTTCACAAGAGAATTCTATCAATTGTTTCAAAAAGAATGAACACCAACTCTACAAAATATCTTACAGACAACAGAAATGGAGGGCAGACTTCTCATTCATTTCGTGAAGTCGGTATCATCATGACACTAAAACCAGACACTGACCGACCAAAACTACAGACCAAAGGGACCTCATGGATTCAGAGGCAAAGATTAGCAAGTAGACTTTAACAATATATAGAAAGAATTATAGTCCATGACCAAGTGGGGTTTGTTCCGGAGATGAAAGGCTAGCTCATAATTGAAAATCAATCAACATAAGCTACTTTATTAATAGGCTAAAGAAAAATCACACAATCATCTTAATTGATGGCGAAAAAGCATTTGACAATATTCAACACCCATTCATGATCAAAACTGTGAGAAAACTAGGAAGACAGGAGGACTTCCTCATCTCGATAATGAGCATTTACAAAAGTAAATCTACAGCTAACACAATTCTTAATGATGAAAGACCAAATGTTTTCCCTGTAAGATCAGGAACAAGGCAAGGTTATCTTCTATCACCACTTTTATACAATGTATTTCTGGAAGTTTTAGCTAGTGCAGAAGGCAAGGCAGGAAATAATGGCATAAAGATCAGAGGGAGGGAGGGAGGGAGGGAGGGAGGAAGGAAGGAAATAAAAAAAGAGAATATTGTCCTTCTTTGCAGATTACATGATTGTCTGTGGAGAAAATTTTAGGGAACCAACAAAAGAAACCTCCTAGGAAACAAATACATAGGTCCAGCAAAGTTACAGATTACAAATAAACACACAAAAATTAACTGTATTTCTGCATATTAGTAATGAACACATGAATACTAAAATTAAAAACACCGTACTATTTATAACCACTCAAAAAAACCTGAAATACTTAGGTGTAACTCTAATAAACATGCACATGACTCATATACTGAAAACTACAAGATGCTGATCAAAGAAAATCAAAATAAATAGCCAGACACAGCGTGTTCATGAATTGGAAGACCCAACTTAGTAAAGAGGTCAGTCTCTCCAAACTGATACACCAATTTAATGCAATTCATATTAAATTCCCTGCCAGACTTCTTGTAGATCTGTACAAGATTATTCTAAAAGTCATATGGGAATGCAAAGGAACTGGGATAGCTAAAACGATTTTTAAAAAGAAGAGTGAAATGTGAGGATCCATGGACCCAATTTCGTGACGCGTTATTCAGCTGGAACAGTCGATGTTGTGTGGCAGCGGTGGAGGGGCAGACACATAGGTCGACAGAGAACATAAAGAACCAAGAGCCCTGGCCAGTGAGGCTCAGCTGGTTGGAGTGTTGTCCTGTAACCCGAAGGCTGCAGGTTCTATTCCTGGTCAGGGCACATACCCCTGTTGAGGGTCCAGTCTTCCATCTGGGTACTCCCTGGTCTGGGCACATACAGCAATAAGTATTTTCTATTTAAATCTTTAATAGAAATTTGATTTGCTTATTGGTTTTTCCCCAGTAACAAATTTTACTCTACAGAGTTTTAGCCTCAGACATAGTGGAGACTTAACAAATGCTCACTGTTACTATTTGGTATTCTTTGTCAAAAAAAAAAAGGTGAGACTATTTGGTCACCACAAAGACAGAGTATAAACTGTAGGCTGAAAGTACCCAGCTTGAGTGATGAGAGATGGTTGAGGCAAGGGAGGCCTTTGACACACGTCACGTTGTACCTCATGGTGGAGCCCTGGCCTCCAGGGTATGAAGCTGGCTCTTTCCCCAGTAACCTCCCCAGACTCGCACATTCCCGTTCCTCGAACACGTGCATTCGGGGTCACTAATTATATGCAATGGGAATGTTTCCCCCAATACTTCCAGACCTGCCGACCTGCAAAAGACTGCTGATGCCAGAAGTCCTCATTTAATCAGCAAATAGCACTCTGGGACCGGCAGCCTCTCGCTCACAGGAGGATGGCTGGGAACAAGTCCTCAGCGGGCACTCTTGAGTCTGAGTTGTGGAAAAAAATCCTGAGAAATCCCTTTGGAAAAAATGGGAAAAAATTCACATAAAAAGTTTTATTGCTTATGACAGACTCCTACTGCTCACATAAATTTCTTTACAAACTAGACTAACGTTATAACTATGCCATGTAAATGCACACACACACACACCCTGCCTGACATACGAGTTGACTACGCTGCATTTATAGTGTCCTCCCCAGAAGAAAATATTGATCTCTGTCTAGACATCTTTAAATGCAAATGGAAAAACAATTTCAGGAGTCAAGTTTTTAAAGACCATCCCGTTCTGAGGTGGACTCTCAGTCCCCCCCTATTTCTTTCTGGACAATTCTTCTACTCTCATAAACTGGAGCACATATTTATATTTTATTTTATTTACAGATGTGCAACTCTTCAATTTACCAGAATCTTAATTGGTACCCCTCCTTTAAAGACGTCCCTCACAAGATGCTCAAGGTGTCTTATATTGATTCCATCATTTGTTTTTCCAGTATTCCTGGGAGCAGATTTTTTTAAAGGGCCAACAAGGGAAGAAACAGGTTTATTCTCCCCATTTTACAGCTGAGGAAACTGCCATATATAGGGAAGGAAATGGACTCCCAGTCACTCATCAATGTACTGATTCATCAATTATTTGAGAGTCCCTGCCCTCCAGAGGCTACAGTCGCAGCAACTGTCTGGGTCCCTCTTCCTTGGAGTTCCTCGTCTTACGGGGAGTCAGGTTGTTACTTTCCGAATGCAGATCCAATCATGCCACATTTTTGCTTAAATTATTTCTGGCATTTTTAGCAGATCTCAGGATAAAGACTAAATCCGTACCTTGGCTGACGTGCTCACGCAGCCTTAGCCCAGACCCACAAATAGTGACCTCGTGTAATTTCCATCCACACTCCCACCAAAGCTTCAGGTCTCTCCCCCAAGAGGCTTTTATGTTTTCGGTTTTTTTAGGGTATTTTATTTAATTTCAGTTTTTATTTTTATTGACGTCTGAAAGGCGTATAGTTCAAAGAGTTTTAAAGGCACATAGTTGAAACAGTTGATATTTCTAATAATCTTGTTGCAAAGAGTAACAACCTTCTTTTCTCAACCACTTTTAAGACTGCAGTGGAACCTTTTCGTATTTACCTCCTCATCTCTCCGACAGCATTCTGGACGGCCGCGTCTCTGTTTTTCAGCGGGAAGCACTGTCTGCTGACATCACACAGAGGAGCAGGAGGATTTAGTTTTATCCACAGCGCCCCTCCGCCATTCCAGACTGTATGACTTCTCATTCTAAATCCAAATTTCATAATCAAAAGCAGATTATATGTGCTACAAATTGTATCATAAAGTTATACTTACTTGTTCCTGATTCAGAAAAATCTGAATAGAAAGCTTAGCTCAGGGGTAAAAAAGAAAAGACATAACTGGATTTTTTCACTATAAGGAATGTTAGGGATCAGTTCCTCCACTCTTATAACTTCAGACATTTTGATACCTAGGTTCAAGGTCAGATGGAGGACAGCCAGGGGACTAGCAGGCAGTTCTCGGTCCACTCCCAGGGCATATGTCATGCTGCAAACAAACTCTCAACTAAGTTGAATCTAGGGCTGATGACTGAGTGTCGGGAAGTTTAAACTGTTCACCCGAAAGTACCCTAATGGGCAATCCTGGGCAGAAGCAGCTGGAGTGGAACGTGAGCCCAGCTCTGGCTCTGAGCTCGGTACTTTCCCTTTTAATTCACGTCACACTGCTTCTGGACCTGTCAGACCACGACCGTCACTGATTCTTGGGGCCTAAAACCATGCGGCCTGCTGTCGGCCTCGTAGACCCGTGGTAAGAATTAAGCAAATATAGATGTGAACGCTGTGCCTTGAAAGGATGCCTGGCGCGTGGTCAGCACCCTGCAAATGTGAGCCGCCACCAGAATCACCCCTCTGCTCAGTCTCTCCCCCATTGCTGACAACCCTCCCTTTTCTCTTGGTCCTGACAAGTAGTCTTCTTTGCTTTGCTTGCCCCCATGAAAGCGGGCTAGGTTCCCTCATGAAAGGTTTCCACCAGATAGCTTTCTTGCCTTTGTCCACTCAGAGTTCAACTTTTATCCTCTTTTTTTTTTTTAATTTTTATTTTACTTTATTCAGTACAGTTTCTATCCTTTATTCCCTTTCCAGCCCACCCACCCATTCCTCCCCTCCTCC
>CM052551.1:10455214-10499238 GCA_028533065.1 Trachops cirrhosus | reverse complement strand
TTTGCGATCTCCTATTTTCATTTATGGCGTGATAATGTTGGCTCTTTGCTCTGTACCTACGTAAAATGACTCAGATTTTTTTTCCCTGGTTGTGGGAGAGTAGAATCTGCTGCATCCTACCACGCCGCCATCTTCTCTCTCCTCCAACTTTTATCCTCTTGTCTAATTTTCTCCGCTTTTTTTTTTACATTTGGAATTGTCCCATTTGGGTTCCACTGCCTGGGGTGTTCCTCATCACATCTCCCCATACCAAGTATTCCGTTCCCACCTCAAGCCAGTCCCTCCCAAGAAGCCCTTACGGTACCGAGCCAACGCTCTTCACATCCACAGAAGAAAAAGAATCCAAGCACCACTGCCCCCTGCAGATTCGCCCACCCTCCACCCGCCCTCTCGGGATCTACAGTTTCACAGTCTCAGCTTCCTCATCTGTAAAGTGAGGGCACCGGACAGCATAGACCTAAAATTCTTGGATTTAATAAGCACTTTTGTTTCATTTCAGATATCTGATCCTTTCAGCTGGGAACCTGGGGTTGCTGCACCCCCCACAAGAACAGCCAAAGGCTGCCGGGCCCCTTATTGGTAGAAGACACTGGGTATACGCCCATGTTACCCCATGGGGAAGATCACAGCAAATTAAGACCGTTCTTCCTTCATCATTCTGAGACTGTCCATTTTTGGCGGGAAGAGTAACTAAACACCTACATACCTTTACATCCATTCCCTGTAATGAAATCAGCAAAGCAAAACCGTTGGCAAGAAATGGATCTTTAGGGCTGATTTCTCTTCCTTTCCCCCACCTCTCCCTTCTCATCCTCCTGTAGATAGAGTGATAGCTTCTCAATATTTGAAATTCTGCTATATCCTGCCTCCTTAAATGAAATTTTCTACTCTTGTTATTATTTCAAATACTCTCTTGACCAATAAAGGGCAAAAAAGAAGAAGGAATTAAAGAAAACATGAAGGAAGAGGAAAGAGAAACGAAATATTAGATTAGCATCCAAACTATGTTAGTCCTTTCACTAGTCACTCAATATAGGCTATTCAACTTAATAACAATGACAGTGCTGCAAGGTCATTGCTATTATCACTGTTCATAGCTGAGAAAACGGAGGCTCGAGGGGGTTAGATTGTCCATTGCTATTGTGCCCTGTCATATCGGTCCAATTAGGCTTTAGCCAAATTCTGCTTGATTCCACAGCCTGTCCTTTGTTTCCCCTTTGTGCCATTGGTTCTCCATGGCTGCTAAACAAATTACCACCAAAACTCAGTTGCTTAAAACAGCAAATCCTTTTTGTCTCACAAGTTCTATGAGCCAAGACTCTGGGTGCAGCTTGGCTGAGTGCCTCTGACTCGGGGCTCCTCAGAAGGTGTCAGCTAGGGACTGTCAGCATTTCCAGGGTCACTCAGGTGGCTGCTGGAAGGCCTTGGCTTCTTGCTGATGACTGGCTGGAGACATAAATTTCTTGCCAAGAGGCCTCTCCCTAGGGCAGCTGGCTTCCCTCAGAGTGAGTAATGAAGAGAGTGAGTGAGGACACCCAAGACGGAAACCACAGTCTTTTTATAACCTAATCTTGAAAATGACAGCCCATCACTTCTGCTGCATTCTGTTTCTTAGAAGGGAATCAATAATCCAGCCTGTACTCAAGGAGGGATGACACGAGAATGTGAATACCGGGAGGTAGTGCCCTCCTGGACACTTCGTAGAAAGCCTCTTTCTGAGCTCATTTTTATGTCCTAAAATATTCTTTGCTTTATAAAACTATTTATATTTAAACCACCCCTCAGGTAAAAGTAGCACTCAACCTGTTTTTAGCAACTTTCATGAACTAGTTTACACTGTAAATTTTCAGGAAAGAATTTCAGAGGAATTTATATATATATAAATGCTAAAATGCTGTCTTCATACTGGCTAGAATGTACAAAATATAATAATAAGATAAAACCAAATGACAGGAATAAACAGCATTGTTACACTTATATAAGCCCTATTTTGCAAAAATTTCTATAGTGTTATAATCTGGATAAGAAATATTTTAGTGAGCACCTGCCCATGTGTGTCTCCTCATAAGTGACACTTCATTAATTTTCTGAACGAGCCAGGAACACTTACTAACTATATACTAGGAGCAGAGTCCTTTACTCTGGTGCACACATAGTAAGTAAAGCTTTGTGTACCCCTACCCCAGGTTTTAGAATCCAATTGACTAGGCTGAAATACCTGAATCTCATAGGGCCTAACAGGGAAAAGCATACACCTGCCTCTTGAAGGCCACTTAGACAGGCCCTGGGGTCCCAGAGACCAAGCTTCAGCAGTCTGCTCTCCTGGGGGTTCTTGGGCCGGTGCTCTTGTCTGAAAATAAGTATAACAGTGGCCGCCCGCCCAACAGGACAACTACAAGGAAAGGCAGCATAGCCGAGTGGTTTAGGCATGTGACTGCAAAGCAGGCTGCTTGGGTTCAATTCTTGTCTCTACCACTTACTGAGGAAAGCCCTTAACGTTTTTGCTTCAGTTTTCCCATCTGAAAAGTACGCAGAGTGATGGCACCTACTTCCTAGGGCTGTTGGAAGCAGTGAGTGGCTTGCTATGTACAAAAACACTTAGAACAGTAGTTGGTATTCGGTGTTAAATGAATAGGGATAAATGAAGACATTTGTGTGAAGCCCTTTGCGTAGCACCTGGCATATAGCAAGGAAATAGATAAATTATTCTCAATTTTTTAACCTTTTATTTCTTTATCTGTCAAGTGGGGAACTAAAGCTTGTCTTAGAGAGTTCTTAAGATAATAAAACAAAGTAAAATAAAGCACCTAATGGTGTGTCATACCAGGATAAACACGAGACTGAGGTTTATATCACCCTGCTGCTGTTTCTAATAAGGACTTGCTAAGGGGTAGCTACTGTTATTATGAATACTCATACTCACCAGCCATTTTCGAGCTACCAATACATGGAGTTGGGAATGTCAGACAACTCAGTGCAAAACCTCTCTCAAGCCAAGAAGTCATTATCTCAGCCCCACATGAGCGCTGTGCTCTGGGATTACTACAAGACACTCCTTTCAGCCTGGGTAGAATGTTCTGGAGTTCCTTGGGGGCTGTCTGTGTCCAGGGACTTCTGAGCCTGAGAAGGGTTTCTTCTGGTTTCTGCTTGGTATTTTAATTGGCATATTAAGTTTCTTATCTACTTGTCTTTTGTGTTTTTAATAATACCCCTTTGTGGTTTGCAGGCAGAGCGCAGAAAGCATGTTCCAGAAAGAGCGAGTGGGGAGAAATGCCACGGACACGCTGAGAGCCTGTCGCTCTGGGATCATCTGGTTCCAGGCACAGGGAGCTGGCTGTCCACCCTGGGAGCAGTTTCCAGAAGGCCTGGCGCACAGGCAGATGAGGAGGGGAGGCTCGGGGCACCCAAAGGACCCACTGAAATTCTCTTGTTCTGCTTTCTCAAGGACCACCACTGGGCCTTATCCTCTTCTGAGAGCTCTGCTCAAGAACGTTTAATGTCTTGGACCTCTCCTTCAAGGCTAACAAGGATATTTCATAGGTAGTACCAGCTCGGGTAGAAAAGAATGCATTTCTCAAAAACATAACCCTGTCTGTGACCCTGCTAATGATAGCCACAAAGTAGGGGGAAAGAAAAGCATCTGAAAGCCAGTTCTGGGAAGTAGATCGGCCCCTGACCTCCTCCCCAGAGCCAGGCCCTGACTATCAGACTGAAGGCAAACAGCAAAACAGGACAGTGGGGAGACGCCATCTCATGACTAATTGGCTTTAGGAGCACAGAATAAAAGAAAATATACAAACAACGCTCAGAGCTTTGAAAATAAATACTACTAGGACCATGCATTACTCATAGGACTTTATTTTTATTGGAAATACCAACCGTAGTGACTGTCACTAGCCCACCCTGATGTCGAGTTCGTTAGGGATGCACTGTTTCTGACGATCTTCGACTGCAGTTGAAATTCTACCCATTTGGGGTCTCTTATTCATGTTTGTACCTGGAGGCTTTGGAAAAGTCTTGTCAGAGTTCCCTTGGCAATACTTTTATGTATCTTAAATCAAGTACATTTCACGGAAGTCCTAACTTTCATCACCTTTGAAATAGTATGAGCTTGGCTTCAGATTCCTTAGTTGGAGAATCTCAGTGGTAAAGGATAAGGTCCCGGTGTCTGTTATCAACTCCCTGTTCAGGGATTAGTAGTGCTTTTTCATGTGGGATATAAACACATCCGGAAAATTCTCCTGAGCTTGACTTGTTGAAATTTGACATTTGTCCTATCACTCAGTTATGGCTGAGCTCCCAGAAAGTTTTCCTGGCACCTCTCTGATGGCTGCCTGCCCCTCCACCTCTAATAAACACACTGAGCCCCAGCCCCAACCTTTCCTTTAGCTAAGGAAGCAAAGCTCATAACAAAATACAGATTAGAGATGGACGTTCTGTCTCTAAAGACTATCTCAAATTTGTGTGGCTGGAGGCTGTTAGCCACAGAGAGGTCAAAAGGTCAGATATTTGGGTTTTCCTGTCCTGGTTGGGTAGGGTTTACAACTGCCTCCCTCATCCTACCTCCTGGCTACCCCCACAACCCAGACACTTAGCTTCCCTCGGTGTCAGCTTGTCTTACTGGCTTCCAGGAGTATCTTTCTAGGGAGCACGTGCTGTCTCCAATATTGCTGAAACAGGAACATTGCCCTCTTACTTAAAAGCTCCACAGCTGCATACAGAAATAGCAGGCTGGAATCACTAGAAAAGACCTGCATGTGTGTGTCCTTATGTGAGATATTTGCAACTTGCAATAATCCTAGCAGTCAATTTCAGTTCATGTTGGAATCCTTGCTCTACGACCATTGGGTATTGTCTCTTCCTTTGTGAATAACCAACTGGGTTGTGTCTGGTAGTGTGCTGGTAAATGTACTAAAACTAGCTCTTCAAGGACTGAAAAAAGTGCTTATTTGTAGCATTGGCCAATGTCCTTGGTATAAAGATTCCCAGCATGGTTGATTTCAAGATACCAAAGTCACCGAATAAGGACTTGGAAAGAAAAGCATGCCAGCAGAGGGGGATGGGGAAGACCAGGAAAGGTTTATAGAGCAAGCAATTTTGGAGCTTCAGTCTAGAAAGATGAGTGGATGTTTTCTGCATGGATTCAGACGTAGGGAAGAAGGCAAGAGGCAAGTATTTCTGGCCAAGAGCAAACAGCTTTGGCCGCCATCTGTGTATATGCACCCTGTGTATGTGTGCATGGGTGAGTGTGGCGTGTGTGGCGTGGATGCACTGGGGAAAAGATGCTCTCACACCGGTCATCTGAGGCTCTAGCAGTGAGCCTTCATCACCCAGCTGATTCCCTGGACTTAATATAACATCTATAGTCTCCTCCCAAGGCTATTAGTTCCAAACTGGGAAGAAGGACTCCCTGCAAAAGAGAGCTGTTTCAGAGAATTCTTTGGGTATAACAGTCGGTGTCATAGTGAAATAGGCGTGACTCTAGGAGCCAACATCAATACATTATTATTACAGGCAATGGCCACACAACAGTGCAAAGCCAAGCCAAGGAAAAGGGGATTGCAGGCCGAGAGCCTGTTAAAGGTCATGCTGTGATTTGGTCTGCACAGG
The DNA here is from genome assembly GCA_028533065.1 of Trachops cirrhosus. Classification (NCBI taxonomy): domain Eukaryota; kingdom Metazoa; phylum Chordata; class Mammalia; order Chiroptera; family Phyllostomidae; genus Trachops; species Trachops cirrhosus. Next base: position 10,493,628 of record CM052551.1, on the reverse strand, counting down.
AAGTGGAGAAAGTTTAAAGGGGAAGAGTGATGCATCGATTTGCGTCAAAATAAGAGCTCTGTATAACAAGGACTATTTCAGAGCAGTCTAATTACCAACTGTCTCCATCACATTAGCTGCATTTCCTTCGTTGCATCCAAGGGCAATTCAAAGTGTTGCTTCAAGGCGAGAAGTTCATTATTCTGAACCTGGGCACTGGCAGGGCTCATCTCTCTCAATGAAATCGACAGATACTGATTGAGTGGCATCTCGGTCCATGCATGATAGCATGTTGTTCTTAGTTAGATCGCTGGCATAGAACCCCAGGGCTCTACATGCCTTCCTCTCACTTGCTCTCACTGGCTTCTCCGGGAAGAAAAGAACAAAGGATGTAATCTGTAGAGATTTCTTATCAGCTCATCTCCCTCCCGCTTCTTGAGCGGCAGGGTTTGGAGATTCCTGGAGACTCAATTTCTCTGGCTTTTGCTTTCATTGAGGACATTATCTTCTAGCTTCTGTAATTCACTTAACTACTGTTTGTATGATTTAACTATCTTTAAACAGAATTTAACATAACTAGATACAAAAGTACTGTAAATATAACTATAACTAATTTAACTATATTTTATAATATGGGCATGTTCTACAGGCCTTCGGGTAACGGGTACTTTAAAAATGATCCTGAAAAAAGTCACCACAAATCAGGAGCACAAATCGAGTTTCTTCTTTATGTTCCCTCTCTCTCTTTTTTAAAAATGAGCTTGCTCTGTTTTTTTAAACTATGGGAAAAAATGCTAATTTTCTTGCACGGGAAACTTTAACGTTCCAATTACAGTGAACAGTAAAAATAGTTTCCTAGTGGGAATACATTAAGGATATTGAACTAAGAACCCACTGGTAATACCAAATATCAACTGAAACTATATGGATAACGATTAAGACAGAAAAGTTCTAATAAGAGGAAGAAGTAAGAATTTGGAAGTCATTTATTACCTGTCATCATTTTGCTGCCTGGTCGTAGTGGCCAGCGTGGGTCTTTCCATGTTATGTAAATAACATTATACCAAAATAAACATGAGATTAAAGGCTTATATCATCCTGCTGTGCTTTCGACAGACAGCTTTTAAAGGCAATTTCCCCTTTAGTTACTAAGTAGATGCTCAGAAAATATCGGATAGCCAAGTATGCCCATTATGAGACATCACTTCCCTAGCACAGTGAAGGGTATGTTGTAAAGAAAAAAATACATTATTACAATTTATATTAGGTGAATACATGTTTAAATGCCAAAAACATTGGTTCAAAAGGAATGTCTGAACAAATGGAAGGCAGCCCCTCCTGAAACCCCAGGCTCTGAGAACTGGTCTTTTTATGCGATCATCCTTGTCATCTAGTTTTGATCACTTTAAACCAAACCCCATCCCGAAAGCAGGAGAAGGAAGATGGGGCTGAAGCCATTCTCTAGGGCTCTGAGCTCTGGAGCTGAGCCTTCTCCCATTGCCATGGTGGCCCAGGGCTCGTCTCTCCACGTGTCAACTGACCTGGGGGAGTGGTAGGATCATGGCATAAGGGAGTCTTTGGGACACAGTGCTCACATAGAGGGGACCATGTGGTGCAGTGGGACGGACACAGGATGTCACAGAGGGCAGCCTCCTACCAGCCGAGGGAGCTGGCAGGCTGTTTAACCTCTCTGAACCTGTTTCCTCGTCTGTAAACAGAGCTAACGGCTGTTCCAAGAATTGAACTGAATAGGGATCTACTGTGCTGGCACAGAGTGGACCCCAGTCAATGGTGGCTCTCATCATGCCTCTAACTACTGAAAATCTTCCCCACCACGGGGTTTCTCTTTCTCCCCTCCCAGCAATTTTTAACCCTCCACCCAAAGGAGAGATAAGTGGCTGACATCACCTCTCCTGGCATCACCTCTCCTGGCATCACCAACCGCAGATTGATTTGGATGGGCTGGTGGAGAGCAGCCTTCCATGAATGGGAACTGGAGCAACTTTGAGGTAGCTCTGAAGGAGCTGGCCTCTCTGAGGTCAAAGGTTACACACTGGCGCCAGAACAGCTTTCAGTGGACATGTGCTCAACAACATCAAAAAGGTCAGGTCCACGCGGGGTGGTGAACACACAGTACAACGTTCAGATGACGTGTTGTGGAATTGTCCGCCTGAAACCTGTATAATTCTGTTAACCAGTGTCACCCCAATACATTCAATAAAAAGGGGGGTGAAAGGTCCAGGTCCCATGCTCTGAGAGGACAGGCAGCCCCACCTCTGCCAACAAAAGGCAAAAACATCCTGTCACTTTCCACCCCTTGGTTGGGATGCAGAATGCCCGAGCTGTCCAAAGCCACCTCTGCTACACACCATGTGTCTGTCCATCTGTCCGCCCGCCGTGTTTGTTTTCGGGGTCTTAGCAGATTGGATCTGGGTTCGTGCTGCGTATTGTGTTTGGCAAGAGGAAGTATTTCAATAGCCTTTCTTGACTGGAGCTATCTCTATGCCGATGAGTTCAGTTACTTTGAATAACATAAGTATTGCCCCAGGTTTTCGCATAATCATCATAGAAGACTTCAACTTTAAATCTGGGTTTTCTCCCTTAGGAAACACTCATGAAAAGAACCACATCTGAAGTGTTTTCTACAGGTTCCCAGAACTCTGACCAACTCCTGGACAAACCATGCATGTCAAAACATACTCGATGACCTATCTGAGCTATGATCTGGGAAGCTGAAATTAATAGAGCATCCTTGCCCCTCCTGTTAGCCTTCCTGTGCATGTGTTTGTGATTTACATTTAGTCCACAGAGCATGTGTTCACCCACTCAGATGGAGAGAGGCTAAATTTATTCATTCATTCACAAAGATTTTGTTGCATCCCATTTGTTACAAACACTTTATAAGCACTGAGGATACAAGCGTGAATGGTCCCAACTCTTTCTGAAGGAGTCACCATTCAGTAGAAGAGGCTGTATTCAGAACATGTCAAGGATCCAAATGAGAAGAGAAGTCAAGTCTATGGGGACTGGAAATCAGGAAAGACTTCATGGAAGAAGGGACCTTTTTTCAGGGTCAAGTCTTCAAATCAAAAAGTTTTTACTGATTTCCAATCCCTACAGAATGGACTACTCCCCTCATGATTTTAAGATTATCCTTAAATAATAATGAATCAATGATAATCACACTGTAACAACTTTTCTAGTTTGAATTATCACATAGATTATTAGAATGACTTTAAATGCACCAGACTGAACAGTCAATGGCTTTATGAAATGTATTCATCTCTTAAGTCAGCAAAAGAAACTCTGCTTTGAAATATGACAACCTCAACAGTTCTAACTAATTCTATGAATGGCCCATGAGATCACACTCTTGCAACAGAGGCATTTGGGAAAAAGCAATACCTGCAATTATGCCCATTGTTTATAGCTCATCTCTCTTCGGTAGTGAAAGTGAAAATGTTGACTTTTGAAAAGGTTGGAGCTTCACATGAGCTACCTGATAACAAAGGCGAGGAGGAAATGGAAGAACCTGAGTGAGTACCAAGCTTTGGCAGTTGGTATGATCCCAAATAGTTGTCATACCTACACCTCCCAGTGATGCTGTCTGGACGTCCACTGGTAGATTCCCTTCTGTTCATCATGAGCTTTGACCCTATTTAAACTATAACTATCCCCTTGGATGTCTTTTATACCTTGTGTGAATAAATTTATCAGATTCTTCTTGAGTCTCATAGCAGCATGGGTGAGAAAAGGAATGCTGCTTCGGTGGAAACTGGGGAGGAAGAGTGAATGAGATAAAGGCTCAGGGTACCCCATGCTTTTTACTTGTAATTTGTTCAAGACCAGCCCTGGTCACAGTTTAGAAAAAACAAAAATTCACAGGTGAGAAATGGTGGCTGACATCTGAGATTCTAATGAGCTGTAAGACAGGCAAGTTTGATAGTTTCGATAATCAGGACTAAGACACCTCACCCTTATTCCCCTGCCTCAGCTTGTAGTCGCATGAGCCTTTCTGGTCCAGAACCAATCAGATTGCAGTAGGTGCCCAGTGACACAGCCGGATGTCAGCTGCCCCCATGGCACTCTGAAAAAAAAACTGCTGCCATCACAGTTCCTCAACAAGGACATTCAGAGTCATATTTTATTTTAACTTTCCCCAGTTTTATTGTAACACTATACTTCTTGTTCTTAGATCCCATTGTTGTGCAAAGCATCTCATGTCTCGCTCCCCACCCACCAGCTAGTGTGGACCTGCCAGGAAGGAGATGAGTCAGTTTTTCAAAGGCCCAGTACAGTCACCAAAGAAACCTTCCATTCCTACCTGGGCAGAACATTTGAGCCTGCACACATTCACTTGAAAGTGTAGCATACTGGACTTGCCCCATGACAGATAGCAGAACAGTGTCAGACATAATTCTGGTTTCACTGTATTTATAATTACACTGGAGAGGCAAGACATAAATGCATAAAAGGTCGGGTCACAGTTGTAGAAGACTAACTGTCCAAAGAGAATTACAGTAGGTCAGGAGCAGGAGCAATTCCTATAGCTGGAGTCCCCTTGAGGGAAGGGACCACAGCTGGCTGTTTCATTGTTGTATCCCAAGAGTCTATCACATAGTGGGTGCTCAGTAAGTATTTGTTGAACAAATCAGTAGATAGATACACGGATGTGTGGATGGATGGATGGATGGATGGATGGATGGATGATGGATAGATCGCTACTGTGAAATGCTCCATGAAAGAGGTAGTTTTTGAGATTGGCTAGGCTTATACATAGGAGGGGAGGGAAAATCAGAAAAATTTCCTCTCCTAAAGCTCTCCAGAACATTCAGCAGGATTGGGATGCCACCAAAATAGGGCATGCATTCAAATATCCTCAGCTGTCCTGAGCCCTGAGCAATGCTACAACCTGTACCACCAACAGTGGTTAGTCAGAACAGGCTCAGGCTAGAATCCCCAAAGAGAAAGTGGAAAATAGACAGTAGAAAGAAAGCTCTTTTCCTAAACACCTCAGTGCCAGTAGGGGTACCTCTTCCAGCAACCATTCATCCATCTACAGGGGAGGCTCACAGAGGGCCAGACCACCATGACTGCCTGTGTTAATGGTAACACCAAAGGAATAGCACAGCGATCTTGAGAAAAAAAGAACAAAGTCAGAGGACTCATGCTCCCTGATAGCAAACTATACTACAAGGCCATAGTAATCAAAACAGCATGGAACTGGCTTAAAAACAGACATGTAGATCAATGGAACAGAATAAAGAGCCCAGAAATAAACCCACAGATTTATAGTCAATTAATATTTGACAAAGGAGACAAGAACATACAATGGGGTAAAGCTAATTTATTCAATGAGTGGTATTGGGAAAATTGGACAGATATGTGCAAAAAATGAAACTAGACCACCTTCTTATACCATACATAAGAATAAACTCAAAATGAATTAAAGACTTAAGTGTTAGACTCAAAGTCATATAAATCCTAGAAGGCAGTAAAATCTCAGACATTTCTCATAGCCATATTTTTTCTAATGTATCTCCTTGGGCAAGGGAAACAAAAGAAAAAAATAAACAAATGGGACTACATCAAACTAAAATGTTTTTGCAAAGCAAAGGACACCATCAACAAAATGAAAAGACAACACACTGAATAGAACATATTCACCAATGATACATCAGATAAGTGCTTAATATCCAAAATTTATAAAGAGCTTATAAAACCCAACACCAAAAACACAATCTAATTTAAAAATGGGCAAAGGACCTGAATAAACAATTCTCCAAAGAGGAAATACAGATGGCCAAGGACATATGAAAAGATGCTCAACATTATTAATCATCAGAGAAATGCAAATTAAAACCACAATGAGATATTATCTTATACCTGTCAGATGGCTGTCATCCATAAATCAACAAACTGCAAGTGTTGACAAAGATGTGGAGAAAAGGGAACACTTGTGCACACTGTTGGTAGGAATGCAGACTGGTGCAGCTATTATGGAAAACAGTATGGAGTTTCCTCAAAAAACTAAAAATGGAACTGTCTTATGACCCAGCAATTCCAATTCTGGAAATATATCTGAGGAAACTCGAAACACTAATTCAAAAGAATATATGTACCCCAATGTTTATTGCAGTATTATTTATAACAGCCAAGATTTGGAAGCAGCCCAGGTGTCTATCAGCAAATGTGTGGATAAAAAAACTGTGGTACATTTACACAGTGGAATAGTACTGGGACACAGAAAGAAAATCTTACCTTTTGTGACAGCATGGATGAACCTAGAGAGTATTATGCTAAGTGAAATAAGGCAGTTAGAGTAACACAATAATAACCATATGATTTCACTTATATGTGGAATCTAATGAACAAAATAAACTAACGAGCAAAATAGAAACAGACTCAAAGATACAGAGAACAGACTGACAGCTGTCAAAGGGGAATGGGGTTGGGGGGTCAAGGCAAAAAAGGTAAAGGGATTAAGGAAAAAAATAAAATAAGCTCATAGATACAGACAACAGTGTGGTGATTAGCAGAGGCAAAGGGAGGTGGGAGAAGGTAGAAGTAGGTACAGGGGAGATAAATGGTGAAGGAAGAAGACTTGACTTGGGGTGGTGAATACACAATACAGTATATAGATGATGTATTATAGAATTGTACACCTAAGCCTATATAATTTTATTAACCAATGCCACCCCAATAAATTCAATAAAAATAAAACGTTTTTAAAACCTTAAAAACAATAAAGGAACCAGAGTCAACTTGTATCAATCTCAGGTTGGGTCCAAAGGTCAGTATGAAAACAAGGATGCGACAGGTCACGATTTCCCCATCCCTTTCTGCTGGGTCCTACCAGATTTGGCTTCCAATCTGAACCCTGACTTCCCCCTAAGCTGAGCCACTTGATTCATCTGCCGAGGTTCTCAATACCAAACTATTTAATACATCTAATCACTGAGCACAGTACCAGGCTCACAGCAATACCCATCCTGCTATATGCTTTTATGACCTATGGAGGCAGCAAGAGGTACTCAAGCTGTAGGCAACAACTCTGTCCTCCTTTGTAATCCCAGCAACTAGCCTGACACATAGTAAGTACTCAGCATACATTTGTTAAACGAAGAAGGAAGGCATCTCTGGTTGCATAGTGCAAGTCAGACCTCTGATAGCCTTTCCCTGCCCTCCACCCTATTGTAAATAACTGAACTGCTGCCATTACTCTGGTCTGGTCACCTACTACCATGATGGGGTCTTACTTTTCTCTCGTGTATCTCATCTATCTTTAATCCTGCCCTGGGACCCAAGTCTATTTTCTATTTATTTCCTGGATGGCAAGTATCTGAATTTCTCAAATATTGCCTTCTGAAGATTACCTTTGGCCTCCATCTCGCATAATTATTTGTCGAATGAATGAGTGGATGGATGGATGGATGGAGGGATGGATGGATGGATGTTTCATGCCTCACGGCTCTCAGGTCCATTATTCCCTCTGTCACAAGCTCTCCTTGCTCATCTCCACAATCACCTCCCTTTGGCCGCCTACCCAGGTCTGCCACCTTTGTATAATGTACATATTCCTCCCTCAGGTTCCCATGGCTCTTGGGCGCGTCTCTACCTACCACTATCTATTAAGTTGCACTGCAGCCACAGATCCAGTCATCTGTTCTCCACGCTCAACTGGGAACAAATGGAGATCAGAGAATGTGTGTTCATCTCTGTATCTTCATCATCTATAATGGTACCTAACACAGAGCATTCAATAAAAGTTTGTTTAAAAACACGAGTGAGTGAGTGAATGAGTGAGTGAATGCCTTCTACCCACTGGATGGCCCGAGCTGAGACCTGTTTTTGCTTTCTGCCCTGGATGCCCAGTGCTGCCTCTCACACTGACTTTTTCCTTCTGTCAGTCCCTGTAGTTCAAGTTCCTGAACTATGTCCTCTCCCTTCCACCCTCCCACCATGAGTGCTTTGCCTTGTCCTGTTATGAGTTTTTACTATTGTGTCCCATCATGGGACACTTTGTTGAACATGGTGGAATTACACAGATGCACATTTCACATTTGTATATTCAACTACATGCTCTCAGCACTACTTGTGGTTTTAGAATTTAATGATACACATTTTTCATACAATTTGGCTCCTAAATATATGCCATTGCTTCATTTGGCACAAAGAAACACTCATATGTTCCAACACTAAAGGGAAAACTGTTAGGTTTATTTAAAGATGTCAGACTCTGTTCTGTACATTATGGACAATTTAAGGGATTTTCCAAGGATAAATTTTGCCTATAAAAGATTGTTACCTTGTGCTCTGACTTTATTGTATTCTTTTAAAACTTTATCTGTACAGTTCAGTATTATCTCTAAGACAATGATTTATTTTTAAACATAATCACAATACTATCATTTGTTTGCTTTGGAGTATATACAAAGAAATCTAATGCTACTTCTTGATATTATCAAATATCATTGAATACCCCATATGTTTTGTTTTAATTTTTATACATATATGTAAAACCTGAAGTTTGAATTGTGATCTAAATGAAGTCCATACCTTGCGATTAGCTCATAGGTCTCTTCAGTTTCTTCTAGTTTATAGATAACTCCTTCATGGCTCTTTAAAAACTGCACTTTCCTGTTGTTTTGTTGTTGTAGAAGCCGCACTGTTGAATTTATCCAGGCTGTTTTCTACAGTCCGGATTTTGCCCACCGTATCTTCTGGTCTTCTGTAACATGTTGCTCTGTTCCCTGTATATCCTTTAAATTGGTGGTTGGTTAAATAGAGGGGCTTGGTTAGATTCAGATCTGAATTTCTTTTCCAAAACTACTTTGTAGGAGTTGTGTGTTTCTGTCAGGTGCTGCTACAAGTCTGGTTGTCCCCTGTTAGGTTTTGCAATTTGGTGAAATTCCAATCCCATTATAACTTCTTCCTGTGTTAACTGGGATACTTCTGAAAGGCAAACTTTTCCTCATTTAATATTTATTCATTTTAAGCTGCAGTTTGCTTAAAAATAAGAAATAAATACCTGATTTTTATTTTACTTTTATTTGCAATGGTTCTCTAATATTGAGAGGTGATTAAAAAGAATTCTAAATATCTTATGAACACGTGAACTAACACACACTTGATGCCTTTTAGTCGGTCGTGGTTATTATCCTCCCTGATGCCCAAATCGTTCTCTCTTTACCCAAAGGGAGATGACTTCATCGTCTCCCAAGCCCTTGGACATGACCCCAAGAGCGGCTGAGAGCTACTTTTGATTTTGACAAGGCATTTCAGGATCACGTTGGACATTTCCTGCCCCAGACCTGGAATCAGCCATTTCTCCATGAAGCCCTGGTTCCTTTCAGTGGGAAATAGTGTTTATAAGCAATTATTTGGGCCCTAGAGGAGCTCAATGCTACTGAATTATTCATTAACTGTAGGTCATTCTGGCGAGCTAGAAAAACCATGGCTTTGTAGAGATGGCTCCAGTTCAGGTTCAGGACTACAAGGTTTCTACTTATCCTTAACGCTCTTATCTCTGTGCTTCTTTTCTCCCACATCCAGAACCTTATTCCCCAATGAAACATTACTATTAGTTTGTTTTATCTCATATTATACAGCCTTAAAATAATATTGCCATAATAGCTGACTGAAAATGGCTTAAGATCTTTTCTTAGTTTTTGTTTGCTTTCTTGTCTTGGGGTATATACTATTAAGGATGTATAGTTAAATCGCTGTGCTTTAAAGTCACTTGTAAAAGTTCCAACCAAAGATTCATCATTAGATTCATCTCTTTCATTTTGTTTTTGTTTTCAGAGATTGTTTTTATATTTTTAATTCTGGTTTATAATTATGTAAAATATTTACAAGGTCCCTAGGTCAAATTTGCACAAGAATATAAAATTTTTAAAAATGTAGCTTCTCTCCCTCTTCCCTAATTCCTCCCTTTCAATAAGCAAAATTTAAAAGTTTTATGACAATCTTCCAAATTTTAAATATAAACATATATGTATATGTGTATGTACACATGTGTGTGTGTTTGTGTATCCTCAAGATGGGATAGTATACACACTTTTCTTCATGATGCCCTTTGATACTGAACGGTATGTCTTGGAGATCATGCCGCTGTAGTATAGGAGTGTATGGGGAGAGGCTCCATCCCCTCACACAGCCGCAGAGTGCTCCATTAGTGGACACAGCAAACTCTATTCAACCAGTGCCCTAGCAGTGGATATTAGCTAGGGGCTGTTTCAACCTTTTACTGTTACGAATAGTGCCACAATGGCTGGCTTTGTGCATGTATCTTTTCATAGTTTAGCAGGTGTATCTTTGGGAAAATTTCCTAGAAGCAAATCGCCAGGATAAAGGGCAAACGCATAAATAACTTCACTAGGTATTGCCAAATTCATGTCCACAGGGGTCAACCTTTCGTATTTCCACCAGCAGTTGTTAAAAGTGCCTGATTCCCCAGAGCTTCGTCAACAGACTTGGTTATCAAAATTGAATTTTTGCCAACGTGATAGATGAGACATGATATCCCAATGTGGTTTAATTTTCATTTCCCTTATCATAAGTAGGGTTGAGCGTTTTCATAAAAGCTACTTCTACTGTTTTTGTTCAACAGTCTGTATCTCTAGCCCAATTTTCTACAGGGTTGTTGGCTTCTTTTCTTCTCTATTCCTATATTAAAATATACACGTACACAATATTATAAGTATTAGCCATTAGTTTGTGATGTAGGTTGCAAATATTTCTCCTAGTTTGTCCCATGTCATTCACTTTACTTGTAATGTGTTTTTCCATGTGGAATTTAAAAACGATGCCATCACATTTGTCAGTGTTTTCCCTTAATCATATTTAGATTAGATTTACATGACACTCAGACTATAGAGGAGCTCAACCATTTCCTTGTGTACTGGTATTTGTATGACCCGTTTGGGATGTATCCTGGTGTACAGTGCAAGAGATGCATCTAATTGTATCACTTTCCACATGATTATTCAATCATTCTAACACCACTTTTTAAAAAATTTTCTTTCTCCCTGATGATTTGAGATGTTGCCTTTATTAAACGGCCACATGCCATTGCACCTATTTTTTTATTCTCTCTTTGGTTCTAACAGTCTGTCTACTCATGTACTAACATAAATCTATTTTAAATGTAAAGGCTGTATAGTATGTTTTAGTGCCCAGCTTGTCAAATGTAACTTAATACTCTTCTTTTTCAGGGTTATCTTGTCTGTTCATGCTTATTTGTTATGCCAATGGAAATTTATAGTTTTATAACAAAATGGCAAGGTCTAGAAAATAACCTGATGACATTTTATTGGGATTGCATTGTGTGTATATATCAACTTAGAACTGACAGCTTTATAAAATTGAGTCTTTCTATCCAAGAACATGGTATAGCTTCCATTTGTTCAGGTCTATACTTAGGATTTTCCCTCCTAGGTATCTAGAATTCTATACCCAGCAAAAATATCTTTCAGAAATAAAGATAAAATAAAGCTTAAAAACATCTCAGAATTTCATTACCAGTGGATATGTATTATTATAATAAAGTTTTTAAAAGTTCTTCAGATAAAAGGAAAATAATAACAATAGAAATGTAAATTTTGGCCAAGGAATAATAATCACAAGAATATACAAATAATTTTCTGGTTTTAAAATCTAAAAGGTAATAGAAGATTAAATATAAATTAACAATGTGTTATAGTGTCCATAACATATGAAAAAATAAAATATATCACAATAACATAAAGGAAAGGGGTGGAAGGAAGGTATACGATGGTAAGATCTTTATAGTACACATGAAGAGGTACACTATTTGAAGGTCAGCTGTGACAAGTGAAAAATGTGTATTGTAAACCCTAGGGCAACCTCTAAAATAATGAAACTAAGAAGTATAGCTAGTAAGTCAGTAGTGGAAACACACTCAACCATTAAAAATACTTGCTTAGTTAAAAAAAAAAAAAACAGGAAAAGGATGAAGAGCTGGCAGAAAAATAGGAAACAAATAGCAAGATGGTAGTTTAAGCACAACTACACCGGTAATTTGGTTAAATGTCACGGTCCAAGCACTTCAATTAAAATACAGAAATCGTCAGATGTGAATAAAAACAAAGCAAAATCCAGCTATGTGTGGTCTACAAATTACTTGTTTACATATAGAGACTCTGATGGATTAGAAGTAAAAGGATAGGAAAAAGCATACTATGCAAACATCAAATGAAAGAAAGCTGGAGTAGGGTTAATAATATACAAGCTTGATTCAGAAAAAGGAAAATGTCAGGTATGAAGATGGAGATTTATATTGGTAAAGGGATCAGTTTATCAAGAAGACACACAGACAGTAGTAATCATTTCACTAGGTATGTATACCAAATTGCGTTGCACACCTTAAACACGTACAATTTTTATTTTAAAATACTAATAAAGCAAAAAGGAGACAGACAATTAAATATATGCATATCTCACAACAGAAAATATAAAAAGCATGAAACAAAACTGGTAAAGCTGAGTGTAGAAATAGGCATCCCTGGTTTTAGCTGGAGATGTCAACGTTCCTCTCTCGGTAGTTGATAGAACAAGTAGACAGACCAACCTAACTGATGTTTATAGAACGCACCACCCAACCAGAGCAGAACATTTTCAAGTCACACAGAACATCACCTTCAGGGTGTCCACCTTTTGGCATCTCTGGGCCACACTCGAAGAGTAAGAGATGTCTCGGGCCACACATTAAATACACAAATACTGACAAAAACTGATGAGCAAAAACAGGTTTTCAGTCCATTTATGATTCTGTGTCAGGCCACATTCACAGCCATCCTGGGCTGCATCCTGGCCCACAGGCTGTGGGATGGACACCCCTGGTTCTGGGCCCCAAAATCAGTCTCAGTAAATTCAAGAGGATTGAAATAATATGAAGCATAGTTTCTCACTGCAGCAGAAGTAAACAAAAAATTAATAGCAGAGAGTTAGCTGGGAAATCCCCAAATATTGAGAAATTAAACCACACAGTTAAAAATATACCAGGGGTCAGAAAAGAAATCACAGGGGATTTAGAAAATATTTTGAACGGAAATGAAAATAAAATCATGACATATCAAAAATTATGTGATGCTACTAAACCATGCTTAGATGGGAATGTATAGCACTGAACAGTTATATGAGTAAAAAGTTAAGTCAATTCCCTAACCTTCAACCTTAGGAAGCAAGAGAAATAAAAGCAAATTAAACTTGAAGTAAGTGGAAGGAAACAAATAACAAAGTCTTAAAACCGATAAAATTAAAAATAGATGAATGATAGAGAAAACGCTAAGAAATCAGTAGTTGCTTTTTCCATTCCCTCCTCACTTTGTTATCAAGCCTCAGCTCCAGCCTTTAAAACAGTCAACTTTTTAACTTTTGGGACGAGGGGACGTTCTATATATGGGACTATGTACAAGTAGATCGTTCCACAGGGTGACTACAGCACTCAAGGTCCCTGTGACTAGAGGGGCAGAAGAGGTGGCAGTGGCGGGAGTAGCGACAGTGGCCCTGCACCGGGCTCTTACACTGTGCCAGGCACTGTGATAAGCCCTTTAGATGCATTATCCCATTCGATCTCCAAAATAACCATTTCAGATGAATACCATTGTTTCCTCTTTTTACACGCAAGGGAACTGAGCCCCACAGAGTGTAAGCATAATAACATGTCCAGCGTCACTCCACTGGTCAGCAGGTCTGGCCGATCCCCCAGTCTGTGCTCCCAATGATGGACTTATCTCACAATGTGTGCGTGGAACACTGTTCACACACTTACTTTTGTCTGTGTCACACAATGATCCGAAACAATATTTTTTGCTCCAACCTGACCCTTTGCACTAAAGCTTGGGAGATTATGACACCATAGACCCAAATGGTTAGCACATCTTAGCCTAAACTGAAGTTCCCTGAATAAACCCTCCCCTGGCCGACTAGGAAAATACACACGAGGTCTCTCTGTGTGTTAGAGGTTGTGTTCTCTGAAAGCAGCTGCTGAGACAGAACTCAGGGTGGAAGTTCCGTGGTAGCTGTGAAAGGAAGGGAGAGGAAGTGGGACTGGGCAGGGGGACCAGTCAAACCACAGTGTAGACCCAAGAAAGTGTTGGTCAGTGTGGGGTGGGAGGTGGCTCTGGGGCAATATTGCCCGGCAGAGTGGCCCATGTTGGGCAGGAACGGTCGTGCCTGTATGTTCCCACCTCACTCAGTTGCTGGATGAGGATTTCCCCAGTAAAGGTGGGGTGTTGAGCGAGGCGACTCTGCAGCAGATGCATCCTCCCGCGGTCAGCACCTTCGGGGTCCCTGCTGACTGCGTTCTCCAGCTGGTAGCAAGTCCTCCCTGGAAGCGGGCCTCTGGGCATGCGCCCTGAGGCACTGCCTTGTCACCAAGTTATCCTAAGTCTTCCCAAGAGTTCTTCTTTTTAAAAGCACATAACATTATTTTGATGAACATATTGATACTTTAAAAGATAAATAAAGTCCAGCAAATGTTGTCTTAAAGAACCTGACTTCATGATTTAAAACAAAACAATTTAGGCCCTGGCCGAGTAACTCAGAGCATCATCCTGATAGCCAAGTTTGCGGGTTTGATCTTTGGTCAGGGTGCATACAAGAAATGACCAATGAATGCATCAATAAGTGGGAAAACAAAGTGAAATTTCTCTCTCTCTCTCTCCCTTCCTCTCATTCTCTAAAATCCATAAATTACAAAAACCATTTAACACAATGTCGATGCTTCACTTGTAACCAAGTGCTGCTGAAGGATAATAAACCCGGCTCTTTTACCAGCCTCATTCATTTATTCGTCTAAAGTGCACCAGTTACTCTGCTGACCAGTGACGATAGGAAAACACGTACAATGCGGTAAAAAGAAGTGAACAACGAGAAAGAAAAGCTTCTATCCTCCGGGAGCCTACATTTTATCACGTGAGGACATGGGAATCAAGTGACAGTGAGACCGTATGACACCTGCTCCATGGAGAGCAGGAGGAGGGGAAAAGGCTTGGTGATGCCTGAGCTGGGCCCTGAGGAGGAATCCTTGGAGTCAGGCAGAAAAGGGTCGAAGGAGGCCCCCCGCAGCAGAAGGGCAGATGGAAGTGCGATGAGGTGAGTGTGAGGACTGTGGAGGATGGGCCTGGCAGAGCGAGCGGGGGAAAGAAGCCTCAAAGGCCGGTCATGTAGGGTCATGAGCGGCCTTGAACACCAAGCTGAGGCAGGAGGAATCACTGATGGCTCAGGACAGGCCAAGGCAGATGCAATCCTACGACTGGACAGCTCAGTGCCTGTGCCCTTCGGGGCTGACAGTGTCCCATCAGGTGTTGGGTGTTGTCTCCACATATGTTTCAGGACTCTTGAGTTGTTGCTTCCATGTCATTTCTGGCTACAGCTTCTAGAAACACGCTCTCCCATCCCTGTGTTAGGCGAGATGGGAAGATCAGGCCATATCAGCAACAGCAAGACCTTGAGCTGCGTGAGCGGTTGATGTCGGCCCTGCAGTGGAAACACCCTTACCCTGTGCACAGCAGGTGAGGGAGCCCACACACTGGGCACATCCTCCCGTTTCGACGAGGGCTGAAGAGAGAAGGCGGCCTTATTGTTTCACGTCCTCTCCAGTCATTGTTTCCTCTCGCAGTTTCCACTCTGTCTACCTGGCCACTTTCAACAGGACTTCCTACAAATACTTCATTTTGACATGATCCCTTAGAAATCAAAGAGAAATCACTTAACTCAATCAATTGCAAGAAAATCCGCCTCTGAATCACACAGCTGATTTACATATGGTAAGGAAAACAGGAATTAGCAAATATTTTCTGAACTTGTAAAATGTTTTAAGACACTCTGATGAGTCAGTGTTTAATCCTTTCTTCCATAAATAGGATGAAAGATCTTTGCCATATTTTCTGTTAAGTAAATAGATTTTAAACCGGTTTCAATTTTCATTTCAGCCGTCACAGTGGATGGACATAGCAGCTGGAACGAAGGATAGCACATCACACCTCAACTTTGAATTTCCTGCCTTTTGTTTCCTTGAATCATAGCCTTGATGTTGTTTAAACAGCACTCTGTATATTTAATGTCCTTTTTCTCTTCACAAAGACCAAACAATTTTTTTAAATGACCCCATCTTTCACAGCGAGTTATAAAAGTGTTCTTGATCTGCAATTGAACTGGTCTCTTATTTAAACATATAAATATATTTAGGCATTTTAATCCACTGTCATTTATTTTATTGGTTGATGGCTTGGGCAGAAACGTATTTGTGCACACTTTATCCGTGTCACGTGCTTTGTATTCAAAGATAACACCGCTGAAGTGACTGCTAACATGTGTGCACAGATGGTCGGGCAAAGAACACTCATTGTCCGGGGCACACGTACGCAAAGCCTGCTCTTTGCTGTCTGCAGACTGTGTCATTTGTGACTCTCCCCTGCATCTCAGATCCTCCCCAAAGTCAAAGGTACGTGGAGTTAGAAGCACACTTAGATATTACTTAGCCCAACTACACAAATGAAGCAGGCACCCAACGTTCTCTAGCCTCTGCTTGTAACTTTTAGTGATAATACAGTCACCTCTTCAAAAAGGTAGCCCCTTTCATTGTCACTCATCCTAAGTATTAGAAAGTTCTTCCTTTTACGGAGTCAAAGTTTTCCTTCAGCTAACTTTGGATACCCAGACCTACACAGGGTACGTACAGGGAAGTCTTCAGGCGCCAATTCTTACACCTTCTCCTTTGTCTTCTCAAAGTGAACGTTTCTTGTTTCCTTCTCTATCTTGATACCTGCCTGTCAACCAACAACAATTTGTCCGTTTTCTCTTTAGTGTAGTTCTTAAAACTCCTCATGTGGCCTGACCAGGGCAGTGACACAGGGAAGGCTCCCCTTCCTTCCTCTATGTGGTCTTACCAGTAACTTATCAACATTGGCAGCCAAGCTGCATTCTTGCCTTGTAACTAACTTGTACTTTCAAGCTTTACATATTTTGATAAGCATTAAGTCATATCTATATCACCCAGTATTTGTCCATCTGACTATTGGAACTAAAATTTAAAACTTTGTCCCTGGCCGGGTGGCTGAGATGGTTGGAACATTGTCCCATACACCAAAAGGTTGCAGGTTCGATCCTAGTTGAGATGTGTATGAGAGGTAACCAATTATGTTTCTCTCTCAATTGATGTGTCTTTCCCTCACTCTTCCTCTCTCTCTCTAAAATCAACAAACATATCCTTGGGTGAGGATTTGGAAATAATAATAATAAAATGTAGGACTTTGCTTTTTAAGTCCCATCTTGTTTCTCCCT
This sequence comes from Trachops cirrhosus, assembly GCA_028533065.1. NCBI lineage: Eukaryota > Metazoa > Chordata > Mammalia > Chiroptera > Phyllostomidae > Trachops > Trachops cirrhosus. The sequence continues at coordinate 10,476,336 of CM052551.1, read as the reverse complement.
CCCTATTACTGTTCCAGAGTTGTTTTTGCCAATTTTGTCAAAAACCATATTAGTGCCCTGGCTGGTGTAGCTTAGTGGATTAAGCGCGGGCCTGTGAACCAAGAGATCACGGTTCGATTCCCAGTCAGGGCACATGCGTGAGTTGCAGGCCAGTTCCCTGCAGGGAATGCACAGGAAGCAACCAAACATTGATATTTCTCTCCCTCTCTCCTTCCCTTTCCCTCTGAAGATAAATAAATAAAATCTTAAAAAAAAAAACGTATTAGTGCTCTCTTCCAGCTTGGTTTCACCTGAGAAGTTGACGAACATACCCTTTACGTCTTCATTTAAGCCATGGTGAAAACGTTGCATGGGGTGGGGCTCCATAAGGAACTCCTCAGCATGCCATTAAAGACCCCTCAAATTTGTACCAATTCATTAGCCAGCAATGCCCAGTTATCTCTGGCATAATTTCTGTCCTGTTCAAAAAGATAACATGAGAAACTTCATCAAATGCCTTATGAAAATTACACTATGTCTAAATAGCACCTTCTTCACCTACAATTTAGTAATCCAATCAAGAGTGGATTTGATGCACTTCCTATGGCTTCAGTGGCAAACTATACTTATACTTGTCATAGCAATTAATAAGTTGCATTGAATCACTTATTTACATATATTTTTGTCTTAATTAGACTGTAAGTCCTTATGTGCCAGGGACTAACTATTCCCTAACATTTACTGGTGTACCCTATCAGTAATAGGTATTTAATAGGTGCTGGTTAAATTAATAAATAAAGGGAGAGAGGTATGGTGCACTACAATAAAAGAAACAGTTTGGAGAATACATTGAGTTGAGGTGTCTACGGGGGCATGGAGTCAATTTCCACATTAGTAGGCTTTACACACAGGCTTGCAATTCAGGAGAAAGGATTGGCCTGACAACATAGATTTTAGAATAATCAGGGTAAAAAGGAAAAGGAAAACCAAGGACATGAGTACGTTGCTTAGGGAAAGGGTGTTGGATGAGAAGAGAAGGGAAGCAATATGGCCTACTGGCCAAGAACCTGGGGCTCTAATGTCACGCTGCCTGACTAGAAGTTCTGCCGCTATGTTGGGCAAGTAATAACCTCATGGGCTACTGTAAAATAGTGATGCAATAATAGTTTCTACTTCATCTGCTCAATAAGTGGTATAAAAAATGATCAAAGAGCCCTGGCTGGGCGGCTCAGTTGGCTGGAGTGTCATCCCATACACCAAAAGTTGCAGGTTCGATTCTCGGTCAGGGCACATGCCTAGGTTGTGGGTTTGATCTCCAGCTGAGGCACATATGGGAGGTAACTGATCAACGTTTCTGTGTATGTGTATGTGTGTCTCTTTCCCCCCCTCCCTTCCTTTCTCTCTAAAACCAATGAAAATATCCTCAGGTGAGGATTTTAAAATAACTGTCAAAGAGGCAGGCAGGGTACGAAGGAAGCATGGTGTCGCACAAACCAAAGGAGAGAGTTTCGAGAAGAAAGTGCTCAGCAGCAGTGTGAAGAGCCACAGACTGACCTGGGTATTGGAAGAAGCTTCTGTACATGTTGCAGGAGAAGACACAATTTAGTGGCCAGAGGAAATGCTGGAAGGTAAGCAAATGGAAACAGTACATACTGATAGTTCTCACAAAGGTTGACTGTGGAGGGAAGGAGAGAGACCAAAGCTAGACAGGGCAGGAACTCAAGATACTTCTTTGCTTATTTTATGGAATAGACTTGACTTGCACATGATTATAGGCTGTGGGGGAAGGGAGGCAATTGAGAGGGGGAAAAGTCTGAATTTATAGAAGAGAAAGAGGATAACTAAGCAAGAATAGTACCCAAGAATAGACAGGAGGTGGGAGGGGGTTCAAAGAAAATAGAAGATCTCTGTTCCTCACCAGTCTCTTATCCTTAATGACAAAGACAGCAGGGCACCCATCTGTGTATGTACCTACCAGGTGGTTAATAACTGCTGAGACCATTTTCTAGGGTGGGAAGAAGAAAGAGTAGTGTGAAGAGAGGTTGGTAGGTGTGGGGTAGCGTGTTGATATGCTCTCTATTTCTGTGGCATAGGCAATGAGGACATCTTCTGGGAGGGAATAGTGCAGGATTGCATAAGGAGCTTGTAAGGCACAGTTGAGGGTGAATCCAGAAAAAGCAAGCCAGGATCAAAATAAAGACAACTGGTAGAAGCAAGACAGGAGCTTATTCAAAATTCAACATGTATTCACCGAGCACCTACTAGGTGCCAGGCACTATTCTAGGTGCTGAAGATACAGCAGAGAACAAAACCAACATTCTCCGTGCCTTCATGAAGCCTACATTTTAGTGGATGAGACAATCATATAAACAAATATGGACAATTTCGATAGCTAAGCGTTATGAAAGAAGTAGCAGGGGAATGCGACAGACATTGACTAGGACATGGAAGAAAATACCATTGGGACATAGAGTGGTCAGGGAAACTGTCACTGAAAACGTAACATCTGAGTTAAATCCAGGAGCTGAGGGAAGGACTGTGATGTTCTGATTAATTGGTTCACAAAAAAAAAGTGGGAGAAAAGCCCTGATTTGTAGTTTTGTCATGATTTGCATGGTGTAAACACACCACAGCCAATGTTTAGAGACCAACATGACATCACAAGATTCAGAGTTAGAGAGAAAGGTGCACGTTTGCCTGTGGTGAGCCTGTAGGAGCCTTTTCTAGCACAGCACTGGAAGAATGTTTCATTTGAAAGGAGAGCATGTGAAAAGGCACTGTGGCAGGAAAGAGCTCAGGGTGACTGGGGACAGGAGCTGGGAAGGGAGGAGGGTGGACAATCGGAGAAGCTGGCAAAGGCCAGATTTTCTATGTTAGGAGTCAGCTCTTATTCTAAATGATATGGGACAAGATCTGATTTACATTATAAGAAAGATCATTCTTACTGTTTTGTGAAGAATGAATTAGGAGCAAGAATAGAAGCAGATAGCCAGGTAAGGGTTACTGAAGTTGTCCCAGCAAGAATTAGGATCGGAGCAGTGGAAACAAAACAAGTAGATAGATTAGGAAACATATTTTGGAAGCAGGAGGCAGGACTTATTGATAGATTGGATGTGACAGTTCAGGGAAGGGAACACGCAGAATGATTCCTAGGCTATTATCTTGACCAACTGCAAGTATCTGATGCCAATTATTGAAATGGGGAAGAGTGAAGGAAAACTGGATTTGAGTTTGGGAAATTAATTGGAGATGCTTAGTAGGCAACCAAGTGAAAATGTTAAGTAAGCATGTGGCAATATGGAATTGAGAAAAAAGATTGGGAATGGAGATTTAAATTTGAGTATCATTCACATCCGATGACCATTGACTGAGTGATTGGTTGGGATTAAGTAGAGAATGTATTGATAGGGAAGAGATTAACCCCTGAACAACGCACGCATTTAGTGGTCAGATGGAAAAGGAGAATTCAGCCAAGAGACCAGACAAAGTGACCAATGAAGTAAGAGAGAAACGGGCCATTGTGCTGTCCAGAGCCTGGATGAGCAAATCCTTCAAGATGAAGGAAATAGCCAACTGTGTTGAATGGTTCTGAAAAGCCAAGTTACATGAAGACAGAGAAGTGCCCACTGGCTGAAGTGGCACGGAGGTCATGCGTGGCCTTGACGAGAGACATTTCAGGCCCTGGTGACGCAGAATAAATCAGCGTGACACCAGCAACTCTGACAGGGCAAAGCAGAAGCTTACTTAGCCTGCTCCATCCCAGAGTTAGTTCCTGCAGAAGTTGGTGCAATACCAGGGAAAGGAAGCGGGAGACTAACTGTCTCTTAGCACCCATGAAATAGCGGTGCATTCTAATAAGCCAAGCAACCTCTCTGGTTCTCATCAGTAAAGTTAGATGCTCTGCAATGCTATTTATTTATTTACTCATTCAGCAAATAAGTATCGAGTAGCCCTTCTACACCAGGCCTGAGTAAGAAAAAGACCCAGTCCCTGCTTTTGAAGAACTATCTCTAATTCATTGACTTAGGTCATCAGCTTATGTGTGTATGTGGCTCACCTCCCTGGCAAGAACATAGGATCTTTAAAGCTGTATCCTTCTCATCTGGGTGTCCCCCAGAGCCTAGAACGATGCCTGACACATACTGGGCACTTAATAATGAGGTCATGAGTATGTTGTTGTACTAAAAACAATATTTACCACTTTCTGATTCATGTACAAATCTTGTCTCTACCATTCATTATTTGAGCAAGTTACTTAACCCCTCTGTGCCCCAGTTTCCTTAACTATAGTATCAATATCATAATGTATTACAAAAGTTGAATGGGGAGCCTAACATATAATAAGCTATTATTATAACGTGCTTATGGTAGAAACTTCAGAAAAATCAGAATTTCTGAAGAAGTGAACTAAATCTCTCATGACAACAACTAGAGACAACCATTGCCAATATTTTGGTGGATGTCCTTCTCACGCTTCTCTTTGCATGATGCAAAGAGTCACCTCCTGAACACAAATGGGTCAATGAGCAGTTGTACGCAATGGTTCTTTTATTGGGAATATTGTGTAGAACTCTTGATATTATGTCTTTTATTTTCCCTTCATGCAAAATGGAGTGAAATTATGTTTATGCTATTATGTGTTAACAAAATGTGTATATTGAAAACTACCAGCATTAAAAAAAAGAGGCTTGGTGGCTCGGTTGGTTGGAGTGTCATCCCGTACACCAAAGGCTGCAGGTTAGAACCCCGATTGGGACACGTACAGAAGGCAACTGATTGATATTTCTCTCTCACATTGCTTTTTTTCTCTCTCTATCTTCCTTCCTCTCTCTCTAAAATCAATGAACATATCCTCAGGTAACGATTTTTTAAAAAAGCTACCAGTTACTTAAGTCTTTGCAGTTGACTCCTAAGAATTTTATATGCATTATCTTTACTGCCTTGTCACAACGACACTTAGTGGCAGGTATTACCCCCATTTTATTGACGAGGAAAATGAGGGGCAGAGGAGGTCCCACATCCGGACCCAGATCTGTATGACCCAAAGCCCATGTTCAAGAGTTTGTCTAAGAAGCGTTAAGATATAGACTTTTGTGAGACGCAATATGACAGCTCCTGTCATCAGCCTTCTTGTTCCACCTTAAGTACGGTAATGACGGCATCATCTTCCAAGTCATGTGGCATTTCTCCAGATCTGCACATGTCGCAGGGAAAAATAAGCAAAGCAGAATAGCCTTAGCATTTATGGTGGGCTATGTGTTTTTGACATCCTGTGAGAATAATATACGATCATGTCGAACTTGTGAAGTAAGGAGAGTTGGTAGCAATGCTTGAAAAGGGGGAAGCATCTAAATTAAACAGTAGTTCATAAAAACCAGAATTTTTACCCAGCAAGAACTTTCAGTAACAAACCCTTCAGAGGAACCTCTAGGAAGCTAACCCAAGACCTCCAGGGAAGCAAAGGTAATAAAATTGGTAAGTCAAGCAGCTAGATTAAAGTTCTTAAGGCAGAAGTTGCTGACTACCCAGCCTGATTGACTGGTTCAAAGAGGGGGAAACAGGCAGAATACAACAACATAGTTTTCAGACTGTGACTGTTTAAACAGCCTAAAGCCCCATAGTATAGGGAGAACTATGCCAGGAACTTCATAACTTGTCAGAAGAGTCCTACACCACCATCTGATTGCTGGGCTACCTTTTTCAAAAACTGGGCAGAAGCCACACGATTAGCTATTGTCAATTTCATCCTTCAGGGTAGAAGATATATTCAATTTGAGTATGGCTTCTAAATTATTTAAAGAAATTAAAGACAGCACCTTTTTAGTGGCCCTAATCCACGAAGCACATTAGGCATTTTTTCAAGTCAGAGCTAAAAGAAAAAGAAAAAGGAATGTCTTTCTGGGTCCGTAGATGAAGAAGGAAACAGCTCCAGCTGCCTGTCTCCCCGTTCTCCCAGACCTGATCTCAGCACAGGCTAGTATCAGGTGCAGGTCCTTTCCCCTTCAGGATGGAAGTGATCGGTGACAAATGAGGTGCTAATGGCTCCCTTGGACTACAGTTTAGATGCATGTGGGTCTTTGCCAAGGCTCTCTTCCAGGGAGAACCAAAGCCACAGAACTGGGTCTTGGTGTATTGTCTGAACAGAGTGGATGCGACCCCAACTGCAGTAACCCAGGCCATGAGCAGGTTCTAGCATCTTCTAGTGCCCCCACCAACTCCGTCCATCAGAAACTGGCCTACTCCTCATGAGGCCTTTGCCCCGTGGCTGTTACAGGAATTAGAGACTTGGTCAGCTCCGACTTGATTGCTTTATCTGATAAAAGACATTGATATTCAAGAATTAAATGATTTGTGTGGTCAAGTGGTGCAGAGCATTACAAAGTTGTCTGCAATTTCTTGGCATCCTGAACTAACATGAACTCAAATGCTAAACCTAAACACACTCAAAATAACATTCACTCCACCTTTTCTCAGTGGGAGATAACCAAAATATTGCACAGGGAATTCTTCACAATGAAGATGTTCTTGCCATCTCTGTGGAGTCTCCTCCTGTCAATTGTAGGTAAAAATATTTCACTCCCTCATCACCCCTTCGTGCAGGTGTAAAGAGAGCCCTTTTCACCAGAGGGCTGTGTAGAATTCCCCACCTTGGTGACCAAAAGCACGGCGTTGGTTTCTAGAGACACCAAGCGTGGTGCTAACTTGGCTTGGTGATGTTAAAACCCCCAGCTAAAATCAGACCTTGTCTCAGTCAGCACTAGCACGAGGCCTCTCTGAAGCTATGGGATATCTTGTTTTTTCCCAGGAGGCATTGGCATCTTAGAAGGCCCGGATGGTTTCCTTCCCTCCATCTCACCAAATACAGCGGCTGCTTCAACTTCAGGGTGGTTACAGGATAGCCGTTATAAAAGTCAGGGCTCCAGGCTTACTGGGTCCAGTCCCTTTGGTGGGGGGGATTGACCATCAGAGTATTTCACTTAACAGCAAGAAGTTTTCCCATAAAATCTCCTGGCAGGACTGTGGCCAGAACTGGGTCACATGGCCAGTGAGCCAGTCACTTGTAAGGGGGAATGGAAATGTCCTTGGTGTTTGGGGGCCCTTGGGATTTTGGGGGCATTTCTTTTCTTCATTACTCACACACTTACTTTATATTTTTAAAACCCTTAAAATTGGACAGACTTAATTATCCATGGTTCAAGCTATGGTGGATAATTGATTATAATAGAGAAATATGGTAAAATAATAGCATAAAGTTTCCTGAGAGTGCAGGAAGGAATAGGAGACAAAGGACAGGTGGAGGAGGGACTGACCTCAGGCAAGGAGGAGAGCAGGAGGAGCAGATGGGTCCCAGTCTAGGGAGGTGACTAGCCACCATTGTGCCCTTTGGTCACCGAGTGGGGGGCTGCCGACTGTATACTTTCAGGCATGTTTACTTCCACAGGCACAAGGTTTTTTGCTTTCAAGGCTGCTGCCAAGTCTGCCAGAAGATACAGCTGAAGAACTACAGCCTTACCCTGAGTGCCAGCCTTTCTAGTCGGGCTTTTCCTATCAAGGCTGGACATCGTAAAACATGCTTTGCGAAGCATGTTTAGTTTCCTCTTTGGATCATGCCTTCTTCACCAGTCACAGCCACCTCGTGACAAGCTGTGGCTCTGCTTTGGACCAAGTGTCCCAGACTTTAGGCACAGGCTTGTGGGGTAAGGTAAACTAAAAAAGCTAGGAATGCACCCTCTACACTTATCAAAGTTCTACTAAGGAACACTATCTCTCCCAAGGCATTTATTAATTACAAAAGGAAAAACAGAGACTTTTGCAGCAGAAAAGCATGGTGAATAGCACTTTACCAACTGATCAAGGTTAACGTTACCAGTTATAGGACTTATGACTTCATGTACTTCCTGATATGACAAACTCAGAAAGGCACATTACTTCTCTGGTGTCCATGCCAAAAATGCTTACCACAATGTAAGCATGAGAAAACATCAGACCGACTCAAATCGAGAGATATTCAACAAAAAGCTGACCAGTAGTCTTCAAAAGATTTGAGGCTCTTCAAACGCCCTTCGACAGGTGGATGCTCAAATGAACTGGGGTCCATCAAACCATGGAATACTCAGCAAGAAAAATGGACAATTGATAAATGCCAGCAACTTGGATGGATCTTGAGGGAATTATGTTCAGTGAAAAAAAAACAGTCTCCAGAGGTTCTATACTGTAAGATGCTACTTATATGGCATTCTTAAAAAGAGAAATCTATGGAGGTAGAGGACACATTCGTGCTTGCCAGGTGTTGGGAAGTGGGAGAGGAAGGGAGGTAACTGGGGTTCCTACCTTGTGTACCATGAGGGGTCCCTGTGAGGGGACTGTTCTTTGGTGGTGGTTGTATGAATCCACATGTGATAAAGTTGCATAGAAATACATACACACGCGCACACATAGAGGAGTCCATATAAAATTGGTGAAATCTTTGAAGTCCATGGATTGTATCAATGTCAACTTTCTGCTAGTGCTTTTGTGCTCTAGTTACGCAAGATGTTGCCATTGAGGGAAACACCTGCAGGGTACAGGGACCTCTCTGTATTGTTCCTCATAGCTGCATGTGACTCTACAATTATCTCAAAATAAGAAGTTCCTTAAAAATACGTTTAGGTTGCAAAAGTCAAGGAAAGATTTAGGAACACCCCCAGGTTAGAAGAGACTTAGAATTCATATAACTAGATGCAATATGGGATCTTGGGCTGGATACTCAACCAGAGAAAAGGATGTTAGTGGACTAAAGCTTGTGGTTGTGTTCACCCCAAAGTTCATTTCTTAGTGTGTGTTGATCATTGTATTATTGCTATATAAGATAGCAACATTAGGGAGAGCTAGGTGAAAGGAACTCTCTGCCCTTTTTGGGGCAACTTTTTAATATATTTAAAATAATTTCAAAAATTTAAAGTAATTTTAAAATTTCAAAGTAAAATTACTTTAAAAGTTCTATAAGGAAAAATTCCCTCTATCCTAACTAACCCAAAATCTGATAACTGCCTTTAAACATCAGCAAATTAGAGTGAGCAAAATAGAAAACAAAGGGCACAGGTAATTTCTTACTATTCTTACCCACAGGCTTCTTCAAGATTAGGACCACGTAGGGCAGCTATAACACAAACTCCCAGTGTTTAGATATCTCAGCGCTACTCCTTTTCGATCATAGGAGCCTCTACAGCTCACTTGGTTAAATTGGCCTGGCCCGATAATTGTTGCTTAGAGGCGCTCAGCCCGCGGATGACTGTCATGTGACCAAGCCATCTCTTGCCCCCTCACCTGCTGTTCATGGGGGAGACCGAAGCTGGTCTAGGGGCCACTCTGACTGGTTCCAAGGAGCCCCTCCAGGCTGTCTCTAGTGTCGAGGAGTGACCCAGCATAACTCAACACGTTTTGCAACCTGATTGGTTGAAATGGGATTGATTTCTCACCTATGGTGTCAGAGTTGCTTGTTCAAGGGCAGGGGCCTGAGACGAGGCCACCAGGTCCCACCCAGCCCTGTGCACTGCACAGCCGTGTTCTCCAGGCTCAGCTTCCACTATCTTCTTCAGTCGGGGTATCTAAACGAGCCAGGTTTTGTTGTGTGTGGGGCCTTTTTTCCCTTCCCTTAAATAAGTATTTTTCCAAGGGTGGAATGCAGAGGAGAGGTCACTTTTTCTGCATGGGAATCTGTCTGCTTTCTTTTTATGGTCATTTCTATATCCAGAAGGCCCCAGGTCCAGCACACCACTCGCAGTCCAGCAGAGCTCCCCTGAGCGAGCGTCCCTGTGTTCCCTCGAGGTCTCATCACGTCAGACCTCATTCAGAGGCCACTCCCTGCCTGTCCCCTTCAGTCCCTGGCTTTTCTGCTCCAGTGGAACAGGACGGACCTTGAGTTTCTTCTGTGGGTTCTTATCTGTGCAGCTCTGGTCCCAGGCTGGATTGGTCTGTTTTTCATCCATCTAACTGCAGAGGTTATAGCGGGATGGACAGAAGTTTGGACATAGCGCTCTGGGAAAACTTCACCCATAAACCTGATTTGATACATCTGTTCCGCTGGCAGCGGGAGGACCACCAGGCATCCAGCTGGCTCCTCGCCTCTTCCAAGAGGCTCAGTCCAATGGGGCGCTCCCTAATATTCTTCACTCCAGTAGAAGCAAGGGTCCCGCCCAAGTGGGCTAGGCATGTCATGGGCCCTGGGCCGCCACGAGCAGTCTCCCAGCCCAGTGGGTGCACAGGGAGACCCAGACATCCAGCAAGGAGAGTAAGACCAGATGACCAGGTCATGCCCACCCTTACTTCTCTCAGAACATCATTCTCCTGGAAACAGAAAACCAAGCCCCCGCTTTCATCTGTCTGGTTCTGCCAGGTGAGCCCATAGAGCATAAAGCTAAGTTCCTCATGTCCAGACGCCCGAGTCAATATGTATATTATTATACAGGAGATCAACCTAGAACGTCAGGTACTTCAAAGCAGTCTGGCATCCACAACATTGAAGAAAACCTGTCCCTCCACCTCCTCCTCGCTGGTATGAACCCCTCACCTGCTAGAATGTTAAGGAAATGCACTGCACTGATATCGCGGGGTATGTGGCTGCCCAGGACTCTGGCCATGAGGGAAACAGTCCAGGGCAGAGAAGGATACGGATACTATTTCGGGCCTCATCAAGGGTCTCTGTCACTTTGGCACATGTTACTCAGCTAAGAGGGTTTCCAGGCTCACTGCAGAGAGCGCGAGCGCTGAGCTCATCCCACTGGCAGGCGGCGGGTGCTCGCTGGAGGCTGGCTAATGACTATCACATGGCTGGACTTAGATCCCCCACCCTGGGGCTCACAGCACACTCCCGCCACAGCCCAAGGTGCAGAATGGCAGCAGGAGGGGGCAGCCACTGCCGTTCTCTCCCAGCTTCTCACTGTACTCGGTGCCTCGGGAAGGCCCCGGATGGAGAGGTTCTGAGGCTCCTGCTGCCACGGGCACTGTAGGTGGGGAAATCATCCATGGAACTCGGTGACATTTTCTTTCTGTTTATTCTTTATATTTTAATGGAATTCTGTGGTCCAGACTTGGTTTCAGACTCCGTGCTCTCAGAGTCAGCTGAAGTACAAAGGGGGGGATAAAAAAGAGAAAGTAGTGGGAAAAATTAGATTCTTGATTTGTGTCCAGATGGTACTGGACGAAAATAGACTCAGAGATTCTCACTGCAAACTTGCCTCTGGTATGACGCTCCCCTCCCTTCACCGAAGGTCTTCTTGGTAGGAGAGGGAATGGGAATGGGAGAAGACTGGGAACGTTCCTTTTCCCTTTTCCCAGCCACGTATTAGAAGGCGCGCGCAGGTTCCAGTGGAGAACGGCTGTGGACCACCAGGAGTCGCACTGCACTCGGGGGCCTGGGACAACGGTCACAGCCACCTTGGAAGAGACCCTCGGGAGGGGAGGCTGGCCTGGCCTGCAGGTGGGATGGAGCCCATGTGCTCTGCCTGCAGCAACAGCGTGTGACATACACGGAGGTACCGCGGCAGCCGGCCTGGCCAAGAGAGGCCGCACAGCGCTCCCGTCATACTGGAGGCAGCCACCTGTTCAGATGAAAGCAGAGAGACAAGGCGCCACCCACCACCCCCCCCCCCGCCCCCAGGCCCTGGGTCCACTGCCTGCAGGGAGCAGCAAGGTTTCAGACTTCAGGGAGAAGCTCGCAGGGGCGTGGTGCCTCTGGAAAGCCAGCTAGAAAGTGGAGGACACACAGTCCTCTTGGAAGACGGCGTGGAGAGCCTGGAGGGCGCCCACCTGTCAGAACAGAAGAGCTGACCGATTGAATGGTTCCCCTCAGGTATCACAGGGCACGAGCTCAACAACCCCAGCAAGGGGACCCGGGACCCCACCCTGCCCGGAGAGAGGCCGTGCCCTGGAGTTCACGCACCCCACTTTATTCCCCATCATTGCTCTGATGTTCACCGGGGACGTCACCAGCGTCTGTAAGCTGCCACACAGAGCAGGTGTCCTCGGGCCCAGTGGCAGTCGGCCAGATGCCAATGAAATGAGCAGTGGTCAGATGGAAGGTACTTTTTAAAAAATGTACCTTTCTCACCATTGGGTTCCCTTCCAAATGTTTCAGCTGCCTTGGAGGACAAGGAGAGTTCCAGCGAGTCTGCCCTTGGTTTGGGGTGCCAGGGCCGGGCAAGGGAGAAAACCACAGAGATCTCAGAGACAAGGACCAAGCAGATGCCAGGACCAAGGAGGGGCAGATGGTCCAAAGAAAGCGTCGGCCTGAAGGTCAGGCGGCCAGGCGAGAGTGAGCCCAGGCAGACGCTGTGGGAGAAGCACGCCCAGACCCTCTGCTCGGGAACTGGATTCGAGTGTGGGGCCCTCCCTCGAGTTTGCCCGGCACCACATCTGGGTTCAGCTCTGACGTCTTTCAGAGCTTGAGGGTTGGAATGAAGCTCTTAACTTTCCTAATCTTCACTTATATGTTGGGTATTTTCTCAACTTCAAGTCAGTATCAGGGGAAACCTTATTGTACGGGAAATATATTCAAACAGAGCATGCTAATATTTTACATTGCACTGTGCTTTGTACTTGATGAAGCACTTTGTATTTCTCTTTTAGAGTCAATCTATTATTAATTAATTTGTTTATTTATTTATTTATTCCCCCGATTACTCTCCCTTGCCCTACCCATCCCCCACTTCCCACATTCAATCCTCTCCGCCCCGTTGTCTTTGTCCATGGGTTCTTTATACATGTTCCTTAACTTGACCCTTCCTTTCCCTTCGTATTTCTTCTCTCATGTGGGTCTCAACATTGTCCTTCGAGGCAGAAAGGAAATGACTGGACTCCACAGACTGTTAGGTTCCTTGAAGACAGAGACTATTTTGTTCATCACAATAACCTAAGCACTCAATGTGCTGCCTGGTACAGAGTAGATACTGAAGTAACTCTTTTTTCAATAAAGGGGTAGATGGATGAGAGGGTGGGTGGATGGCTGGAATTTGCCTCAGTTTTCAAGATGGATTCAATTTCAATTTCCACTTATTAATGTGTGGCTTTGTCCAAGTCTCTAACCCTTATTTTCCTCATCTGTAAAACAGCAATAATAATATTGTTCTAGCTACCACAATAGAAAAAATACAAAGGCGTGTTCAGTGCCACAGCGACTAGGAATAGAGCCAGGGCGTGAAGCAGGGTCTCCCGATTCCTAGTCCCTGCCGTCCCACTGCATTATGGTGGGGCAAGGAAGAAAACTATGGTGTGTTTATCTGTCAGGCTCTGTTCCAGAAACTTTAAAATCCCCATAAAAGCTTTACAGCAGCGGTCCCCAACTTGTTTGGCACCAGGAACCACTTTCATGCAGGACAATTTTTCCGTGGAGGGGGAGGGGGATGGTTTGGGGACGATTCAAGCACATTGCATTCGAGTTCACCTCCTGCTGTGTTGCCCGGTTCCTAATAGGCCAGGGCCGGTACTGGTCCTCGGCCGGGACATTGCGGACCCCTGCTCTACAGGTAAGTACTATTATTATTCCCAATTCACAGAGAAGTTAAGTAACCTGTCAAAGTTTCCACGGTGGAGTTGAGATTGAAACCCAGGTCTATCTGACTTGGAAGTCCCGTTTTCACCACTTGCCATATTTTCTTTTTAGCTCGCACCGAGTCCACGGTTGGAGGCTTCCCAGGTCCCCCATCTGCCTTGGAAACAAGACGGGCAATGGCTTCCAGAGACTCCAGCACCGGACTGGAAGCAGCCACCTGAGCAATCAGCACAGTTTTAACTATTGACCCGTATGTACAAACAACCCTACAAAGTTGGAATATTTTGGCCAAAAGCATGGCTGTCCGCTACCACACCTATATCATCAAACTGCTCTCTGCTTGCCCAGATTTCTTGTTCCAGACCGTCTGGAAAACAGCAGGTAATGGTACCCTTTGTGAGGCTGATTCTATGGAACCATTTATGGCCCAAAATAAACTCCAAGCATATGAAGATTTATTGTGGAAGTCACAGTGTAGGAAAACCCAGAGAAAAATGAAAACAGAGCTTAATATAAATCTTTTTATATATTTTCTATTAGAGTAATTGGTTGAATTAACTTCCAGCCAGGAAGCAGGTATCCAAAGCTAGTTAGGGTCCAAAACTCTGATTCAGAGTGTTCCAATATGGGGCACACCTGTCCTCAGGAGGGGAAAGGGAAGAGAGCTGGAGTAGAGGAGAAAGAAATAGTTTTAATTATGGAACAAATGAAACAAATTCCAAAATGTATTTCCCTATTTTTTTTGAAAAAATATTTTATTGTTTATGCTATTACAACTGTCCCAATTTTTGTCCCTTTGTCCCCCTCCATCCAGCCTACCCCAGCCCACGGTCAATCCCCACACCATTGTCCATGTCCATGGGTCACACACATATGTTCTTTGACTAATTCCCTCACCTTCTTTCAACCAGTCCCCACCTCGCACCTTCCCTCCTACAGCTGTCAGTCCGTTCTGTGATTCTATGTCTCTGATTCTATTTTGCCCATTAGTTTATTTTGTTCATTAGATTCCACATATAATTGAGATCATATGGTATTAGTCTTTCACTGACTGGCTTATTTCACTTAGCATAACAGTCTCCAGTTCCATCCATGCTGTTGCAAAAGGTAAGAATTCCTTCTTTTTTACTGCTGCATAGTACTCTGTTGTCTAAGTGTATCACAGCTTTCTTATCCACTCATCTACTGATAGGCACTTAGGCTGTTTCCAAATCTTGGCTATTGAAAATATCACTGCTATTAATGTAGGGGTTCATATATTCTTTTCAACTGGTGTTTCAAGATTCTTAGAATTTATTCCCAGAAGCAGAATAGCTGGGTCATAAGGCAGTTCCATTTTTAGTTTTTTAAGGAAATTCCATACTGTTTTTCCACAGTGGCTGCACCAGTCTGCATTCCCACAAACAGTGCATTAGGTTCCCTTTTTCACCACATTCTGACCATCCCTCATTGTCTGTGGATTTCTTAATAATAGCCATTTTGGCAGGTATGAGGTGATATCTCATTGTGTTTTAATTTGCATCTCTCTGATGGCTAGTGATGTTGAGCATCATTTCATATGTCTATGGGCCATCTATATGTCCTCCTTGGAGAAGTATCTATTCAAGTCCTTTGCCTATTTTTTGATTGGATTATTTGTCTTCCTGGTATTGAGTCATGTAAGTTCTTCATACATTTTGGAGATTAAACCCTTGCCTGATGTATCACTGGCAAATATACCCTCCCACAGAGTGGGTTCCCTTTTCATTTCCATGGCAGGTTCGTTAGCTGCGCAGAAGTGTTTTTAATTTGATGTAGTGCCATTTGTTTATTTTTTCCTTTGTTTCCCTTGCCCTAGGAGATATATTGGCAAAAATACTGCTACATGAGACATCTGAAACTTTACTATCTATATTTTCTTCTAGAATTTTTATGGTATCATGACTTCTGTTTAAGTCATATCTATTTTGAGTTTATGCCAGTGTATGATGTAAGTTGGTGGTCTAGTTTTTTTGTGTGTGTGTGTGTGTTCTAGTCCAGTTTTCCCAACACCATTTATTGAAGACACTGTCTTTACTCCATTGTATGCTCTTGCCTCCTTTGTCAAATATTATTGACCATAAAGGCATGGGTTTATTTCTGGGCTCTCTGTTCTGTTCTATGCCAGTGCCAGACTCTTTTGATTACAGTGGCCTTATAGTGTAGTTTGATATCAGGTATTGTGATCCCTCCAACTTTGTTCTTTTTTCTCAAGATTGCTGAGGCCATTTGGGTTCTTTTTTGGTTCCGTATACATTTTTGGAATATTTGTTCTAGATCTGTGAAATATGCCATTGGTATTTTAATAGGAGTTGTGTTGCATCTATAGGTTGCTTTTGGTAGTATGGATATTTTAATGATGTTAATTCTTCCAATTCATCAGCGCAGTATATGTTTCCACTTACTTGTATCTTCCTCAATTTCTTCCTTCAGTTTTCCAAGTACAGGTCTCTTATGTCCTTGGTGAAATTCACCTGTGAGGCCTTCCGGTGTCTGTCTGCTCCCTTGCTGCGTGTGTCACTCTCTTCTTGTCCTAGGGACTTGAATTTGACATCCAGCCTGGTCCCCACCCATCTGGTGCAGGTCTTTTATTTGCTGGGAGTTTTTTGATTACTGCTTCAGTTTCCTTCGTGGTTATCAGTCTGTTCAGGTTTTCTGCTTCCTCCTGATTCAGTTTCAAAAGGTTGCATGTTTCTAGAAATTTATCCATCTCACTCAGGTTGCCCGATTTCTTGGCATACAGTTGTTCACAGTATTTTCTTACAGTTGTTTGTATTTCCGTGACATCAGTTGTTAATTCTCCTCTTTCACTTCTGATTTTATTTATCTGGGTCCTCTCTCTGTTTTTCTTGATGAGTCTGGTTAAAGATTCATCCATTTTATTTACCTTTTTAAAGAAGCAGCTCCTGGATTCATTGATCTTGTGAATTGTTTTTTTTTTTTTGGATTGTTTTTGTTGCTGTTTTTGTCTCTGTGTCATCTATGTCCACTCTGACCTTCTTTCCTTCCCTCCACTCACTCTGGGCTTTGCTCCTTGTTGTTTTTATAGTCCTTGTAGGTACAGGGGTAGATTGTTTATTTGAGAATTTTCTAGCTTCTGGAGGTAGGCCTGTAACACTATGAACTTCCCTCTCAGGACTGCTTTTGCTGTGTCTCATGGGTTTTGGGTTCCTCTGTGTGCTCCTTTTCATTTGTTTCCAAGTACTTTTTGATTTCTTCCTTGATCTCTTTGATAACCCATTCATGACTTAATAAGGGTGCTATTTAGCCTCCATGTATTTGAATTTTTTGAGCTTTTTTTATCGAAGTTGATTTCTAGTTTCATGACATTGTGATCCCTCCCCAATGCCTCCCACTCCAGACTCTCCGTAGGCAACTCCAGTCCACACCACCCTCCCTTAACTAGAGCCCAAGGTAGTGGCTGCGAATGAAAAACCTGTGCTTTGGCCGCTTAAATAACATAGTGGCTTTGTCTCCAACAGGCTCCCTCTTTCCCTGGTGGACATAAACCACTCAGCCTTTCACCACTGGATACTACATGGGTAGCTGATCTTGGCTCTGGAGTTCTGTGCTTTGGGAGCCTCGTCTGGGGCCCAGGCTTCACTCTTCTCAGGGGTGCTGTAACCTCGGTTTGCCACCCATGGGAGTGGGACCAGCTCCTTTGGTGTCCCTGCCCTTCCTACTGGTCTCAGGGTGGTTTCTGTCCATCCTTGGTCACGTGTCTCTTCAGATAGTCTTCGGATGGTTATTTCGGGTGGCTGTTCTCCTCTTCAGTTTTTTTTTCCAGTTTGGTTCTGGGAGGAGGTGCAAGAAAGGTCCTCCTACTGTGTCGCCACGTTGTGACCCTCTACCTGTATTTCTGTATCAGTTATGGCTTAGCTGTAAATGACAAAGAACCCAGCCCAAATTAGTCTAAAGCAATCTGCTCATTTATAAGTCCACACAACTTACAAGTCTAGAGGCAGGTTTTTACCACTAAATGCCTGTGTCCTCCCCAGATTCCTATGTTGAAACCCTAGTCCGCATTGCAATAGTATTGGAGGTGGCATTTCAGGGGCTAATTAGATTGAGACAAAGTCATGAGGGTGGGTTCTTCACAACAGGATCAGTGCCCATATAAAGGGAGACCAGAGAGGAGTCCCGCCCCCTCTCTCCCATTGGAGGGTATGAAGGCAGCCATATGCAAACCAGGAAGAGAGTTCTCACAGGAACCTGACCCTGCTGTGTTTAAGCTGCCCTGTCTACGGCATTTGTTACAGCAGTCCAGGCTGGTGAAGGAACAGGTCTCACTTTAGGCACAATGGCTGGCTACAGGAGTTCAGAGCTGTCCTATTATCTTTTTTTCTCTCCCAGTGTCCCACCTCCTTTACTCTTGAATGGCTCCCTTCTCAGAAAAGCTCATGCCCCAGTGAAACAAAAATGACCCCCAGGTTCAAGTTGGAGGAGCAGCCTAGACAGAGGGATCTCATCTGTCCCAGAATTCCCAGCAAAATCCCATTACCTCTCACTGGCATTGACGGGGCTCTGTGCCCATTCCTGAACTGACCTCTGCAGTCCGAGAATGTGACATGCTGACCATGTTCAGCCTTGGCCGTGTGCTTCACCCTGCATCCATTGCTACTGCCCCACTCAGATAACAGAAGATGGGGTGGGGGCCGTGGATGCTGAAGACGCAAAGAGCACCTCCTACCACAATGAGTTAGTGGGGCCTGGGTGGGGGGAGCCAGGCTAGATGTCAAATACAAGTCCCTAGGACAAGAAAGGGGTGACATGCATGGCAAGGGAGCAGATAAATACCAGCAAATGAAAAGCTGACTTGTCTCAATAACTTTGTACACTGAGTTTATTATCAAGACATAAAATGTTTTATCCCAAATAATAAATTAAAAGGTACAGTTTGCTAAGGTGGAAACTCATACCTTATGTAACTTAAGCTGCAAAAGTCAGTGCACGGGATTCTGTGAAAGCATTGCTATATCCTATAGAATTGTTCTGTGTTTAAATAAGCACAGCTGTGCCTTACTTTCCACTCTGCAGTCATGCCTGAAATAATGTGTGTAAACTGAATGTGAGACCAAGGGATTGTGTTTTCAAATGTGAAACACCAAGGGGCATAACAAAATGCATCGATGGTGTGAAAAATCTCCTTTACTTTCCCCATAAGTTTAGTTTGTGGCCTATCGGCTTTTTGTAGAGCAAGGCCAAGGCCATATCCTTAACACACACACACTACTCCAAAACCCACAAACAACATAGCAGTACCTGCAGAAAGAGCTTAACATTTTTGTTCCCAACAATCTTTTCCCATGAGTCTATTCTTGTAGGACTACATCTCTTCAAATTCACTTCCCCTGACTCTGTTCCTCCTTGGACAACAGTGAGAGTCATAAACAAATGGCCTTTCAGTGACTTGACAGCAGAAAGACTCCAGAAGCCAATACTTCCTGAGCCAACAAACAAAATCCTGTCTCAATAGCGTTTTCATTGACTCTAAGGTCAGGCCCCCGTGTATCTCGTTGGTTCCATTTAGACCCAGTCTGGACAAGTTAAGTAGATCTCACTGGCAGCGTCCCCTCCTGACAGTGGTGGCCATAAGGACAGGTGGTCACTTAAGATGTTGTGTGTGAATTGTTCTGATTCGTTGATTTATAAATCTTGTTTGAACTGTTGGTAAAAGCTGATATTTAATCAGTACTAGGACTAAAGTTGTGCTTATTAGGAATTTTCTCTTGCCTAGGCTGGACACTCAGCGGTCTCCTTCAGCCAGAGACATTCATGGCAATCTTTTAAGAACCATCTCTTCCACCTAAAAAGCTCTAGGATTTATGAACGTGATCACAACATAAACTCTGGAAAGGCACTGGCTGGCATAGCTCAGTGGATTGAGCGTGAACTGCGAACCGAAACATGGCAGGTTCGATTCCCAGTCAGGGCACATGCCTGGGTTTCGGGCCAGGTCCTCAGTGGGGACCACATGAGAGGCAACCACACATTGATGTTTCTCTCTCTCCTTCTTCCTCCCTTCTCCTCTCTAAAAATAAATAAATAAAATCTTTAAAAAAAAAACTTCTGGAAAGGAGGGCAACAAGGGCAAAGAGGATGTATTTGCAGCCTCTGCATGATGAGTCTCTTTCAAGCATAAAGGGGGCGGGGCGGGTTGTAAAGGACTTAACAAGTGTCGCTCCTCCTAGGTCACCTTCCCCTCTCAGGAAGGAAGCAGAGAAGGAGCAGGTACCTCTCCACCTGGTGTGATTTCAAGGGGCACTTGTGCCCCACCCCACAAGGAACTTCCTCCCAGGTGTTCACCAGATGTCAAAGCTCTTCCCACAGTAGTCCTGCTGCTCGGTTCTTCAAGTTCAAAGGCAACTGTTCTGGGAAATGCTGGTTTAAATCACTGACATGTACCGTGGTGATGTCAGAGTCTTTCCTGAGGTGCAGCATTGAGGATATCAAACATCCATTTTGGGAACTACCTTCACTAAGTCCTCCAAGCAACTTTTAGAACAGGCAGATTAGTATTAGTATCATTTTACAGATGAGACAATGGACATTTTAAAACTTCAGGGAACTTGCCTGGGTCATGCAGGGCTTTGAGAATTACAGGGGTTGAGGAGAGAGAAAACTATGCAGACAGGTAAGATTTTCCCGCTTCACAACTGTTTCTGTGGCCAAGCCCCCAAAGAGTCACAGCACAACTCTCTTCTTTGTTCCCAGTAAGAGACCAAGCATGAGGTGGGGGGAGGGCAAGGGTACCCAGAAAGGAAGGCACAAGCCATGCACTCATCTGAACAAGCACATCCATCCTCATTTTCCAGGACCGGGTTCCAGGGTGGAAAAGAAAAGAACTGAGTGATTCTTCCTCCTTATCTCCTTGTCAGTGACGGCCTTGCACTCATCCACTGACTTTTTACAGGTTGAGAGCAGCAGCAAACAGTAAAAAGATTCCCCACAGTCCTCGCAAAGAATCAGATGTGGACAAAAGGAAACAAGCCCAGAACTAAGAATTACGGTACCTGATACTCTCCCTGCGTCTCCCTCTCCGCCATACTCCTCAAAGAATGCCAGATGGAACAGATTTGAAAATACGCACCACCCTCAGTACCTACACTTTGCTTTGTAATCCTAAGCCTGCTCACCACAGAAAGTTCCGGTGCATCCTAGATGGGACAGATCAGGAAATGGCTGATTTCACTCCGAGTTCCCTCAGGCAGCCACCCACTTGGGAAGGTCTGAGATGCTGGACTGGAAAGGGTACAATGTCCAGGAATCCAGATGCTACTTATTAAGACATTTTGAGTTTGTGCTGTTAAATTAATTTGTCCAATTACAAGAAAAAATTAGGCACTGATAGCTCTCTTGGCAATTTCCCACACTTCAGGGATCAAAATTCTCTACAACATACTGATGAGGATCTGAACAGTTTGACTTCGACTTAATGGGTTCTCCCTTCCTTCCTTCCTTCCTTCCTTTCTTTCTTTCTTTCTTCCTTCCTTCCTTCCTTCCTTCCTTCCTTTCTTTCTTTCTTTCTTTCTTTCTTTCTTTCTTTCTTTCTTTCTTTCTTTCTTTCTTTCTTTCCTTCCTCCCTCCCTCCCTCCCT